>CM029131.1:0-322500 GCA_016859345.1 Istiophorus platypterus
CTTATGAGCCAAAGAATCATCAGCGTCTCCGTTTGAAGTGGTCTGAGAGGTATGTCCATGAGAATATGACTTCCACGGCATATTCCCGTCTTCTTCACTTTGCTTTGCATTTCCTGCTCTTTTCTAAATTCCTTTTCTCTCCTTCTGATGAACTCTAAGCCTCTGATAAAGAGCCTATATCATCCATGTTGTACTCAGTCTTCCTAGAAAAGGCTTTTTATACAACACAGTAAGAGAGAGGTTTGGTTGATATTAAACAGCAAGTCCCGAAAGAATATTATATCCATCCCAAGACTCACATCTCATACCACGCTTTAGCTTTGTTTACTAAAATCATATGTACTTATATGTTAATGGAGAGATTAGAGACTAAATTAATTGGAACACCAACCCTGTCTATTCTCCTGGAATTGCGTGTTAGAGATGTATTATCTGCAATCAGTTCTTCCCATTAACTTTGCAGGCTCTCTGCTTTGGCTTTCCAGTTCCTCAATTTTTGATTGTGTTCTTGACCTTTATCAAAGCTACAAATAAAATTTTAACTGGATACACCATATAAGAATGACATTGATATCAATTGTAAATGTGAAATATATAGTTTTATTCAGCACAATCCTTCTGAGAATAAACACTGTTTTGATTGTTTTTTTGTTTGTTTTTTTGCAACAAGTATTTGTTTGTGAAAAGATCATGGGCAGAAAAACTATGTGGACAGTGTGTGATTAAATACTTTTCCTACAACTAGATATCAGCTGTTCTCCGTCTGATTCTGATAGCATAGCTGGCCTTTGTTTCTTTGAATGAATTGGTGTATAATTAGCACTACCAGAGAATAATGAGAAAAATATTATTGCATTTTACTCTATATACCACCGTAACTGTGTAAATCTATCTGTTGTGGTGTAATTCTAGTCAATGTGTGATATCATGAACAAGAATTTATTGCAGGTCAGGAATACAATTGCTCTGTCTGTCCATCCAGCAAATGAAGTTAACCCTCCATGGATAGCACTGGCAAACTAGTACTGTCACTCCCCAAATCCACATAAAATGGAAAATTCAGATTATGTAGTAGTAGTTATGTAGTGAATTTAAATGTAATGAAAGCAGTTAATCTATGCAATTAGATCTAGTAACTACTGAAAATGCAGTCTCAATGCCGTCTTTTAGTAAACTAGTACTGGGTGACTTTATATATAAATATTCAAGCTATCTTTAGAATAATAACTTTAGTTTATTAATTATTAAGGATCTTCTACAAGGTTAGCTATTATTTTACTTTTATTGGGGGGGGGGGTTAATTGTGCACATGGGCATTTTTGTTTTTTGATACAGAATACCAAAAAAGGCTAAATAGCTACCAAGCAACCCATGGCAAGAACGGTTAAGCATTGCTAGTTTACTAGCCACCTAAAAAATCAGGCTAACAAAACTATCTAGTTAACAGCTGGCTAGTTACCTATGTGATTTACAGCAAACTTAAAGCTATCTTGTAGCAGCTGGAGTGTGTGTCCTGGTCAGGTGTTAATTTATCTTCTGTTCTGACCAGAGGAAAAAGACTGGATTTCAGAATGGAAAAGAAGGTTTTCATTATCAACAAACTCTTGCATGATCTATCTATTTCAACCCCTTCATAGACTACTGCAGCAGATGGTGGAGCCGTCACTTGAATAGCAGTAATTGTAATTGTACATATATTTTTTCTATAGAATGACGGATTATTCATATTTTGAGTCACCGTCGGTGTGACCTACAAATAAAGAGGTTTATATAATTTGGATAAACTGCTGGCTTTGTTTCAAACATATGATGTCAGCACTTTCAAAGATCTAATCAGTGACCCTATTGTTATCATAACAATGTTACCAATGTTATCATAACTGATAGAAATGAAAATAAGACCCAATTTGTAATTAACTGAAATTACCTTTTAATTTTTGAAAGACTGTTAGTTTATCCCAAAATTAACAGATTTCAAGGGTTGTAGTTTTATCTTTCTAGATCTTGAGATGCCTCTTTCCAAAAACACTGTCCTCATTATTCTGGAAAATTACCAAAGAAAGAATCCTTTAAGCTATGCCATTACGATGACAAATATACTATGAACCATATACACATGGACTAGATAAACAAGGTTACTTATAGCCTGATTTTATGAATGCTTTTTTCTTCTCTCATTAAACTTCATTGTAATAACATTCTCAAGTTACTATATTACTTTAGTGACTACAGTGTGTTATCAAGACTCACAAAACAATGATCAGAAATACAAAAATAACACTCAGGCTGTATATTTTGGATTATCCTTTAAAATCCTATTAACAAGATTAATGCTATCATATAGGATGCATGTTCTATGGAAAGTAAATGTATGGGGCTTACTGAGACAGATAAAAGCCATGCATTTCATAGTTAGATTTAAGGAAAAATAATTATAGAAAATCAATGATGGGAGCCATTTTGTTGCCTTGTAGTCTACAACACATACCATGTATTGGGAACATCCTTGGTTCAAATCCTGCAGGAACCTTTGCTGCATGTCCTGCAGAACATCTTGGATTATGAGGGACATAATAAACTCCAGTAGTACATGTGTTTTCATTGATTTAAAAGGTTTTTTTCAGCTTTTAATCTTCATTAAAGGGAAGCCTGATGTGTTCTCTCTTTCTTCCTGTCTTTATAGGTAGTTCTGGATGTTTGTTGTGGTTCTGGTATTCTGTCTTTCTTTGCTGTCCAGGCTGGAGCCACCAGAGTGTATGCTGTTGAGTCCAACCCCATGGCTAAGTATACACAAGTCAGTGAATTTAAATCATCTGTCTTTAATCGTTGCCATTATATTGTCAGCACAGTTGGGTTATAACCGTAACTGTATAACTGTACACATAGATTTTACAGCTTGTCTTGTTCTGTGCAGATATGAAACCATTTTTTGAGTCTCTGTAACTAAACTACAAGCAAGATTTAAATCTCTCGGCCAAGCTCACATGCAGGGGTTAGAGAATAATATTATGTGTGTATTGGCTTTCCTAAAGAGAAACCACAGTCATAGCGCACACACACACACACAGTATATGCATCACATGCAGACCATGGAATTCTGAGGAGTTAATGGATTGCAGCAACATCTGGCCCTCAGTCACTAGGATAGGGGCTACAGGGAGACGCTGATAAACATAGAGCAGAGGGCAGACCGATATATGGGGATTATATCTATCTTTTATTAAAATTATAAATATGATGGAGATATCAAATTTTCAAAAAGCATACATATATACACTTAAGTTTCCTAAACATCAGCTGCATTTACATAGGACTTTTCCCTTTAAGTATCTTGAATATATTCACAAAAGTACCATCAAATTTTTTTCATGGTGCTAAATAAATCAGCTTGAAAATTGTCACAATTATCTGCACTACAGTAGGTAATCATAATGAATTTTTCTGAATTGCTCGATGCACCAAATCCCACAGGCTCCAAAAAGTCCTAAAAGGTGGAAATTTATCCCAGAATCATCAGGTTTTTAGAATACTCTTTCCAACGGGTTCCCCTTATCTGGAAAAGGAGTGTTTCTACAATGTTGTGTTCTGAAAAGATAATATTTTTGTTGAATATTGTTAAGTGCTGTGGAGACCACTAATTAAATCCCGTTCTTCTCTACTGTATTGAGGTGGTGGCAGAAATCTCAGAGACAGAAATCTTAGAACTTAAACAAATAAAACCAAACCTCTTTACATTAATATTTAGTATTAGAGATAAATGAGTAAATGTTTTCTGATTATCGGTATATACTTACCATTTAATCCTACAGTGTAGAACTTTTTCTTCCCCTTCTGGAAGTGAAAGTAATGACACAATTAAACTGTCAATGTGGGCTTATTATATTATTCCTTGAAAGTCAAAGGACATGTTCAGAAATAGTCACAAAAATACAGAATAATTTCCACAGTTCAGGGACAACCACCCATTACACAGACAGAGTAAATGTAATAGCTTCAAAGCCTTCTCAAAATATTTCACAAATACAAACCTGTCCAAGAGCAGTATGGTGACATCTGTGTCTGCCCTCAGTTCCTTCACTTCTTTTAGTTCCCCTCAGTGAGGAAAGACCAAACCAATGGTAAATTGTCTTTGTCCTTGCATTTGTTTAACTTATTTTTTAGACTGTAATCCTTCCTTGGGGTAGCAAGGTTTTTTTTAATCATTAAATTTTGTTGGACATTCTAGGTTTCCAGAGGTTCTGCCATTCTCCTAGGTGTGTAGTCAAGTCCATCACTGTGGTCCCTTCTTCAAATCTGACAGTCATTACTGGTTGATGTAAAAGGTGTTACAGTTCAATTCAATTCAATCCAATTCAATTCAATTCAATTCAATTTTATGGTCAGATGGCCAGTGGCTGGGGCTCCTGCTGCTGGGGCAAAGGTGTACACTCATCTGCTCTGATGCCTTCCCTGCTTTTTTTAGCCTATCATTTTAAGGGTCGGGATAGAGAAGAACTCAGTGAAGAGTGACAGATTTGACATTGTTCACTCTCATTCAGGGTGGAGAGACCCAGCTGAAGATGCCTCTGATCCACCTAAGTGGGACACAGGGATAGGCCACCATTTATGGTGAAGGCCTGAGACATATGGAGGAATGTCGCAGCTGTTGCTTGGACCTCTAGCAACTCATCAGCCAACAGCTTGGTGCATTGGTGGTTGAGCTTATCCAGACAGCCAGCTGGAAAAGACATGTTGCCAGCCAGTGCCAATACCTGAACAGTGCTGTTACAGCAGTGGTTTAGCGTGGCAGCCATCATTTTGTCCCTCTCAGATGGAACTGATGGCTTGCCACCAGGCCTATAGGGCTTCGAGGGGATGAACCAGACCCTGACTGTAGATTAAGCTTTTGGTCTCATTGCCTGCCCATACACCACCACTGGCAGTGAAGACCAAGATTACCAAGGCATTCAGATTATACAAAATTGGTTAAGTTTCATTTATTCTAAAGTCTGCAAGTAAAATTCAAGAATTCTAAAAATTTCAACCAAGACTCTATATATGAGTTTGTCTCTGTGTGAGAATACTAAGTGTAGATCGATGAGGGAAAAAATGAATTTAAATGTCAATTAATTTAGAAAGCAGAAAAAGTAAAGGGGTCTGGATACTTTCTGATTGCACTGCATACACATTCAGGACGCTTTTCTACAGCTTGAAATGACATGACATTTTCTTGGTTAAATCATTTGTACAAAAGATTAAGATATGTGTAAGAAAATATCCTCGATCTTTGATAAAAGTCAAAGGCACAAGCCCATAGACATAGAACCTTCAAGGCAGATGTTAACCACAACTCTGTGGTTGTGTTTCAGCTAAAAATAGCCAATTAAGCTTAGTATTCTGTTGCACATTGTTAACGGCAGGTGAGAGCTTCCCTTTTCTTTAGTGGTTATGTGGTTTTACAGTCTTAAATTTATTGCAGCAGATGTTTTCTGTCTCCTGTGCAGATCCTGGTTAAGAGTAACAGTCTCTCTGAGCGGATCAGGGTGCTAGAGGGGGAGGTGGAGGAGGTCAGCTGTCCTGACATGGTGGACGTCATTGTCTCTGAGCCGATAGGTTACATGCTGCTTAATGAGAGGCTCATGGAGAGCTTCCTGTATGCCAGGAAATGGCTCAAACCTAATGGTAGGAGTAGAGAAATGTCTTTTTTTTGATAGGGCAAGAAATAGTGGACAAAACCAGAAAAATGAGAATCAGTTTTTTATAAACAAAAATTTTTATTTAAGTTGTATAGGATGATTTTTAGTATGAAGATTTAAACTTGAAAAATTTCATTTTGAATTTTTTATATTTTTATTCTCATGATGACAAGCATAGTATTAAAGAAAGACATAAAAGGGAGAACAGAGATCATGATTTTTTTAAATGTAGTATTCCATCTCTTATTAAAGGCATACCAGTTCCAAAAATATACATATTAATGAGAGAACGTGAAAACAATTTTACAGGCTGTTTTGGTGTTTTAACATGGTTCCTTTCTTTTTTCTTATTTTTTTCATTGTCATTCTCAAGTACATATCTTTGTCTTTCTGTGTCTCTCACTTTAGCCCTCTTGTTCAATGTCTGTCTCTCACTTATTAATTTACTGTTTCTCTCTCCAGGTCTGATGTTTCCCTCCTATGGGGATATTCATCTGGCTCCCTTCAGTGATGAGCAGCTCTACTTTGAACACTACGCACGAGCCAGTTTCTGGTCTTGTTTGCAACACACAGACACAGACACACACAGACACACACACAGACACACACAGACACACACACAGACACACACACAGACACACACACACACGCATGCACAAGCATAAATTCATGCATGAGAACACAAACACACTGGCTCCCATTCTGTCTCTCACACAAACATACACGTTTCATAGCTTGACTTCAGTCAGGCATGTTTCCTGATGGGTGTAAAACGCCTGGGTTCAGTCCAGCCCTGACTCATACAGATCAACTGAGATTTAACTGATAGGGGCTTTTTGCAGGCCGATAAGTTTGGGTTGAGGCTGATATTTTGTATTTAAAACTAAAGATGTTCAAGATTTTCTGTCAGAAACTGTTTTTCCTGGAGATTTTATTCTTTTAAACATCATTTTTAAAAAACTGTTATTTAAAATTTATCTTAACAGTAATATAAATCAAAGATAATGTAAGATAACTGTTATACCTGATATATACTGATATCAGTAATTCAAAGAATATTGGATTGGAATTGGTTGAAAAAGTATTATATAGCTGCCATGGCATGTAAACTTTTATTCTGAGATACTAAAAAAGATTTACACACATACATCAACATATATTTACGAGAGTAATCCATCATGGTTCAACAGTTTGTTCTTGTTTTTGGAAATTAATAAACTAACTAAACTAATGAACGCATGCAACCCATATGAGTGACATAAAACTGAGAATGTTTTTTTGATGTAGTTATTCATTCATATGTTTAGTTCTAAGAATATTTTTTTGACATTATGTATTCTACTATATTCTTGTATTTCTGGAAAATTCATGGAAACAATACAGCCTCTTTTGTACAATTAGTTTGTTCACACAGTAAGTGTATGGAAGAATACCAGTGTGAGTATGCATGAGTGTATGTGTGTTAGTGTGTGTCCATGTGTGAGTGTGTGCACGTGTGTGTGTATGTGTGTTAGTGTGTTTGTGTGTGTGTGTGTGTGTGTGTGTGTGTGTGTGTGTGTGTGTGCATGCGTGTGTTCTGTGCCCTTCATTGCTCCACCACCATGTTTATGTCAGGCTCAGTCAGCTTTGAGGAATGAAAGTAAACTATAAACATGTTTTTCATCAAAGGAATTTCAGCAGTGACACTGTGAGAAAAAAATTAAATTTGATAATTAATAACAGCTACAACACTGAATGTGCAAGGTTTTATAAATTTCCCATATGGACTTGGGAAGATTGTGGCTCAGGTGGTAGAGAGGTTGCCCACCAACTGGAAGGGTGGTGGTTCGATCCCTGGCTTGCAAGTCAAAGTATCCCTGTCTGATGTGTGTCATCATTGTTGTGTGAATGTGTGTAGATGTACAATAATATGTAGAAAGCACCCCATGAATTTGCATGTGTGAATGTTAAAGTAGTGTAAAAGTGCTCAAAAAGACTAGAAAAGCACTACAACTGAAGACGATTCAAAAATACGATTTGTCTACCTAATATAAGTCATTGTTAAAGCGGAAAACTCATCACTAGTTCCATGTTAATTTCAGAGAAAATCCCTAAAGGAGTTCACAGCATTAACTGCAGCAAATGTAACGTACTACAGCTTTGTGCTTTTTCCACAAACAATCCAAAGAACATCAGGGAGGAACTACAGGAATCGCAATCACAACAACACATGATTAACAATTTGTGATTTTAAAACGTTGAAAAAGTACTGAACTGAATGCAAAAGTTTGACCAGATTGCAGAGAATCAGTTGTTCTGTGGGGGAAAAAAAAGAAAAACTTTTTAAATGTGTCAGTTAAAATGACCACACTCAAGAACAACCAGATGCTTCAATCAGTTGACTATGTAATGTGTTTAGTGTTTCTTGGTTTTCCTTCTTCAGGCAGCAAAGAAGCTTCCATGGTGTAAACCTGAGTGCTCTTCATAGTGCTGCATTGGATGAGTTTTTCAGGCAGCCTATAGTGGTAAGGTGTAGCAAACCTATATTCACTTTATATATTAAGCCAGCTGACTTGTCACAATGTCAGCATTTTCTCACAAGTGCATATTATACAGTCAAAATGTGTTTATACTCAGAAAACATAGCTTATAATTTCAGTGGAGATTTCAAAGTTTCTTGGTTACAAAATTTATCAGGTTGAATTTTACTAAAATATGTGTAAAGGGATGTAGAAAGCATCTAAAATATCTCCATATTGTTTGGCTTGGTTTGGCAAGTCAGTCGTGTCTTTACAATTTTGGCTTGCCCATTGGCTGACTGCAGAGGGAGAAAGAGACAGCTGATAAGACAGGTATTACTCAAAGGGTAAAAGTCTTCACGTGATTAGCCATAGTTATGGCAACCCATAATATTAGTTGAATCAAGATTTATTTTTATCTTTTGCTTTACCTGCTCTCAAAGAAAATTTGTTTAATTTCTTTTTAGGATACATTTGATATGCAGATCCTTATGGCCAGGTCTGTCAAGCACTGCATCAACTTCATGGAGGCTAAAGAAGAGGATTTGCACAGGTTATCATAGATAATGAAATTTTACATAAAAAAGTAAATACTTCCCTCAAGAAACATTGTGTGAGTACAAAGCAGTATAAAATATAAACACAGCAATAAAGTACAAATAAGTCAAATTTGCCCATAAATCACTAGTACACCACTTTCTACACAAAATCACTTTCTACACAGAATCAGTCCCCAGATCCCTCTCCTCAGTTACTTAAGCAGCTTCTAGAATACTGTCCTAGGTACATAATTAGTTGAAAATCAAAAGACAAAGACAGGCTTTTGCCTGAAATGTTATCTGACAGCAGTGCAGAAAGTATTCATCATGCCGTAGAGTGGCCTCTATCAGCTATAAAGTATACTAATGGTATATTGTTACTGCTAAATTCTTGACACAGCTGAATTGTAATGTGATAGCTGGCTGAGAAGAGACTGTTTTAACCTCACCATATACTGTATTTTATAACTTCATATTTTTAAAATATACAGTAACCTCTTAGTTTACAACAGAAACTGCAGCTGTCAGATAACTGTAGTGCAGTAGAAATGTACTCTGTACTTTTATAGTTACTTTTCACCAATGGTAATTAAAGTGTAGTGTTACAACACAAAATATTTGATGATTTAGCAAATGAAGATGGATTAATCCTGATTCAGGTGCAGGAGTAGATGGTACAAGGTTACTGCAAAGAACATAAGGAGTATGAGAAATACTGTATGGAATAAAGGATATTACTGTACATAGGGGGTAACAATAATTTAAACACTCATACAGGGTAGGTACTTATTCTCAAAATAAAAGCTTGACATGTTTGTGTGTTCCTTCCAGAATGGAGATTCCCTTTGTTTTTACATTGCTGCAGTCTGGTTTGGTTCATGGAATCGCCTTCTGGTTTGATGTGGCGTATGTGGGATCCAAGTAAGAGATTCACAACTCTGACTTTCTTCTAGTTTGGTATGCTGTGATGCTTTTTTTATTTTAATGTATGGTGACAGGGAAGACAAGAGGAATGAAAAAATTTAATTAATTTATGAATAAATGCATTACATTATTTGAACAAATGGAAAGCTTTCCATATCACAGTTTGCTTCTGAGCAGTTGAAATTCATGTCAAGTCATGGCTCCCACAACATATTATATTCACTGTGTAATGATGTTATCTCTTTAAATTGATCACCTTCTCCCATACTCCCACCCCTTTTATTGTAGGTCGGCAGTGTGGCTCTCCACAGCTCCTACTGAACCTCTGACCCGCTGGTATCAGGTCAGATGTTTGCTCCAGACGCCGCTCTTTGCCAAGCTGGGACAAACTCTGTCTGGGACTGTACTGCTGGCCGCTAAGAACAGGTACACCTTTGTCCACACCTTGACCACCAAACATGTGTCTACAAACATCACATAGAGTGGAAGAAAACTGTAGCGGCAGTAGCAATATTCTTTTACTGTTGTACTGTTTTATCTCCTCCTTGTTTAGTTCAGAACTGGTCCAGAAATGTCAGAGAGAATAATGAAGACTGTTTACCTTTACTTTATTTCAGGCAGAACTATGACATCCACATCACAGCCACAGTCAATCAATCAGGCTTCAAATCTGGAAACATTCTGCACCTCAAGGACCCTTTCTTCAGGTCACTTATGTCTCCCTTCTGTTATATATGTTACATTTCATAATTTTTTATTTTATCGCAAAGTGACACATAATAGAAGTTGACATTAATGGCAATTCAGCTTTGTCCTGTAAATGGGTATTTTTGTTGAATTGCTTTAAAGTGCTCCAGAGACTGTTCTCTAACAAATGGATTTTACAGGGTTATAGAGCATTCAGTTGTAGTAGTAGTTATTAGTTAGACTTTTCATCTAATTTGGGAGTGAAAACAGGTCTAAATCTTGGGTTTTCAGTGGTGGAGAACCCCACTTTTAATAACTGTAATACAGATTATATGTGTAAAGAGGGGATTTAAAACATTTAGAGTGGCAACAAAAAGTAACCTAAACCTTTGGATTGACCTGGTCATCTGCATTAATTGGAGGACAGATTTTCTCTGCTTGAAGTCATTTCATAGTAGACTTAATTTTATACATAGGGTCATTATCCTGTGAGTCACCATCTTCTACTGAACTTCAGCTAGCAGACAGCCACCCAGTCATTATCCTGTAAGATACCTTGATAAAGTTAGGAATAAATTCCCCTTCTCTACAACAGTGATCTGTCCAGGCCCAGCGGCAGCAAAGTAGCACCAAATCATGATGCTCCTTTCACTGTACTTCACTATTGTGAAGATGTTTTCATATTAGTATGGAACGCACTGTTTATACTTTACTCTTTACTGTTTAATCTTTCAGCAAATGACTTTTGAATAGTAGCAACCTCCTCCGTGTTGTCCTGCCATTGACACAATGCTCAATGCAACCATGAACCCATGATTTACTTGTGGTAGACTTATGAACACAAATGTTAACCTGCTCCAATTATTCCATTAAGCCTTTGACTGTAACTCTGAGTTTCTTTTTTTCATTGATCATTTTTGCGTTCTGCCTTCAGAATCATCTTTACTGGAGCCTGGTTCTAGGAAGAGTAGCAATAGACCTAAAAAAACCTCAATTTATAGATAGTTTTTCTGACTGTGATAAATATCTTAACTCTATGAGATAACTTTGTAACCCTTTTAAGCTGTATGCAAACCCACAATTTGTGATCATATGTCTTCTGAGATCTTTTCTGTAAACTATGGTTCCTATCAGCCAATGCTTCTTGTGAACAGCAAACTCAAAACATTTGAGTGTTTTATATAATTCAAATTAGCTCTAATCCACACCTATAATTTTGTTTCAGATACTAGACTCCAGGTTTGATAACTCCTGACTCCTGTTAGCTTTTGTTGACGCCATTAGCTGAGGGGTTCACATTCTTTTTCCAGCCCACACTGTTAATGTTTGAATGATGTATTAAGTATGGATAAGGACAATACACTTATTTGTGTGTGTTAAATTAAACTAGATTGTGATGATAATTGTAACTTAGATGAAGATATCAACAAATTTAAGACAAACTTGCACATAAAAGCTAATTTATGCTAATTCCAAAGGGTTCACTCCAATTTTCTTGTCAATGTAAGTGTCACTGCAACTCTGTATGCAGGATGCAGTCCTGGTTCTACAACTAGAGACCTCCAGAACACTGGTAGGTTACCACAGGTCCAGGCTGATAGCCTCCCTCCTCCTGGATGCAAGGTGAGAAGAATAAAGTTAAGCCTTGAACTGCTGCATAAAAAAAATAAGCCATATATCCGTTCATGCACAGAGGAAGCAGCTTCCTGAAAGATACACAAGGGGGCAGCGAGGGACAGTAACTAAAGCAATAACATCTAGTTTTAAAAATCTGATATATTTTTAGAATGATTATAATGAATTATATATTTGATACATTTAAAAATCAAAAACTATGCTGTCAAATTATGTTTCAAAAAATTAAAGGATTAATGACAAAATATCTTTTTTAAATACCTGAGTTTTTTTTGAATTACTAACTCTTATTGAGAATATTAATAATTAATCTTTAAATGGATTGGTAGAATTATTTTTAAATTTCGTTTATTAATGTCTTCCAGTCTGAGCCAATCTCACATTTTTCTGTCTTAGAGTTGGCAGTCTGTATTTTGTCAGCCCTTTAATTTAAAGATTGATGGAGTTCAAACTTTGAATAAAGTTTAGATCAGCAACAGCAGCACTCATTGGGCAGACATTATTTTTGGCGTTGTGAGCTTGAGCCAGAAGAAGCATTCAAATATTTTTTTACTTAGCTGCACTGATACTGTGTCCAGAAAAAGTAGTGGGGTCATGTGTTGGGCAAGAGGAAAAAAGGAAACTAATACATTTTAAACAGACCAGTAATTTACAGTCTCTGTTCCTATGCAGATAGGCATCACTCTATTCACTCCTTTTATTCTACCATTTACATCTTTTATATAATTTCTTCTACTTTTGCTGTGGATGGTTTGCTGTATCTCTTGATGATCGCATGCTAGTTCGTTGTAAAGAACTAGCTGAGACTCTGGAAAATAAATCTGCATTATTTTAGTAATCATAATTTTACTAAAGTGTAATATAGATGAAATGTTATTTATCATAAGATTATTATTATTTTTTTTATCATGAATGTAACAATGGGAAATTTTTGCTATCCATCATTTTCATCTCCAGGAACCAGAAACGGAATCATCACATGTCACACCCCTACATACCTAAGCTTTGACTTATTTTTGTTGTTCTTTTGTACATCTTGTTGACATCAGTGCTGGACAAGGCCAAAGTAAAATGTTTTGAATTTCCTAACTTTTAAAGATAACTTCAATTTAATATAATCAGCATACAGATTGTGTATCTATAAATACATTACACATATACACATGTACACAAATACATATATGTATTTCAATTTGTGTAATAAAATGTTCCCCTAAAAAACTGGGATTCATTTATTATTGAATGCAGAAAGTATTTTCACACACAAGGCATAATAGCGGTATAGTTTGACATGCAGTGTGTGGACTGCATTTGTCTAGTTAATTTCATGTACAGAATTCAAATTTAGAAGCCTTAGGGAGGTATCATTAAGTGCTAACACTGCCATACACCGTTAATTTACAATTAGGGATTCTGTATCAGGATTCATTGATGAGATGCGAAATTATGCATTTGTTTTAAATGAATTAAAAATGAAAATGCCGTAAGCAACTGGCAAATCATCAAGAACTGTAGTATATATTACGGAAGTGGAAAACTTTAGGAAAGAAAACTGTCAGACTAAGGAGTACTGCAATTGACAAAAAATGTAATATTTCAAACTCCAAAATAAACAAATGCAATAACAGCAGACAAAGCCCGTCGTGCTCTGCAAACTTTACATGACCATTCTTTGATTTTGTCTCATCGAGAGGACAATATTATTTAGAATGAGCTAAATTCTGATTACCACGCTAACTTTTGAACTACAATGCCGTAAAGCAAGTTCAAAAACATCCGTATTCTCATTTCTTATCCCAAAATAATGGACAGCCTGTGACTGAGGCTACAGGCATCTGATGAAGCACTGGCTTGTTCTTTTAATTTGAAAAGAGAGAACCGGAGATGTCGTAGTTGTTCCGGCTAGGAGAAACTCGACACCAATGTAGCCAAACTCGTCAGTGGTTCAGGAGAGTATTTCTGATTTGTTCTTCAGTAGACTTTAATTTTTGTAAAGGGGTTTTTAAAAGGCCTTACTGGATTAAACCCAAGTGTTGCACACAATGTTGGCCACAGGAGCAGTAAGTAGACATGACTATTAACTTTCAATATTATCTGGTTAGCTAGCATGAGCTAACCTACGTCTCTAACCTACTAGTAAGTCAGGTTGTCCAATGCTAACCTTATTCACTTTACTAAGCTTGAAACTCCGTCTTTCCACACTCTCTTTCCCTTAATTTAGTGTTCAGTGTTTATATATGGGGTATTTAAAATAGGCTTTACAAAAATACCTTTGACGACCACTCTTAAATAAGCGTGCACCGGGAACATCTTGGAATCGCATATTCATTAATGACTTTTAGTCATTATCACTTTTAGTGTAGGGTGTGTACCCTCCTCCCCGGTGTAATGTCAGCTTAAACTTGGTGGGAGACTTGACAAGAAAAACATCATTAAATACTAGGGTCCATGATGTAACAAACAAAGGTAACTAATTAAGTAAATTTTATGTTCGGATTTACTACATGCAAACAACAACAACAACAACAGCAGCAGCAGCAGCTGCAGTTGATATGAGCCGGACATTGTATCTCTACAAGAGAGAACAGATTGTAGGGGTGCTTTGTTTTCTGTATTGTCTGCAGGCTGTAACCACTGCACTGGCACAAGTTGATAGAGAAAAGATTTATCAGTGGATCAACGAGCTTTCCAGTCCAGAGACCAGGGAGAATGCACTCCTGGAGCTCAGCAAGAAGAGAGAGTCAGTACCAGACCTGGCTCCCATGCTGTGGCACTCCTGTGGGACTATAGCAGCCCTGCTTCAGGTGAGCTGGAGCAGTATTTTCTACAGGTCTTTGGTAACACGTGGTGGAGTCACACCAGGTCAGGCAAGGGATGTTCAAAGAATGAAATAAAGAACTCTCAACACTTTTAATGTTGGTTATTCTCCAAGCTTTACTAGATTTTAACTGGTTATTAATACCCTAAAGATGTCAATTCATGCCTATACATGCCTATACCTTTACCTATACTTGCATCTCTGTTAATGCTAGGAAATTGTCAACATCTACCCATCAATCAACCCCCCTACCCTAACAGCACATCAGTCCAATAGAGTATGCAATGCCCTGGCACTTCTCCAGTGTGTAGCCTCCCATCCAGAGACAAGGTAACTGACTTCCATGTCTAACACCCTGGCAGGAGTGTCAGTGTTTCTGTTTTTATTTTTCAATAACGAATATAGGTTTTCATTATGTCATCAATGATAACCAACTTATGAGGAATTAAATAAGAAGTTTAGCAACATGATTGGAGTCAGTGAACTATATTGAAGTAACACATTTTCTTTGGAATGAGTTGGGCAGAAAACAGCAAAACAAATATGTAGAAAGCCATTGGACTGCCAAATACTGATCACAGTCTGGACTTTTTGGTCCTTCACAGGTCAGCTTTCCTGGCTGCACACATCCCACTCTTCCTGTACCCATTCTTACATACAGTGAGTAAAACAAGACCATTTGAGTATCTCCGTCTCACCAGCTTAGGAGTCATAGGTAAGAAATCTTCATTCCGGTGATGATTTAAAATTAAAAGATTAAAAATATCTCAATATCTTATGACTGAACATTTACAGATCTAACATTTCCAATGTATTTGTTTGCTGCTCTGCTTATGGGCTTCCCTCACTAGCTGGCAACAGAAATACTAAGTGGTTCATCTAATTATTAATATTTTATTAATATATAACACTGGTTAAGATGTTACGCAGCTGCCTGACCCTAGCTTTGGCGCCAGCCCAGGCAGACAGCAGCCCTTCTCTCCCTGTGCTAATGTCCGTATTTTGTAAACAAGCAACCTTAATTTCTACCAATACTACCGAACAGCACTAGTTTTACAATATGTCATCAGTAAAACTAGTGCTGTTTGGTAATATTGTTAGACAATGAAATTAAGGTCGTATGTAGGCTGCGTTAGATTAAGCTGGTATATAACTACTTGACCAGCACAATGTGTAACCACATTCAGCACAGACATTTGGACATTCACCAGCAAGGAAGGGAAGGCTGCTGACATTAGCCAAACTCAGTAAACCAATGTGACATTGTCTACCTTCAGACACTGGGATTTTGGAGGGTTTTCTTGCTTTTGGACTAGCCGATAAGTCAAACTTTAATTAGTCATTAGGAACATCAATACTTCTGCTCAGCTTGTTGAAAAAAATGTAATGCTTCTATACATAATATCAAGTTTTGCAGTCTCACTGCTTCCACTTTCAATACTGTCTAGGTGCTTTGGTGAAAACGGATGAGCAAGAAGTGATCAACTTCCTGTTGACCACGGAGATCATTCCCTTGTGTCTTCGGATCATGGAGTCTGGCAGTGAGCTTTCCAAAACGGTGCTCTGACCTAACTTTATTCTTACCAAAGTATCAAGGGTATTATCTCTAAATGTATCTAGTAGTGGTATGTCCAATGGTATTATCTGCACTAGACTCATATTCTGGCTAGTTTTCCACTGGTGATTGGAAGAAAAAAGATGTTTAAGCTGCCCGGTTCAGTGTTTGTGTAGATTTTAATTTCAGCCTCAATGTGTTCTCTGTTTCTTTAGATTAAGTTAATGTCATCTTACAGCAGACAAAAGATACTTGTAGCATTGTCTCACAAAAAAAAGAATTGAAAGGATCCGGAGTGATTTCTTTTTTAGGTTGCGACCTTCATACTACAGAAGATTCTTCTGGATGACACAGGGCTGGCCTACATCTGTCAAACATATGAACGCTTCTCCCATGTTGCTATGATTCTTGTAAGTCACATAATTCTTCCAAGTAACTTAATTATTACAATCTAATATATTTATATTTAGTTATTTACTCTGGCCTTACATTCTTTTTTTCTGTTTCAGGGTAAAATGGTCCTCCAGTTGTCCAAAGAGCCGTCAGCCCGCCTGCTCAAGCATGTAGTTCGCTGTTACTTACGCCTGTCTGACAACTCCAGGTACTTTTACCACAAATAAGTCAAAAAGTGTTTCTGTCTTAAGCTGCTGCAACATTATGCAATGCAATGCAACACACAAAGAAAATGAAAAAGTGGGAAAGGAAACACTTAACAGAACAGCCAAAGGACTGCTGATGATACATTGTCTAACATATCAGTAATAGACAAAAAACAGCCAAACAGAAGGAAATAGGTTTCTCCTGTTCTGCTTTATTACAGGTTGAATCTTATTCTTGTTATTGTGACCATGATTCCTATATTTAACAAAAATACCCCATTAATCATTCAGGAATCACACATGTTTATACAAAAAATATATACATCATTTTCAGATGCTCAGAAGTAATTGGACCAATTACTTTTTAGCCTCTCTGGAAGAGGGGCTATATAAAAAAGGTCTGTTATTCCTAAACAGTTAATGCGATATTTTTGTTAAACCCACCAAATTAGAGCTTTAAATCCATTGCGGTTGTGTACAAAGACAAAATTATGAAAATCTATCCAAAATACTTCTGGACCTCACTGTCAATAACAAGGAAATTGTTCATAGATAGTTTGCAAAACCCGTAGCTGTTAATCCCTTGAATTGAGTACCTGACAAGATACAACTCATAACAATATTTCAGTGCAACTTGACCTGGACTACTTCTGTGTTACATATTACTATCAAATCACCTCCTCTATTATCTTTCAGGGTACTAGCTACATTTAGCAGACTTATTGTGAGAGGTAGAAGCCTAGGTTGAAGGAGAGGCCGATGGTAAAAATGTGCACTTTAGGAATGGGAAGGACTTCTTCTGTCTTTAAAAAAAAAAAAGAAAAGCACAAGAGCAGTTTATACAATTTTCAGTGAAACATCTGGCTAATGTGATGAGTGGTAAACTACAACACACAGCTATAACACCAACCATGCCAATTTTGAACCTAACTGTATAGAGGTACAGTGGCTTCAGAAAGTATTGAGATCCCTTCACTTTTTACACACTTTGTGTTTGAGGTTAAATTTGAGTCTTAATGGAAAAATTTCCACTTCTGTCCATCAATTTACACCTAATAACTCATAATGACAGTGAAAATATGTTTTTGCAAATTCTTAAAATCAAAAACTGCAGTACCTGCAGTAAATTTAATTGGTAGGACATTGTTTAAAAAGGCATACACCAGTTTATATAAGGACCATCAATTCACACTGTACTACACTCCATTAAATATCTTTCAGTTTTCCCAAGAGAACAGTGGCCACAATAATTCTGAGAGAGGTTTTGAATTATTAGGACTTTTCCTAGAGTTGGTGATCCAGCCAGACTGACTTACCAGGCAAGAAGGGCCTTGGTCAGAGAGGTGACCAAGAACCCAATGGTCACTTTCACAGACCTTCAGAAGTCTTCTTCAGAGATGGAAGTACCTACCAGAAGAACCACCATCTCAGAACTCCATCAATTAGGTCTTTATGGTAGAATGACTAGACCAAGGCCATTTTGAGTAAGTGGCACATGACAGCATACTTGGAGCTTGTCAAACAGCATTGAAATGACTCTGAAGGCAAAAGGATTTTCTGATCTACTGAGACAAAAATTAAACCTTTTGGGTAGGACTCCAAACACAATGTTTGGTGAACACCAGGCATTGCTCATCAGCTGGCTGATACCATTCTTACACTGAAGCATGGTGCTGGCAGCATCATGCTATGTTGGGGCTTCTTAGTAGCAGGGGTAGGGAAACTGGTCAGAACTGAGGGAACAATGGATACAACCAAATACAGAGAGTTCCTTGAAGTAATTCTTCTCCAGAGTGTGTTTTACCTGAGACTGGAGTGACCGCTCACCACTTAGCATGACAGTTACCTGAAATAATTCAACTAAGACAATGCTGGAGTGGCATTGAGACAAGTCTGACTGTCCTTTGGTGGCCCAGCCAAAGCTAGACTTAAACCCCACAGAACAATCTGTGGAGAGACCTGAAGATTGCAGCTCACAGCTGCTTCTTATTCAATCTAATAGAGCTTGAGAGGTTTTGTCAGGGAGAATGGACTAAACTGCTTAAATCCAGGTATGCAAATCTTGTAAAGACTTACCCAAGGAGACTCAAACCTGTAATAACTGCCAAAGTTTCAGGTTTTTTGCACAGTGTGCAAAAGGTGTCTGAATACTTTCTGAAGCTACCATCAGAACCAAAGAACATAAAAGCTGTATTAGTCATATCAAGTTACGAGCACAATAATTGGTTGGAATTAACTGGACAACAAGAATTGTAAATTAATGAGTGTTTTTAGCTATTAATACAGCGAAATATTCAGAGCACAACAAATACTTTAATCAGTATATCTGTTACATAACAAAAGTATCCCTTCTCCCATTAAGAATTATGTATTTTATGTACACAGTAATGGACTTTTCAGAGCTTAATTATGATTTCTTGCATTCAACTCTCCTAGAATTGTGAAACCATTGTACAAGTAGATCTCTACAACTTGCCTTTGAGTATCCCTGACTCCTGAGATATTAGAGATTGATAACACAGTATTAAACTCGATGGTAAAAACTCTGATCATAGACAGATTTACAGCATCTCACACACAATGTCATACTTTTCAACCCTTAAGATTATGGAAAGTTGGTATTCATGCGTATGTCTGGCAGGACCATTTTATCTGTATTTAACAGGTGTTTGTTGCTTTTTTTGCAGAGCAAGGGAAGCTCTGCGTCAGTGCCTCCCTGATCAGCTCAAAGACACCACCTTCGCCCAGGTCCTGAAGGACGACACCACCACCAAACGTTGGCTGGCCCAACTGGTGAAGAACTTACAGGAGGGTCAGGTCACTGATCCCCGGGGTATCCCTCTCCCCCCACAGTGACTCTCCCTGCTCCTCACCAGCCCTGAGGAATACCAGCAAGGAACTGCCCAACAGCACTGTTTTTATGAAAGACTTTCAAAGGAAAGGCTACTGCCTCGTTATTTTTCTGGTTCGATGTGTAAGCAACTTGTTTGAGCTCTTTGTCTATGGATGCACAGTTTCAAAGAAGTTCACATTTGTGCCTCACCATGTGTTCTACAGCTTCTTTACAGATACAATAAATTGTTGCACAGCATATAACAGTTTCTGCATATTCATTCTATTGCAGATATATTAACCAATAACCCGTTGCTCTGTGTGGCTATCTGTATCACTTGTAGATGAGTTATTCATAAGATATCTTCTGGTGCATTCCATTGTTTAATTTCAGTAATATTTTTGGAGAATAAAAGCTTTTTCCAGGTAGATGTTGTCCCCCTCTCCAGCAGTCAGAAGTAAGTAAAAACAGGTTATAAACATAATCTCAAACGACTATTCGGGGTTCAAGTCTGTTTATCTTCAACAGAATGAAGTAGCCCCATTAAAGCTTTGTACCACAATGAGCGGGCTCCAGGCTTTATAAAGCCAAACAAAGATACTTCAGCTAGTATGATTCTGTCTAGGGAAGGAATGAAAGCGATCATGCTTTTTTCATCATCAGAAAAGCCTGCAGCATTTCAGAAATTGTTCACTAACAGCTCTGCCCTTTGTCCCCTCTTCATCATATTTAAACGAAACGTGTGTATGTTAAGGAGATTGAGCAGGATGTCTTTAGTGAGTTTAATCAGGCATCTTAAGTTACAAGCAACTATATGTTAGGCAACATCCACTTGCACCAATCAATATCGCACTTAAGATCTTTCATGGTCCAGGAGGCTGTTTTGTAGAATACATTCAGTGTCAGTTGTGAGTCAGATTTGAGGAAACTACAACACACAGCTATAACACCAACCATGCCAATTTTGAACCTAACTGTACAGAGGTACAGTGGCCTCAGAAAGTATTGAGATCCCTTCACTCAACCTCACTTTAACCTCAAACACTTTTTGTGTTTGAGGTTAAATTTGAGTCTTAATGGATAAATTTCCACTTCTGTCCATCAATTTACACCTAATAACTCATAATGACAGTGAAAATATGTTTTTGCAAATTCATTAAAATCAAAAAACTGCAGTACCTGCAGTAAATTTAATTGGTACATACATTGAGTGTCAGTTGTGAGTCAGATTTGAGGAAAATAGTACATTTTCACTGTTATATACAGAGCTACCATTAGGTCAATTGTGATCATATTTCATGGGAAGCATTAGCACATCATTTCCCTTTATGGCACCAAGTTCCATGTCTCTAGTTCGTTCAGGATCAGCAAATTGAGCATAAGATAGCACGTGATGTATAGGCCATGCCTACTCCCAAACAGAGACTGAAAATATCTACCAAAATTGTTAATTAGTTATAGCCAATTTCCTGCTATATTTATACAACTTTTAATAAGCTTGGTCTGATGTTTATCTGCAGAAATTTTTGTTAGCAATCAGAGCAGTGGTTTAGGAGGCGATGTTAAAAATTATGTTTTTCAGAAAATTCAACAGCGAGGGAAATGAGGCTAATGAGGCTTTTTTTGTGGAACCAATTGAGCTGGACTTTCAAGTAGATTGGTCTTATTCTACCAAGATTGGAATATTTCATAGGGGTATTCCAGAGAGCATGGTCAAACTAACCTGGAATAAATTCTGGACATCTGGTCAATTTGCAATTAGACCTACAATTGAGGAGGGGATTTCAAACTTGCTTTTTGTAGAGTATATTGAGTTGTAGAGCGTTAGCACATCATTTTCAGTTATGATCCCAAGTTTCATGTCCCTAGCATGTTCCAGCTCACAGAAAATTGAGCAAAGGCATAAGATGGCAGATATATGATGAATATGCCATGTCTACATGCACCAATCAATACACTAAATCACTATACTTGCCCCTAGATCATGGTCACCAAGTTTGATGGGACCCTTTTTACCAGGTTTTTGGTATTTATGTATTTGTGGCACAGACTATGACCCAGTTCCATGGATCTACAATCTCTATTTCAAAGGAACACACGGCAACAACTGGGTTCAAAATAAGGAAAATATATTAACTATTGTCTACTGACACAGAGTGAATGCAAAGACTAATAATTAAGATGCAATGTGGAACAAAAGAATAATAGTAACCAAGAGCTGATATGTGGGTGTTATGAATTGTTATGAATGTTATGAATTTGGCATTGGTGGGGGAGAATATATTTAGGCTATGGTTGATACAGCTGTATAACCATATAGATCCAAGGACATCTATAAATGAAGCTTTAATAATTGTGAAACGTTACCCAAATTTCAACAACCTAGTTATGACCAAAATAATAGACTCCTTTGCCAACTTTAGTAAGTGGTCTGGAGGCTTTTGGCTGGCACTAAAGCAATTACTAGCTGATGGTTGGTGTCCTTATGGTGTACTCCAGGTGGATCCTCTTTGAGGCATCATGGGTTGCCTTGGCGACAGCCTTTGAAAATGTTCTTCACTGTTTCAGTATTTGAAATCTCTGCCAGCACTCTTCCTTGGCTCCACTGATGGTTTTTCTGTAGGAAGATTGGGAGACGGGTTTTCTGTTTGCGGCTCTGGTGGGTTGATGTGGAAAAATTAGCGCTTCTGATTACTGTACCTAACTTTCACTAGATGACTTCAGAGGGGACTGGTGTTGGCCAAACAACATATAACCTCCAAAAATCATCAAAGTGAAATGGGAGTAATGACTACAAGTTATAATATATAAAAAACCTCTGCTTCCCTGACTTTGCTTGCTAAGTAGATGAGCTACAAGTTGTGTGAATTCATAAAAACTCTACTTGAAAACATCGGAATAAGTAACGAACAAAAAAAAAAATATGGCAGGGCAAAAATGACGAAAGAGCAATGCAGCAAAATGAGACAAAGTAAAAACAAAAAATCTAAATACAATTATTACAAAATCTTTTAGCGTAACTCCTGAACACGAAGAATATGCTGTTTCCAAAAGGATGCCAGACACATCCTGGGTGTGGTGCCATTTGTCTATCCATTAGGTTCTTCTCTCGTTGTTTCAACTGACAAAGAATATGAATCTATACTTTCAAAATGTTTAATTTTGAGTTTAGGTGTAAAAGTTGCACATGCGTCTACTACCATGGACCATAAAACATTAAGCATATGATACAAAGCACTGATATATGAACTAATGGTATTATTGGTAATGGGAAAGGGGAACATATAAACAGGGCTTCCAGTTCAATGCATTGTTCAGAGAACTTCAACACAATCCAAATGGACAACTAACTAAATACCATGAATTAACCATTTCTTGCATTGTCACTAAATGAGTAGATCAATAATAATAATCATTCAAATAAGATAAGAAAACATTGTCTGAAAATTTTAGTCACTGTTGGAAGATTGCTTGGTAAAAGTAGTTTTAGATCTTGCAACACACATTACAGCTTTCCTAAGGGCTAGATGTTTGAGGTTTTATATCAAGTTACCTGCAAAAACTGCAAGAATAACTTTAACCACATTACAAAGGTGTTGGAGATTAAATTTCTATTAATTTAGATGTTTTCCAAAGATTAAGATGTTGGTCAGTTCAGCTCTGTGGGAGTCTCATTTGCCTTGTGTCCTTTTGACCTGTTGGTCAGTCATATAACTCTGTAACATGCTGATAGGTGGCCTGTTTTTTGGATACTGCTCCTTTGTTTATCTTTCATATCTGAAGGGTGGTTTGATTGCGAGGGCAGAAAGTGCAACCCTATTTGGTCCATAATCTGTGAGTGTCCAATGATGTCTCTGGTTTATGTAGGTCACATTGATCAATTTCCTTAAAACTAAAGCTGCTTTGTAGCTAATTTATTAAACTTTGAATAAGCTTGATCTAATGATGATCTACATTAAATTTCGTAACAATCTGAAGAGATCTCAAAAGTGTGTTTTTCAAAAAATTCAAATTATCAGGGTTATGCCCTTTCAGGGCTTGACCCACAACCCTCCAGAGCAGCATCATGCTCAGAGAATTGCCCTGAATTATTCCCTCATTTGGTGTTTTGATGATGTGAGGGGAAGAGCTATTTAACATGCTACCCAAATAACTAAGCATTTGTTTTATATCTTCACTCATTTATTTAAGTTTTTCCTTTCTTTTTTTGGTCACACACATCAGTTCTTCAACAAACCAACCACCACTGTGATCTCTGCTGTAAATGCCTTCAGCCACCTCTTATTGAGGTTGTGGCTGGGCACTATAGTTTTTATCTTTCCCTAGAGGTCATTGTGAGGGAGCCCCTCCATCTTAGTTTTTGCTCAGTCTGTGTAATTTGAGGCAGGAAGCTGAGCTGAAGTGTTTGATTATTAATGCCTCAGAACCTGAGCAGGGAGCACAGATGAAGACCATAAACAGAAGATTCATATTCTAAACTTACAGACTTATATGTGTAACCTCTCAGGTACATAAGTGAGTAACGATTGAGTCAGTAATGATTCCAGAAGTAAGTTCTGAGCAGTTTGTAAATTTGATGATGAATCTCTCCATGATGTGCCATCCTTGTGGCCTGCTGGCCTGATCAAAATTTGATGAACAGGGCTTAGTAATGTTACACGACACAGAAAACATGTTGAATCTCTGTGGTGGAGCTCTGCTTGTCCTTCACCCATAATGACAGGCTACAGGTTTTTCTGGACCAAATCAGGGGGAAACAGACTTTTATGATCCTCTGCCAGTTAGTATGACAGCAGACAGGCTTTCAGGCTCTGCTGTGCAGAAAACAGCAGTTTAATATGGCCCCACATGATGGCCATGATGGGTCATTGAATTAGATAATGTAAGTCTGTTTTTTTATATATCACAGCGACAGTTTTAGTAATTTAGTAAGTTGGCTTCACTTTGAAGAACTAAAATTAAGGCACACAATAAAGATTTGTATCGGTAAATATATGAATTAAAAGAGGATTTGTCTACAACCTAAAGATATATATGAACTTAATGATATTTTTGATGTTCAAAACATCAACAGTTCCTGGGCAACTGGGCAAATACTGATGATAATGTCATATAACTGTGTATTGTTGCTTTCTTCAGTAATTTAAATTGAATTCAACATGCATGTTATATGTGTTTAAGTAAGATAGTGAATAATTTTAAGTAATTTTAATAATTAATCTTTTCTCGACTTTTCTGTTTAATGACAAGAGTTGAATAGTGAGTAATATTATATTATCCAGTCTTGAGGTGTCACTAGAAGTGTCACTAAATTAGCTTGTATTTCTTTTCTTCCGCACGTCCCTTGCATACCACAGCTTGTTATCTTAAATATCACAATTCAAAAATAATAAATAATAAAGGTTAACATGAAATTATCCAATCAGCCAATTATGTGGAGACAGTTCAGTGCATCAATTCATGAAGATACAAGTCAGGAGCTTCAGCTAA
The DNA here is from genome assembly GCA_016859345.1 of Istiophorus platypterus. Taxonomy (NCBI): domain Eukaryota; kingdom Metazoa; phylum Chordata; class Actinopteri; order Istiophoriformes; family Istiophoridae; genus Istiophorus; species Istiophorus platypterus. Next base: position 25,254 of record CM029131.1, read on the forward strand.
TGTTCATATCAAACATCAGAATGGGGGGAAATGTGATCTCACATCTCAAGAGTCTGGTCAGAATGTTGCCAAAAAAGAAAAACATATCCAGGAAACAGGCCAAATGAAAAAGGCCAGAATGGTCGACAGGAAGAATACCGTAGCTCAGATAACCATTCGTTATAACTGTAGTTAGCAGGACAGCAGTTCAATGTAGATCCACTACACAGATGGGAGGGTCAGAACTTGGTGTCAACAGCATGACTCCATGGTCTCAACCTGCCATGTGTTAACAGTCCAGACTGAATGCCATAGCCTATGTGAGTATTGTTGCTGACCATGGTTAACCTCTCATGGCCACAATTAACCATCTTCTAATGGCTTCTTCCAGCACGTATTGCACCATGACACAAGGCAAAAGTCTCAGCCTGGTTTTATGAATTTGATAGTTCAGTGTACTTCAGTGGCCTCCCTAACCAGAGTCAAATAGAACAGCTTTGGGATGTGGTAGAAGAGGAGAGATGCAGCTGAAAAATCTGCAAAAATTTATGTGATGTGATCATATCAAACCAGAATGACCAGAATTTCAAAGTAGTGTTTTCATCTTGTGCAATCCACAAATAACTGAGGCTGTTTTGAGAGCAAGGGGAGTATTAGTATGGGATTCTTTATAAAGAATAAATATATATATATATATATATATATATATATACATACAGTATATATACACATAGAGATACAGTTCAGGCATACATACATACATAGATACTGTACATACCTGCCTACACAGATATTGACTGTCCTCCATGGATTTACTTTTAATAACAAAAACAAAAACAACAACAACAACTACTACTAATACTAATAATAAAAGTAATAATAGTAATACACAACTTAATATGTATAACATATTATCATACCTGAAGCATACTCCAGGGAAGCCTGCAAGTCTTCAACTGCATGCTAGGTTCATATCTCCACCATGAGATGGCTAACATTATCAGATGGTGAGTAGTGGGGGAGCTACAGATTTATATGCATCTTTGATGGAACAATAGCATAGGTCTATTGTGTTTCCCTATCTTGTTTGGCAGGTTATATAAAGGTTTGTTTAGTTCATAGATTTTAGGTTGCATTGGTTAAATTACTAAGTATAGGACAGGGAGCGTCAGGAAACATGGAAAGAAGTTTTTTTTTATCATTTTGCAAGTTGTATCAATGGCGATCTTTGGACTGGCTTTGGGATGAAGGAAGAAGAGGTAGCATCACCATTAAATACTGAAAAAGTACTCCTTAACTAGTGATTTAAACCACTGTGATGATGTATCTTTGAGGCCAACACATTTTTTAAGACCATCAAACAATATTTAATGAACTACTGTATCACAAACTGAGTCAAGATCAAGTAAAATTAGTCATAAATATCCCCTGTATCAGCTGTTGGTTACTTTGAGGGCAGTTTTCTGTGACATGAATGGCAGCCTGATAGATTTTTTTTTTAATACTTTATGATTCTTCCTAAAAGAAATCAACCACGAGGAAACCAATCATAAATAAATTTTAAACAGGGCCAAACAGTTAATTAAGCAACAGGACAAAAAAGATCAGGAGTTGGGGGGGGGGGCGTCACAGTGAGTTGAGTCTGGCTGCAGTTGTTACTGTCTTTCAGCACTGCAGCGTGGCATGTAGAGGGACGGCAGCAGCTCCTGGGCTATATGATCTGTTCCAGCTCTGCAACAGCCATTGTCATTATCAGGGACTCAGAGATGATCCTGCACCAGGTCAGACACACCTCTTAGACTCTAGTTGTTTCTCTTCAGTTTTGGTAGATTTTTCAGAAATGCTGCTTTTTCTTTTTCACTCTATTTTTCACTATCATGTTTACAGGTGTATGAAGAAAGTTCATATATATTTCTATAAATATATATATACACTGCAAAATAAGACAATACAGTTTGATACACTTCCATGTAGTTTCTGTAATATATCAACCTTTGTGTGGATGTTTTCCTCAGTAAAGAAAGAAATCATGGGAATCATCAGCAGACATTTGCTTTTAAAATAAAATGCTGTTAGTTATCACTTGGAAAGATAACAGGAACATGTTTGTCGAACAGCATACAGAAAGATTAATTTCCTTTGTTGCATAGTCGTCTATCTTTATATATTGTATATGTCATAGTGTAATATGGCAACTGAACTACGGTCCATTTAGAGCTGAGTAAATATTTCATTTTATGTGATCTATTTTATGTGCCTTTTTGTGTATCTTCTGCCTTTTATTCACTTTAAAACCGTATATCTGTTGGATGTATTTTGTTATACTATTTTTCTTATATTAATTGTTTTAGCCTCTATAATTCTTTCATTACATGACCTACAGTAATTTAATGACCCGGAAATTACTCAGCCTATAATTACAGCATTCCTTAGGTTAAAACAAGGTGGATTTGCAACAGTAACACTGTGTATGAAATGAGTTGGACCAGCAAAGAGTCAGTGTAGGTCATAAGTGAAAGGAATGCTTAGACTCTGACAGGGATTTGGGGCGATTAGTTGGCTTAGTGAGCTCAAAAGAGTGACTAAACAAAAAGTGCAGGACAGGAGAGAATGCAGTGAAAAAAATAACAGAGCAGCAAATAAGAATCCAGATCAACTTAGTGGGCCATAAAGTCATATTGTAAATAGCACAGGGATGATGGCTGAATAATGTTGCTGCTGCTGCCAGGTGGAGCAAGCATCCAATACAAGAACAAACAGAAAAGATTCTTCTATGGATATTTGGTTATGTGTATGATACACTTCAAGAGCATGAAACAGATCAGAAAGAATTCCTTTACAACAGTTAAAAAACTTGTTTAAAAGTTAAAAAAGGTATACCACATGAGTTCCTGACTACCCTTTATTATATATGCAACATGTCTCATCAAATTTGTGAAGTATCAGTATAAAAATGTACAAACTAAGCCTTTTTCCAAATAAATTGCCAAACTCTCCATTCATGCTTTGGAGAATTTGAGCATCTTCCCTCTGGTAGCTAGGTGAGATGTAACAGGGTGAGAAGGTTCATGAAACCTTTACGTGCTCATGATGAAATAACTGATGGTGAATCTTCCATTAGAAGTTGATTATTAGGTTGGATGATGACTGGAAGTACTCCAGGTTAAATGTTATATCTTTGTTATGCTACATTGTCTTATCTAAGTTTATCTTGTGGGGTTTGATTACACATACAGTATTTTTCATGTATTTTAGTGTGTTTTATGCTCAAATCTGTTTGTATTCTGGGCTTCAGCTTGCCACAAGACAGAATTCCCCATGTGGATCATAAGTTTAAGTTGAAGCTATTACATAATATCTAGATGTATTTGGGTTAACAAGCTTATGAAAGTAAACTAAAAAGTACAGAGATTAAAATATGGCAACTATTTTACAATTGTGAATTTGTTTTCTAATGTGTTCTTTAGATGGCAGTTTGAGAAGACACCGGATGGCTACCACAGGGAGTGGGCCCCGTAAGTTTGTTCTTTTCTCCTGTGGTAGGGTTATGGTTCACTTTCTAAAATGAATACACTGAGGACAGTATGTATAAATTCAAAAATGAACCAATATAGAGCAGCTAATTGGTTTGTACCTCTCTCTCATTTTGGATGTGCATTGGTGTTAGTGTTAGAACAATATCTGGATGATACTGGCTAGTTTGTTCAAACTTTTAAGACATAAGTCTGTTGTAAGTAGATTTTTTAAAATCTAGGCAGACAAATATATAAATCATGATGTTAAATATTCACTAAAAGCATGATTAACAGCTTGAATGAACCTTACTGATTATAGTACCTTGCAAATTTAAGAGCCAGAGAGCTGCTTTGGTAGAGTAGACAAATGAATGTCATAAGACTCACTCAAGTGTAAGTCTAGGACTGTAATAATAATGTATGATCATTTCATCAAACTGAAATTTGTTCTTTTTGTGCATGATGTATGATGAAAACGTAAAAAAAATATATGTAAAAAAATCTAATTTTATTTTTCATGTTTGAAATGAGGTAAGAATGAATACTTCACTGAAAATAATTTTCAGCATGTACCAAAGCAAAAGGCTAATGTGAATAAAATTTCATGTGAAATTGACCTATTTTCAAATTGGTAGATGATGTGCAAACTAAAGTTGAAAATGAAATTACAGATGGGATAGTTACAATTGACATTCCATATTTTTGAGTGAAAATACCATCCAACTGTACAATATTTTTTATCAATGCATCTATTCATTTTCTACCACTTATCTGAAGTCAGGTCATGGTGGCAAGGTGATTGTAGGCATCCCTTTCCCCAGCAATCTTTTCCAGGCCTTCCTCGGGGATCCCAAGGGAGATATATAATCTCTCCAGCATGTTCTAGATCTACCCTGGGGTCTTCTACTAGCTGCATGTGCCCAGAAAACCTCCAATGGAAGTTGTCCAGGAGGCGTCCTAATCAGAAGCTGGAACCACCACAAGTGACTCCTTTCAATGCGAAGGAGCAGCAGCTCTACTGGAAAACTCATCTTAGCCTCTTGTATCTGTAAACTCGTTCTTTCGGTCATAACACACAGCTGATGACCATAGCTAAGAGTTTGAATGTAGATCAATTCGTAAATTGAAAGCTTTGCTTTTCAGATCAGCTCCCTCTTCACCACAATGGTCCAGAACAGTGACACCACACCAATCTGCCTGTCAATCTCCTGTTCCATCCTAATTTCATTCATGAACAAAATCCTGAGATACTTAAACTCACTTGTTGCAGATCCAAAGGTAGAAAACCATCATTTTCTGGCAGAGAACCCCATTTCCCTAACTATCCTTAGGTATTTAAGAAGCACCTCAGGGGTAAGGTTCTGAGATGCTGAAGGCTCTGGACATTGTTCAGCTTTCTTGGCTGACACGCCTCTTAATTGTTGCATGAAGGTCAGGGACTGTAACTGTTACTCCTGGAAAGGAGGCTCTACCTGAGGGTTGAACTTCAGATTCAGGAGGAGTAATGCAGATTCCATCCTGGCCGTGGAACAGTAAAGAATATTTTTTTATATAATAACATTCTCCTTCTCTATTTAGGCATACAGGGGGATGACAACCTCCAGTCCATGTTGGTTGGGACGGTGATGAGGAAAATCAAGTCTCGTACCTGGAAGAAGCAGCGATACTTCAAACTGCAGGATGACTATATGACCATCTGGTACAAGTCCAAGAAGGCTGTTAAAGCCCACTCCACATGTAAGAAAACAAATGTCACTGATATGATAGAGGTTGCTGGTCACACATTGTGCCCAACATGGCAACTGATTACATAAATAATGATGCCAATTGTACAATATATCACTAAATGAATCACAGTAGAATACAGAAGTGGATAAATTCAGTTTATCTTGTAAGCCTTTTTCACAGCAGAAATTGACTTGTCATAACAGGAACAGTACAGGTAAAACACATTTTGTTAAGGATATCTTAGTTCCATCAAGTGTCCCAATAAGCCAAGACAATGATCCTGCATGCGCAGTACCAGGATCCCAGAAAGAGCTCACCAAAATGCAATTCAAATGTTTTTAATAATATCAATAAATCAGTGCCTGCAATGACGACAAAATGTTTGCTGTGAAAAGGTCTATAAGGTAAATTGAATTTATCCACCAATAATAAACTGCCATAATGCAGTGTATTATCTGGGGCCTGTTATAAATCTCTATGATTTGAAATTCAGCATAGTAACTGTTTTGCCTTTTACTTGGGGTTTAATTAATTAACTAATTAATTAATGCTTTTTGTCATTCCTTTTCATTAGGTACTCTGGAGAATACCTAGGGCAAGGGCTGTTATCCAACAGTGGCAAAGATTCAAGTTGGTCACTTTGCTGTATCTTTGCATTTTGACCATTTTTCTTTGCAAAAGATCATGATTCTGAAAGCCTTCCTCTGACAAACGTTAATGCTATGTTTTTCTTAAATATTTGTACCATGGCACTTAAACATGCTTTTAGTCATTTGATTGAAAGCAATACCCTCTCTATTTTGGATGATATATAGCTCCTGCTCCAAAATTTGAATACAATTATTGTAAGTCGCTTTGGATAAAAGCCAAATGTCTGCCAAGTGAATCTAATGTAATGGTTTTGCTTATTCCTTTGTTGTTTATCTTATGATGATCACCACATGGATATCACTAGTGCACATATATCATATCGTACATGATATATACTGTATTTTACTCTGCTTCCATGTCTAAGATTCTATGTCTTTCTTTGTGCCCAGTTTCTGTGAGTGATGTGGAGGCAATACGTGAGGGCCATCAGTCCGAGGTGCTGCTCAGCATAGCTGATGAGTTCCCAGCTGAACGATGCTTCACACTGGTCTTCCGTGGTCGCAGGGGGAACCTGGACCTGGTTACTGAATCAGCAGAGGAGGCACAGTCCTGGATCAAGGGCATGAGGAAACTGATTGAGAACCTGGAAAACATGGGTGAGAGAGAGAAAGTTGACCAGTATCCTTCACCTAGGGTTATCAATTATGTGCCATCAATGCCTTCAAAGAGTGTACTGGTTTGCAGATCATTCAAATTCTAAACAAGACATCATCTTTGGTTACCAAAATTATACACAGTAGAAAGAGGCTAAATCCCATCATAGTTTCAATAAAGTCTGCATTGATAAGCCCATGGGGTCATCTGTCCATTATATATTGATTGTAACACTTTCCTTAAGTGGCATATCTAGATGGATTGGTGACTGGTTCAAGAAGGCGGACAAGAACAATGATGGCAGAATGAACTTCAAGGAAGTGCAAGATTTACTGAAGATGATGAATGTGGACATGAACGAACACCATGCTCACCATCTCTTCACAGTGAGAAACACTTTGAAGAACACACAAACCATGGCCATTCCTGATTGTGCATTGAACATGTTTGCTTTCCAAAAACAACTTTCTGAAGGCAAGTCAAGTGTTGATGAACCTGCTCTTGAACTTGAATGTTCCTTTCTACTCCATCAGATGGCTGATAAATCCCAGTCAGGTGAACTTGAAGATGATGAGTTTGTGCTCTTCTACAAGATGTTAACCCAGCGTGAAGATGTACTGAGGATTTTCCAAAAGTACTCAGTTGATGGCCAGAATCTGTCCCACAGCAACCTGGAGGACTTCTTGAGAGAGGAGCAGCTGGAGGGGGACAACATCCAGCAGCATGCCAAACAGCTCATTGAATGCTATGAGCCCTCAGACAAAGGTAAATGGTGTGTTAAGAGTGTAGCATATCTACCTAGATCTTTATTGCCATTTCAACATAGTTCCTAGGAATTTGAAAACAAACAAAAAAACTCACATCATACACATTAATAACCTTGGGACATAACACAGGAGATAAAAAAAAAGTTTTAAAGGTAAATAATTAATTAATTAAACAAGTGTACCACCATTGTATACTCTCCATTACACTTGATTTATAATAATCATTAATAAAATAGCATGTTAGTGATTTAGTAATTAAGGGCATGAACAGCCTCTGAAAAAGTATTGTTACAGAACCTGGTTGTCCTGGTTCTAACACTTTCTGGTCTTTTAAAAGATGGGAGGAAGTTAAAAAGATGGTCAGTGGAGTGAAAATAGTTATGAAGAATCTTGTGTCCCTTTTCCCACAGTCTAATGGTGTAGATTTCAGAAACAGATTCTAGCTCATGGCTGATGAAACAGTGTGTACCATTTTGTCCAGGAGTGTCTTGTGCTGATGTGTTTTCATACCTCACACTTATTCCAGAGGTGAGGCTGCTCTCAATCCAAACATGATAAAATTGGATCTTACCTTCTTGTGATATGGAAAACTCTTTCAGCTGTCCTTAAAAGAAAAGTCTTTGTTGACCTTTCTTCACTAATGTTGTAGTGTTGACGCCCCAGTTTATAGAACACAAGAAGTGCTCTAGCTACCATCCACAGTACCACGTGGTTCAGGTTGATGTACTATTTAAGGTTGGATTCCAGTCCGTGTGAGATGGTTTTAACCCTACTCTGCTGTATTTCCAGCCAAGCTGCTGAATGCCATGACATTTGATGGTTTCCTGATGTACCTTGGCTCAGCTGAGGGCTCCATCTTTGACCCAAAGCGGCGGGGTGTGTACCAGGACATGAGCCAACCACTGTGCCATTACTTCATCTCTTCCTCCCATAACACCTACCTAATGGAGGACCAACTCAGAGGACAGAGCAGTGTGGAAGGATACATTAGGTAGCACTGCTGGATTAACTTTACAAGCTCTGCCAAAATAGATCATGCTGCTCTTGTGGAATGTCTTTGTCTGTGATGCTTGCAGCAAGGGAAAGAAGTGCACACTAATAGCTAAATGTGGCACAGCAAAACTCTTTTGCATGTCCTTGCGACATGAGTGGTTGTTGTGCAGTGCAGGAGCAAGATTTGGTTATTAGTGATAATTAATGACTATCAAAGACAATCATTAATTAATGATTATTATTATTAAAATTGAAATGAATCTGATTAATTAAGATTAATAATAACAGGGCACCACCGGGAAAACCCGGACCAATAACAAAATATTGGATGCAGTCTCAAAAAATATTGGTAATTCCAGAGTGGAGGTCGGCACTGACTCCGTCAACCAGCTTTGTATCACAATATGCAAACAGAAGAACACCAGGGCAACTTCTCTTTAAAATATAACAGGATTTATTAACATCAGTAACATCAATTTCCAATTAGTATCACTTCTGTCTAACAGATCCTATCATACACTACAACTACTGGCTACCGACTACAGATGAAAAACAAGTATTGGCGTCTGTGTGTGTTAGTGTGTGTGTGTGTGAGTGTGTGTGTGTGTGGACGGGCATGGATATGTGTGTGTATGCGCTTGGGGGAAGGCAGAGCAAGTTGGCAGACGTGATTTGTTATGGTCACGTCACATGAGGTCGGCCGGAAGGAAGTCTTAGGAGTGTAATGGCGGCTCCAGGGTGGAGGTCGGCACTGGCGGTCAGTAACATGTGACTTCGACGAAAGGAAAACAGCTAAACGGGAGGTTCAAACTTCCCTGCACTTAGGTGTCCGTGTAAGAGTGTATGTGTGTTAGTACAGAAAGAAAAGAGGTTGAAGGGTTCGGCAGCAACACTCTGGCGATTGTGATTGAGGAGCAGTATTTATCTGAGTTACGCAGTAACTCACTCGGCTCAGTTGATGAGTGGCGCAAGTCTGGGCCTTTAACTAACCACAAAAAATACTGGTCTCAATCACGAGTGCAGAGCAGGAGAGAATTTATCCACTGCAGATGGATAAATTATAGTTCCTTAGGGTATAGTAACATGAATGAATAAAATAACAGTAGCACAACAATGTTCTCACAATAATTCAACAGCAGTAGTTTAACACACTGATCGCTAATATCTGCCCAGAGCTATAAGCCTCTTACTCCTTTGCAAGTCCAGCGGTGTGGTTACTTCGTCCTCAGTGTCCTTTGTGCAGGCAAGGTGGCGTTGGTTAGCGGCTACCAGCGGCTAACGTGTCTTCTCGGCGAGATGGCTAGTCTTCAGCGAGGTGACCTAATTCTGGCTCATGGCGGAGAATTAGTTAGACTTTGAAAGAAAAGGTCTGTGTTCCTTCGTCTTCTTCTTGAAATGGGTAGGACTCGTTAGCTACCAGGTTTCGCATCCATGGGCATCTGCGGGCATCCAGGCGAGAGGGTTGATCCGTGGTCTCGAACAAGGCTGAACTGTGTTTTGACTAGAGTGTTCGCCACGCGGGACAGGTCTAATCTTAGACGCAGTTATCGTTGCCATTTCTATCGGCAAGGAGTTCACTGGTTGTAGCGAAGGTCCAAGCCAGGAGTGTGAGTTTCAGGAGTTTAATATAATATAAATTTGGGTGTCGTCACGGTTTGGGCAAGTTTGTGATTTCACCCAATGGGATCCGTGGATTTTGGGGGAACGCTGCTGGTCGGCTGACGCTGCGTGTGTTGGGGTTCACTCATCTGGTCGGTTAGTCAGCTGGGACTGCGTGTTGGGGGTTTCTCAGCTGAGTTCTTTGTCTTCCTCAGGTAGCAACACGTGGCCTTAGCTGGGTTCCAGGTTTGGGTGTGCCTGTAGGCCTTCTTTGTCTACAGTCTGTTGGTGAGGCACAACAGTGGTGTTGGGATACTACTTTTGAGCTACCGTGGTTGGAAAGCTAATTGGTTAACATGCTAGTAAGCTGTTAACATGCAGGAACCCCCTTTTGTGGAGAAGTTTATACTCTGGCAGACAGGAATATTATAAAACCTGATAGTAAAATACAGCTAATATGACAGCTTGTTCAATTTTTGACTTTCCAGCTCTCTTTTAATTCTAAGGTCAGCACCGTAAAATTGTATTGAATTGATCAGTGATTTGAACTCACTTGTCAAAGTTCACCAATTTGCACTCACCATTAAATCATTGTGCAATTCACTTTACCTCTTTGCATGAATCATGTGATAACTGCAATCCCATTGAAGTAATGGATTCCAGTCAGAAATTTTGCTGTTGAAGCTGGGATGACTAAGACCAAATCATCAAACATTCTGACAACTAACAACTTCTAAAACCAACCAATCGTAAAACATACAGATAGTACTGATACTAATAGTGGTCAAACCAACTATCCAGTAACACAGTAGCTCAGTTGCATCCGAACACATAGAAATGATACACACAATATAAAATACATATATATATAAAAAAAAGACTAGAGATTATTTTTGATTAAAACTGAAAAAAGAGTCGAGTCTGTGAGGCATCACTGAACTACTTATGAGTGATACCCTAAGTAATTAATAACATGATTCTATCCAAATCCAGCAAAGTTATCATTTCATAGATGTATCACTAAAATAAAGTCTTGATGTCAAATTCTTTTTAGGTGATTCATTAAATTTAACCAAATTTAGTTATGGAAAACTCAGGCTAATTATAGCATTAAGAATAGCTGTTGACTCATGGCCGGTCAGACACCCACGTGACCCTGAGAAAAGTAAATAAAAAGAGATGATATTAATTACTTATTTCATTCAGTTAATGAAGGATTGAATTTGTCTGCTAAGGGCTCTGAATCGTGGCTGCCGCTGTGTGGAAGTGGACTGTTGGGATGGTGCCAATGGAGAGCCCATCGTCTATCACGGACACACTTTCACCTCAAAGATACTCTTCAAGGATGTTGTCAACGCAGTGGGCAACTATGCCTTCAAGGTAGCATCACCTGGTTGGTACTGGTTGTTTCAATTTTTAAATTATTACCAGTCTAGAAACTGATTTCTAGACTTAAGGAACCAACACACAGTATTTCAATCCAAGAACTAACTGGCCAGATCAGGGTTTTTTTTTAATTAATCCTTGCCAGAGAAAAACTTCTATTCACAAGATTACGCAGGTAAATTTTTGATGTATTTGTCCTTAAAAGTTGACTCCTCTAACAAGTCAACTATCCTAACCCCAATGCCAGTTGTGTTTCCGAACAACATTCTTTTAAAGCTTGCATCATTCACACAGCCTGTTTGTTAAGATCATCATTCTGGTCCAAATGTGGCTTTTCAAGTAGATAAAACATGTTTTGTAATCCCCTTGTGCTGGTATTGTAATTGTTTTTGCTTTCATTGTTCTAAAAGGCTATATTTAAAAAATTACTCAGCTTCTCATTGTATATTTATAAGAGATTGTACAACTCCAACAATATTCAAAACATAAACTGAAAGCTTTATGAAGTGATGCAGCCAGTGATCTGCCACAGAGCTCCAGCCTCATGCCAAAGTGAACAGCTGCCTGGTTCACATGCATGTCAGAGCCTGCTGTGTACGGGAATCTGTCTGCAACTGAATACTTTGGCCTCATGACCCCTTGTCCATTTATCTGTCACTCTTTCAGCCAGCCAGCAAGTGCATTACCTTTCCTCTATGATAATGCTTTCCATGGTTAAATTGCATAACCACTCACTCCCTCTGTCTCTATGCTTTTTGCTCTCCCCCATTCAGGTATCCAAATATCCAGTCATCTTGTCCATTGAGAATCACTGCAGTGTTGAGCAACAGAGAGTCATGGCCAAACACCTCAACAACATCCTGGGTGACAAGCTGCTGAAAAGCACGTTAGACGGCAAGGCCCCCATTGGGTTGCCATCTCCCGAGGTGAGCTGTGCAGTCTATTGTCATAACCTTACCTCACACTACATTGTGTCTCTATACCTAATTGAAAAGTAATTCCTAAAAGGACACATATTCACATAAAAACTTGTGTTCAGGCATATAACATCTCTTAATCATTTCAGTGGGGCCTGTGCAAGGTTGCTGACTCAAAAGGCATTTAAGATGGTATGGTTTTTATGTAGGCACATGGACCGGTGGTTTTTTTATATGCTACATTGTAGGTTGATGTCTGTAAATGCTTGGGGTCACACCCCTGTTCTTTTTTTCCAGCATCAATATGCAGAGTTGAGTTGCAATTTTATCACATTTGCCTCACAAATGGGAGGCTTGCAAAGAAGCCAAGCTACTATACCTTGACTACTTCTGTCTGTAAGACAGTCCAAAGTGTGCTTGCAGCATCAAAAACATTTGAAAAAAAAATTGTAATATATTTTATTCATAAATCTAATTTTGTTTGTTACATAATGTTAACTTGTAAGACATTCATCACTGCATTGTTACACATCATCACGCATTAGCACAGTAGCCAATGTATAAAATAAAATTTTTTCTAATGGCTAAAAGTTAAGAGTTAATCATCCTAAACATAATTTACTGAATATTAGTTGGCTAATAAAGGCCAGACTTGTTTAGTTTAACTATGCCTCTGAAATTACAATTCAGTTTTGTTGTACACACAAAATAGAAGAAAATTATGTCTCAAAGGCAAACCTAGGAAGAGTTATCATCACCATGTACATTTTAAAAGCTTTATCTTTTGAACTGTAACCTTGTCAAGGTGTTACTAAGAGGAGTTCCCAGCAATCAAACATCTACACAATCTACATTCTGTGACATGATGAAAATGATAAATTTAACTCAGCATAGTAAAAGCATGGTAAAAGCTTTATGTTTTAGTTCCTCAAAAGTGCTGTGTTTCCTGCAAATGCCTTCAATTGATGGTTCTTTCTGTGTCTTTCTGCCTTCAGTTTTGTCCTCAGGAAATGAAAAGCATGCTCAGTTGGTTTGAGGCTGGATGAATGACTTGTGCATTGACAAATGTTCCATTTCTTTGCCTTATGTAAAGTGATGAAAAATCCTACCAGTTTTGCAGCATTTTGTTGAATCTAATAATATAGCCCTATACACTTCAGATTTCATCATGCTACTTTTATCAGCAGTCATATCATCAACAAACACCAGCGACCTATATTTTCTGACAAAATCTAATCTGGCATTTCATTTGTTGAGTGCAACTATAGGTTTGCACCTTGTGCTAAACCCTCTGCATTTACATTAATGAAAGCATTTCTAGATTAGTGACTTTAACAATGATATTCCTACCTCCTTGGGAGTGTTCATTATGTTGCTGGATGTTGTGAATGGTTTCTCTTTACCAAGAAAATAATTCTGCAATCATCCACTTTACTCCTCTTCCATGGTCTACCAGGCCCTTTGGTGTTGCTGAGCTGGCCAGTGCATTCCTATTTTTTAAGAACATACCAAATTGTTCATTTTGTTCAAGTTTCTTTCATCTATCTGATTGGTTTGGTTTTTTCCAGCCTAATGATGTTCTCCTTCACTTGCATTCACACCTCTTTGGACCACATATTAAGAGTTCCCTTGAAAAGCTACCAAATGCAAATTCAACATTTGGAATCAACTCCAGTCCTTCTATCTGCTTAATTTGTCATGAGAGGATGAGGGAACAGGCCACACTTGGCCATTAAAGTTATTTTACCATGTATAAAAATGTTTCTAATTCCTTAACGAGTAATGCTATATTTTTGTGAAACCCCTGAATTAAAGCTGAAAGGCTACACTTTAATCACATTTTGATGGCCTCATTTGTTGTTTGACATTATTATTAGGATCTGAAAGGGAAGATTCTGCTGAAGGCCAAGAAAATTGGTGGACTGGAGGAGAATTTCAATGGGATGGTGGAGGACTCTCTTACAGGGGAGGTCAGTGATGAAGATGAGGTGGCTGAAATTGATGAAGATAACCACCGTGAGGGCATCCGTCGCAGGGTCAAGGTAGGGCAGGTTGTGGTACAACTTTTTAGCCTTGGTCCCAGACAGGGTACTATACACAGACTGATGAACAAGCCTGTTATAGACACAGAACCCTCTAATTTCAATCATTTTTAGGTTGCTGATGCAACACTGAGGCAAATCAGGAAGTGGATATAAATGTGTGACTGGAACAATAAAAAGATTAAGCTGAACAGCCCAAAATAAATGCACTTCTTTTGATTGAATGCATCTTGTTAATAATCTAATTTAGTGAATTATAGTAGAATGTCATTTTATAGTTTAGTCCAAGTTATTTAATAAATTCTTTAGAATTTCAGCAACTGTGGGATTGAGTAGAGGGTTGCCTGTTTGAACCAGTGAACCATTCTTAACTTGATTCAGAAGACACATTTAATGAGTTTCACCTATCTTAAAACTAGTGCCAAGATGCCATTTGAGATGTAACTGAAGTCCCTACTGCTCCAGAAGTGCTCTTCAGTGGCCTTAAGAAAAGAATATTGTTTTACTTGACAGCTCCTGCTGTGAATGTATGTACATTAATATGAAGCAGAATATTGAAGAGTGGATCATTTGCATGAATATTGGTTGTTGAATGACTGGATTCATTAAGAGGATAAACTCTTAAGAGGATAAACCCAGCAGTGGTCTTTTTGAGGTTTGAAATTCAATCATGTTCTTCTGGAACCTAATGATAGTTTTCTTTAGACTTAATCTCTCTTGACATCAAGACAGTTGCCTCATAATCACCAACATATACACCCCCTTACAGTTCTCTCCTATTGTTCCTCAAGTGACCCTTTATCCACTTCCTAATTTTTTAGTTGAAAGGTTACAAGACTAAATGAGAGCTACTTACAGTAACCAAGGACTTTATTATTATTACTAAACAAGGTGTTGATGCATTATATTGTGTCCTTGTACTTGTTTAATTATGTTGTTTTACTGTGGCACTTACTGAGGGATTTCTATAGGCCGTGCCTCTGGACCATACTTCTGTGTCGTGCCCTAGTTGTCTCAGACTTCTACTGGTTCATCTTTCTTTAGTCAGTGCTCCAAACAGTCAATGGCATTACTTGCTGACACCATTAGCTCTATGTTGCCTCTGTTACCCCTAGACAGCGACAGTATTGTAACATAAAAGGGGGCTAATCCAGGAAGTTTATTGTTTGGTGAGCTGACAAATTAAAAAGAGTAACAGAAATACAAGCTTTCAATTCCAGTAAAATGTAGTTAATCAACAGAAAGCAGAGCAGGGTGAGATGACAAACTAAAGGGAATGAGAAACGGAAGGCACCAAACCATATAAAAAATGAAAATAAAACCCTAACTGGCTACACCTATTTTACTAGTTCAAAATAAAGCTAATTTTAGTATACATCCTAGTGTTAACTAATCATTCCAATCTCCTGTGTGTGGTGTACAACCAAAAGTGATATAAACAGAAAGAGTAAACTAAGCCTAGTGCCTAACTCTAAAACATACACAAACTAGTGTCTCAAAACGAGATAACCTCACTAAATACAAACACAGTGACACACGTTAACAGTATTTCCAAGAGACACAGACATACACTGCTTATATCAAATTACAGCTGCTCTGGCATTTGCTCAAAGCAGCTTTTATACTCTGGCCATCGACCAAGCCAGCTGGCAATTGGTGACTGGACCCAGTGACGACAGAAAGATGAACCAGCCAAAGATGGAGATGACTGGGAAACCAACACAAAAAAGTGGTCCAGAGGCAAGACCTATAGAAATCCCTCTGGAGGAGTTGACAGCGCCCTAATTCAAAGGAGAAAAGGCTATCTCCAGAGTAAAATGATACAATATAACGAGTACAGGGACATGCTAGTACTTGGGTTTGTAACAATCAGGATCACCTGTGCAGCTGCTTATTAATGCAATTATCCAATCAGTAAATCATGTGGCAGCAGTCCAGTGCATCATGCAGATACAGGTAAAGAGCTTCACTTAACGTTTGCATCAAATAGCAGGATGGGGAAAAATGTGATCTCAGTGACTTTGACTGTGGCATGAATGTTGGTGCCAGACAGGCTAGTTTGAGTACTTCTGACACTGCTCATGGAGGAGAATGGTCAGATTGGTTCATTATTTGAGTTACCTGAGTTACTGTAGCCTTCCTGTCAGTTTGACAAAAGGGCTACTGTAAGTCAAATAACCATGTTTTACAACAAGTGGTGAGCAAAAAATCATCTCAGAATGCACAACACATCCAGCCTTGAGATGGATGGACTACAACAGTAGAAGGCCATGTCAGCTGGATTTCTTTACACATTCCCCTTTGCCAGTTTCACTTTTGTCATTTGGCTTCGTGTCATATGTTCTATTTTCAAATTTGAACTTTTTTTTCTTTAGTGATGCCCTTTTATAGTTTTTCATTGTGTCGAGTTTTTATCAATATGAGTAACCTGTAGCTCCTTTATTTTGAAAGCCAAAACAACAACAAATTAAATGAAAAGAGCAAAAATTGCCTTGGAATATTACCACAGCTTTGCTTTAAAGGTTTTGTGTCATTTGGCCAATAAAAATCACTTTTCTAAGCTATCTAGTGAAAGTTAAGTATTAACTAATAAGAACTATAGAGAATTATATATTAAAAAATATAGTCTACAGACATTAATGAGATAGGATGAGATAGTCCAACATCAGCACTTCATGTGGTTTTTCCAAGCTTATATCTACATGATCTATGAATCAAGTTATCTTACTATAAATAAAACATGTCTGTCTATTAATTTTTCATTTACCTATGAATTGACAGACTCCAGAGAATGAAAGAAACATTGAAGCAAAACTGAAGAACAAAGAACTCTGATATCTACTCCTCTGAAGTTTGTTTGTTGTCAGAGTTTCATTCAATGTTTTGTAGTAAGCCACTCGGAGACACCCAAAAATTTGGTTACCTTTTTAGCCAGCAGAGAAGGATTGCATAAACTTGTGTCTTTCCTCCTTAAAAGTACAGAGGATTGAAGGACAGGGAACAGATGCTGGGTATTAGATAAGGTGGTCTGTTTACACCGTGATAGGAGGAATGGAGAGAGAGGCAAGCAGGGACAAGTAAGAAAGAGAGAATGAAGCTTCATTACTGTGCCATGACACTTGTGTCAACCCCAGTCAGTGTAGATCTCAAGTGAACTTAACTACTTTTAAAACGTGAAAACACAGGACTTAGAAAAAGTGATATTTATCTATTGCATCTGACTGATCTAAAGGATGTACATCAACTGTTTCACAACTAAAGGAAATGAAAAGCTTCCACCACTATGCACTGTCCAGTGGAAAGTAGACAATACTGTATATGGAAAAGAGAAGGACAAGGGATCCGACCTCCCATTCCCACACTGTCCTGGTGCTGTTTGGGCCTGCCACATCTCTGGTATTTACAGTCATAGAAGCTTCCCTGGCAAGCACCTCTGTTTTTACTTTGCATTGTGGATGAGTATCATTTACACAATTTAAGAGGAGGTTGTCTCTGGTTTTTGATGGGCACAGTGCCACTCATGACAGGAGTCGTTTGCATCATCAGGGTTTTGCCCTATCATGTTTTCAGGACTTAAGGAACAGTCAGCTGCTGTTAATGGTTCAACCTCAAAGGCTACCTGACTTCAAGCTGTTAATGACCTAGAGAGTCTAAAATAGATGGGAACGTCTCACCAGTCAGCAGAACTGATGAATCCTCTTGTTGCCTTTGATGTAGTACTTCCATAAATCCTGTGGCCTGATATTCTAGTTCCAGACCTTTAAATTCCTGCCCACATCTCCAGTTTTTTCAGCAATTTAAATAATTGTGGCATTGTACTACTTAAAACTCCAAACTCACCAGTGTGACAAGCAACCAGGCAAATCAGAATTTTGGGGATAGGATCAAGAATGAGCTCGTAATTCTCCTGTGCCAAAACAAGAAAGAGGACATAAAAGCTCTCATGATGGCTCTGTATCCCTTTGTCCCCCTGCTGCCTCACAACCTCTCCCTATCCTCTGCAATTTCATACAACTCTCCAGACCTTTTCATTTTACACTTGTCCACTAGTTGCCATTGCCATTCATCCAACCCTTCCTGCCTGCGTCTCTATTCTGCACCTTCATGCTGTCTGCCTCCTACTTTTTACTATAATCCTTCTCATGTTTCTTGTTATAACTTGCTGCCCATGTGTGATCTGCTTTCCTGCCTTTATGGAGAGCTTTGCCAAGTAGTTCCTTGCCTGTTTTTTAAGCCTTTTTTTGAGCAACATCAAAATCAAAAACTGGCTGATGTCTTGAGTGGCATGTGTTGATTCTGAGTAGTATGTCCGTGTCAATTATTTGTATTCTGCTGCCATTGTGCTTGCTCATACCATTTATAATTGGTATATAACTCATGTTCCATTGGAAGATATGACTTCAGTATAAAGTACTGAAGTATTTTTTTGTTTAACTTAATTTCTTAAATTAAGTTGACTTTATCCAACTAAACATGTTGTGAACTTTTTTTACAGGTTAGAGTATGGCATTATTTTACATTATCACAGCTCAAACTTTATACTTTTTGTAAACTTACTCTAAGTTAAAGTGTGCTGTACCCACTTGGAATCTCCAGTTAGTAAATGAGCATGGATTTGTTTTTTTGTCATTTAAAGTATCAAAACTAGTCTGTATCACACATGTCAGCTTTTGCAGTAAAGCTAGAGGTCACAATAAATTCAGGTTATTATTCTTCAATATCACTAATGACTCGAGTGCCTTACACAAGAAGATTGCAGGGGGTGTCCGAGGTGCAGGCCTATCTTCACAGATTTTACATAGACCTGTCTTCAAGTGTTTTATCTATGACCACAGACAAGCAATGCATGCTGGGAAGTATAAATGAATAAGCTAACTGTGTAATAACTTAAATCCATTTGCTAAGTAAACAATCCATCAGACATTTTGTCAAATGAACTTGTGATGATGGTGGTGATAATAATAATAATGATAATTTTAATGATCATTATAATTATAATTATAATTATAATTATAATTATAATTATAATGTCTGTGCCTTTCAAACTCCTTTATGATATTAGAGCACCATGCTTAGGGTTTGGCTTTGTTGGTTGGTTCAGGAAAGAAGATGGAATGTAAGTGGATGTTGCCTTGGGGCATTTGCTAAAATGATAATGTCATCATTCTTGGCAGGTCAAATTCAGTTTGACCATTATCACTAACTATATGCCACTATTTACTTATTTATTTGTTCATTTATTTATTTAATGTAAGAAGCAGTAAATGTCAGTGGTACAAAAGTGATATGTGGTATTATGTTGGTGGGGAATTGTATTTTTCCAACAATTGGGATATGGAAAGAGGAGTGGAACACCATCATCCCTCCTCCCATATCTGCATTGCTGCTGTTTATTTCAGTGTGACAAGCTATGACAATCCATTCTAATAAAGTCTAATTGAAACGGCTGTACCAATGTCTGTATATTTGCATCAGCTAATCCTTTTGCCTTTATACTTGAACTCTGAAAGATCAGGGCTTTTTCTGTTTCCTCTGCTCTCTTTTTTTTAAATAAATAAATAATTTATCGTACAACATAGTGTTTTAAAGCCTTTTCTTTTCTGTCTTTTGTCCTCTTTTGTTTCAGAAGTCAAAGCAGCATCTGTCCAAGGAGCTGTCAGACTATGTTGTTTACTGCAAAAGCGTCCACTTCAGCAGCTTCAAACACTCCCGCATACACTCTAAGTTCTATGAGGTAGTCTCTTTCACAGAGTCTAAAGCTCGCAAACAACTAAAAGAGGCTGGTGAGTCCAGTAACATCATTTCTCTCTTTATATTTTGAAACGTGTTGCTGATAATAGATACTGTAAATTCTTGGCTTTGAAAAATATTGGTTTTCCTCATATTTGATATTAATGATTTTAGGACTTTGGTTTTGTCTACAGCAGATATTTTAAGCTTTATATTTGAAATTGGGGCTTTTTATGACTTTCAGTGAAATACAAAAACATTCCAAGTGTTTAATGCTTATAATGCAGAGGGCATTTTCAGCATGAAAATGACAAACTTTATCTGTATTTATGATAACAGTAACATGTATCAGTGGCTTGGTCACACCCTCTTTGTCAAATTTAACTATACTTGTGTTGTATCATATCTCTTTTAGGGGCAGAATTTGTGCACCATAATTCAAGGCAGTTGACCAGGGTTTATCCCAGTGGCTTCCGAACCGACTCCTCCAATTTCAATCCTCAGGAAATGTGGAATGCTGGATGCCAAATTGGTGACTGCAACTAGAAGATAGAGTTGACTTTATCTGAGCAGGCATTTAGACCTCATTTCTTAAATTAAATACTTTTCTAACCCATTAATGCTGCAGTGGTCTAACTTTTGCCAGGTTTTTTTCCTATGAACTTAGAAATATCTTTTTTGGGGGGTAACTAGAGATGGAAATTACAAACCAATTACAAATCGCTTTTCTTCATTTCATAGATTCATAGTCATTTTTTTTTCAAAGCCAAGTCACCGCTTTTTAAATGCACTTCATTATGTACATGAAAAATAATCATATTACTGACCTCTCAGTCTGTTGTTGGGTAAAACTTTCAGTTCAGTATAGAGCTAAGTCTATGCAAACACTACAAATGAGAATATCTTTCACTAAGTGCATTCTGCCCGGCTGACACTAGGCAGAATTTTTTGCTGGTGGTTCAATTGAAAATAACTTGATAACTGAGTAGATATTAGGCCCCAAAAAGCGGTATATTTGGGGACGTGTCTGCTTTTATTTACATGCCTGCATGTTATTTACATGCATGTTGTTTTGACGAGGCAGGCCAGGAAGTGAACTTGAGTGGCATGTACATTGTTGCGATTCAGTTATGTTATATGTCAGTGGAGTAGGCATTTTCCAGAGACAGTTATAATGTTTTCAGCTTTTTTTGACAAATTTTCTGTTCACTATAATAACTGTTCCCCTCAAGGGATTTCAATATCCAATTTTTTTGGTAAGTAAATGTTTCCAATTTTAATTTCATTGCACTTTATTTGTAATTTTAGTGTTAAATATAATGTGTACAATGAAATCCAAAAGTTGGTGCGTTTTTTTTCTTAGGTGTTTTTGACCAGAGAAAGAGACACAGTTTGCAAACTAGTTCATATCGCAGTTGTACCAGACACTTGCAGGGCTAAGTAATCTGTTTTAACCGTAGACTATGGGGATGTTAATCCATGCATTAAGGTAATGGTAACTAATCAATTAAAGACCAATAAAAAGGTCGGTTGAAGTAATATTAAAGCTAACAATGTTTGTTTTGTGCTCCTGGCAATGTGACCCAGATTAATTGTACTGTTTGTGTCATGCACTGCAACAATGTTAGTTATGAAACAATTCCACAAGATGTCGCGATAGTTCAGATTAACATATCGTTTAAGAAATTTAAATGTGGTTCAAACAGTAAAGTTAACTTCATAACTTTGTCATTAGGTAGCAATGGATACCTGCTACATCTCCTAAATTAAAAAGCTGAAAAAAGTTGTATAATAATCTAGCAGTATCAAATTAATGATTTGATGTTGTACAGTCCATTGTTCCAGTAGCTATGTAGTGTCACCATCAAATTATGTTGTCCGGGTAGAAATAAGTTTACAACATTTTGTGACCAGATCCTCAATGACAAGCAGCACTGGCAGAAAAATAGGGTGAATAGCTTTTTTTGGATGTGTCCCTTTTAATTAAACCAAATATAATATTAGCCTAATGTTTATGTCATTGTGATATATAAGTGTTCACTATTATTATTATTATTATCATCATCATCATCATCATCATCATCATCATCATCATCATTATTATTATTATTATCATTATTATTGCTATGTTATTATTTATTGTGTTTTTTAATGTGGTTATGGTGTTATAGTATTCATTGTGGTCATCGTATTCAATTAGCCTTTGTGTGTTTTTCAGGAAATCAGAAGATGTCATGTCTGGGCTCTGATCATTATACCTCTGTTTTGATAGCTTATAGGCTTCAACGGCCCTGTAGCTAAATATCCTTTATGAAACATCAGGTTGGAGTGTCACTATTCCATATCCGTACTCAAAACTCTCTTGACTACATTATATTACGTTGTTAACGTAGCTAACATGCAAACTGGAAAGCTTATTATAGGAAATGTTGTTTAACAATTATATCATTACCATGAAATTAGAGTCACTGATATAATTGGTCTAAGTGTCTTCCACTTTCATGTGTCTGCTGTTCAGTATGAGAACCTTCTGTTACACATATTTTTGAAGCTCTATTTAGAAATGCTTGTCATTCACAAAATGATCAAATCATAAAAGTTTGTTCTGATGTAGAATACAAAATTTCAGACATCCCATCTATCTTGGGAGTTCCAAGAGTCTCCCACATATTGATAACAGCTCCCTGACACCCACAAATTATATACAATATCCCTGAATTTAGTTTTCTGAGAGGAGAGACCATCCTGATTGGTTTCTCTTTGTGCTAAGCAGACATCACTTTTCTTTGTCATCAGGCTTTACAATCTACCTCTCTCTCAAGTTCAGCAGTTCAGTTTAGTATCCTGTAGTGTGTTGGCAGGGGAAAAAAAGGAAAGTACAAAACACAGTTCCCTCCAGAGTACACGAAAGTGAGGGAATGGGTTTTGGCAGGGTGGGATGTCTGCAATGGAAGGTTTTAAGCCTGCTCCTAAATGTGGAGAGGGTGTATGCTTCCTGAACCCAAACTGGAAGGTGGTTCCTCAGTAGAGAAGCCTGATAGTTGAAGGCTCTGCCTCCCATTCTACTTTTGGAGACACTAGGAACCACAAATAATCCTGCATTCTGGGAGCACATTGTTCTAGTGTGGTAGTGAGGTACAATGAGCTCTTTAAGAAAAGATGGTTCCTGACCATTTGTGGATGAGTTGGAGGATTTTAAATTGTATTCTAGATTTTACAGGGAGCCAATGCAGAGAAGCTAACATGGATAGATTTGATCTCTTTTCCTAGTTCCTGTCAATATTTGTGCTGCAGCGTTATGGATCAACTGGAGTGCATTTAAAGTTTTGTTGGGACAGCCAATAGGGAGTTGCAATAATTGACCCTAGAAATAACAAAAGCATGTACTAATTTTTCTGCATCATTTTGAGAAAGGATGTACCTGATTTTTGCAATATTACATAGGTGAAAAAAGGCAGTCCTTTATTTTATGTGGGAGTTAAAGGACATGTCCCGATCAAAGACAACTCATAGATTCCTAACAGTGGTGCTAGAGGGCAGAGCAATGGATCTAGACAAGGTATGTCATTAGATACACCTGGTTTCTGTTGCAAACCAAGTACAATAATTTCAGTTTTGTCTGAGTTTAACAGTAGGTAGTTGCTGGTCATCCAGATCTTTATGTCCTTAAAAGATGCTTGAAGTTTAGCTAACTGGTTTCATTTGGTTTTATTGACAAGTACAGTTGGGTATCATCTGCATAACAATGGAAGTCTATGGAGTTTTTCCTGATAAGGGAAGCATATATAAGGGGGATATATCTGGTCCAAACACAGAACATTGTGGAACTCCGTGAATAACTTTTGAGTACATGGAGGATATATTGCTAAAGTGCACAAACTGAATCTGATTCGATAAACAGGACTTAAACCAGTTTAGAGTGGTGCCTTTACTGCCAATGCAATAGTTCCACTCTCTGTAATACATTGTGATGGTCAATCCTGTCAAATGCAGCACTAAGATCTAACAAGTCCTTTGACCGACATAGTTAGAAGATCATTTGTAACCTTCATCAGTCCCCTTTTTGCTATGATGCACTCTAAATCGTGACTGGAAATCCTCACATAAACTATTATTATGTAAAAAGTCACACAACTGGTTGGTGACATTTTTCTCAAAGATCTTAGAGAGAAAGGGAAGATTACGTATGAGTTTATTGATGGCTAAAATATTTGGACCATGAGTAGGCTTTTTACGACAAGGTTTAATCACAGCTATTATGAAGGACTGCAGTACATAACCATTTAATAAAGACAGATTAATTATATTTGATAGAGATTAGCTAACTAGGGGTAAAACATCCTTAAGCAGCCTAGTTGGGATGGGGTCTAAGTATATGTATCTGGTTTGATGGCTATCTCTAAGATCTCTGTGTTTGAGGACAAATCAGTGTCAACTGAGAGCAGGAGGAGGTGAATTTCTTCTCTGATAGTTAGAATTTTATCATTAAAGAAGCTCATGAAATTGTCACTATTGAGAGCTAAAGGAAAACATCAATCATTTGAGCTATGACTCTTTGTCAGCTTTCCTATGGTGCTGAAAAGAAACCAAGGGGTGTTTTTTTTTCCTCTACTAAAGATGAGCAATAGGCTGCACTGGCATTACATAGGGCCTTCCTAGACTATCATGCCAGACTAAGCAGGACAAGTTTTCTTGTAATTTGCTTTAATATATGGGTTTAAGAGTTAAATCATGGAGCTAACCTCCTTTGTTTTATTATCTTCTTTTTTAGTGGGGCATGGCATCAAGTGACATTCTCATTGAACCTGCAGCAGTTTCAGCAGACTTATTGATTTGGGAGGGACTAAAATTAGTATACGAGTTCTCTGTTATATTGTGATATGGCAGTGAATTAAGGACTGATGGAATCTCCTTCTTAAATGTAGCTACAACACTATCAGATAAACGTCTAGGAAATAAAGTTTGCCTCGTGGTGCATGGTTCAGTAATATTCAAAACTTATTAAACAATGGTCTGAGAAAAGGTGATTCTGTCGAAAGCTGATTAAATATCCAATTTCTATGCCATAAGTCAGAACAAGGTTATGGATGTGGTTTAAACAACGAGTGGATTTATTTACCCTATGAGCGAAACCAATTGAGTCCAATCGTGAAATAAACACAGGGCTAAGGCTATGTCTATCATCGTCCACATGAATATTGAAATCACCTACAATAATAACATTATCTGTACTAATGACTAAGGGTGATAAAAACTCTGAGGATTTAGATAAAAATTCAGAGTATGGACCAGGAGCATGGTAAACAATTAAAATGAATAGAACAGGCTTTAAAATTTTCCAGGTTGGATGTGCAAGACTAAGAATCAGGCTTTCGAATGAGTTATTACTGATTTTAGGTTTAGGGTTGAATATTAGTCTAGAGCTAAAAATGGCTGCGACTCTGCCTACTCGGCTATGCCTCTGGGAATATGAATATTGATATGACTGAGGGATTAAATTGACGTAGGCTAAAATATTCATCAGGACACTGCCAGATCTCAAGACAAACTATTCAATGTGATCATCTGTTATTAGATTATTCACTAATATGGCGTAGGATGGGAGCAATCTAATATTTAAGAGTCTGCATTTAATTCTCTAATTTTGTTCTATTTCTTTTGTGGTAGTCTTAATTTTTTATCTGGGTTTTCAGTACAACTCATCTGTTTATTTTTAACTTAATTAGGTTGTCAGGGTGCATACACAGTCTGTCTGGGCTTTTAGGTGGGCGACCACTGTAATGGAAGCACAGAGAAGTGTGTAAGACTGCAACACTGCCTCCTGGTCTCAACTCTGGATTGTCATGTTTTAGATCTACTAATATATTCGTTCAGATTTTGAGATATAAGAGGTGCTCCATTCAAAGTAGGATGTATGCTGTTTCTTCTATTCAGATCAGGTCTTCCCCAAAAACTCTACAATTTTCTACAAAGTCCATGCCATTGCCTAACACCACCTTGCCATTGTTGAATGATGACTTGTGGCTATACATATCATTGCTTGACAAAGTAGGGAGGGGCCAAGAGATAACTATAGAGTCCAACACTGTCTTTGTATTTATACACACCAAATCAGCATCAACTTTTAGGTGTTAGGGATCGTTACTGCTGACTTGAATAACAATCTTACTCGGGGGTAAAGTAGACCTGTACGGTCCGGTATTGTTTACCACTAAAAGATTCAGTGGCATAGGACAGTAACGGAAAAAGGAGAGAGCAGCTTCTCACCAAAACCCACATTCAAATCCAGTTGAAGTGGTCGTGGCTGGCTGTAATGCGTTCAGTAGTTGAACAGGCTATTGCAGCAGTCCATAAGTGATGGGGGTGAAGTGCAAAAAGTCCTGGAGCCATTATACATCATGAGTCCTTGTATGAGAGACAGTTTATATAGTTAGGTTCATAAATATTTGGACAGTGGCACAACTTTTGCAATTTTTCCTCTGTACACAACCACAACGGATTTGAAACAGACAAATCAAGTTGTGATTAAAGATTAGAGTTTCAGCTTTAATTCAAGCAGGTTTAGAGAAGCTTTAGGAGTGACCAAGTCACCAACCTTGGTATATTCATAAAAGGAGGGAATGCACTGGTGGGCTCAGCAACGCCAAAAGACCTGGAAAACCCAGAAGACGTCTATAGTGGATGATCTCAGAGTTCTTTCCTTGGTGAAAAAAAATCCTACACAACATCTAGCCAGGTCAAGAATTCTTTCCAGGGGGTAGGTATATCATTTTCAAAGTCACAACCAGTAGTCACCTTCATGAATGTAAATAAACATGGTTTAACACAAGGTGCAAACACCTGGTATCACTTAAGAACAGAAAGACTGGACTGTTATAGACTTTGCCAGAACACATCTGACATTTTTTGAACAGAAGAAACCAAGATTAACTTGTACCAGAATGATGGGAATAGATGGGTATCGAGAAGGAAAGCAAAGGCAATGATCCAGAGCCACATCATCATCTTTCAGACATGGTTCGAGGAAGTGTTATGGCATGGGCATGTGTTTCTTATTAGTTATTTATTTATGGTAGAGGTGACTGCTGGTAGAAGTATCACAATAAAATCACAGTACAGATAAATAATGACCCAAAACATACTGCAAGAGCAACCCAATCGCTTCTTAAGGAAAGGGAATGGAATATTCTTCAATGGCCAAGTTAATCACCCTATCTCAACCAAATTGAGCATGTATTTCACTTACTGAAAACAAAACTGAGGTCAGAAAGACAAGAGTAATACAAATAATCCTTATATTTACTATCATATTGGTTTGTCAATTTACCTCTGAGTCCCTAATAATGAGGGACTATGTATAAAAATGGCTGTAATTCCAAAATGGTTAATGTAAAATTTTTGTGATTTTTTTTTTTATAGCTGTGTGAAAACACCAAGGAGTTGAAAGGAGGGGAGTTGAAAGAAAACAATGGAGACAAGTTTTAATCCATCTAAAATTCTTCATGAGACTGTTTAAATTGTTTTCCATGCATCCATCTCCATCTCACCTGTTGATGAGCAGTAAAAACTGGAGAATAATTAATGGAAAACAAGTTTGATGTTTGCATAAACACTTCTGTGGTTAGTTCTGAAACACTCTGGTGCTTGTCATACAAACTTTAACTTAAGTCTAATTGCATATTACACTTTTTAGAGACTTTGCAGTCTCTAAAAATTAAACATAGCAGAGGGGGTGAACAGATGCCCATTACTTTTAGACAGATGTATAGAGACTTGCCATAGTAATGGAGAGGCTATCAGCATAGACTAATTTAATCTAACAACCCTCATGGAGTACATATCTGTAAGAATCAATTTTTATTCTTTCTGGCTTGCATTAACATCATTATTGGAATAGAACTATGTCTGTATGATCATAAGTCAGCTGGCTGAAAAAAGTGGGAGGCTATCAAAACATAAATAAATATGGTTGTACAATTTTTGGGTGGTTTAAATAGGTGTGATTTCACTGAATAAAGAGACCATAAGAGTATGTAACAAAAGGGTGCTGAGCAGTTGACCTGCTCTGAGCAAGTGGGCAGTGGACTGCACAAAACACATTCATTCTTGCAACTAAAAGTGCAGTGCACTGCTGGATTTGCATCACCACAACCTTTTCTGCTCCTCATCTCCTGGTTGGATGCATGATGAGACACCAAGATACTAAACTGTTACAGTCAAGGCTACAACCTTAGTGCAGCACAGGAATATAAGAAATACTCCATCCAGGAAAAGCTGGTTTCACTAGATCTGTTGTCTCACTTATCTCTTTGGTAGCATTTGCTACATTTCTGGGTGCTGAGGTTAAAATCTAAGGTTCCCAGTGCAGCCTTAATGTTTTGATCCTCTCAAATGCCTGGAGACAGTATGTTCTCTGTCAAAAATTCTTGTCATGAATAGCATGAAAAAGATTGGAAAAAATATGAACCTTGTTTCTTTTCCTTTTCCATCAGTTGCATTAAATTTCCAGACTGCTGGGGAAGGTATGGATCTGAACGATGGCCTGTTTAATCAGAATGGCAGCTGTGGATATGTCCTGAAGCCCGGTTTCATGAGAGAGTTTGAGAATAGATTTGACCCTGAGAAACCCCGAAAACAGAATGGCTACCAACCTGTCATCTTCAACATACAGGTACAACAGGAAAAGAAGCTTAGAAAGTAATGTAGTTATTTATTAACTATTAAAAAAATAGAGATTTCATTTAGAAAACTGTATATTTCTCTGTATTTCTTTGTTTCTTTGTAAGGTGATCAGTGGCCAGCAGCTGCCCAAAGTCAACATCAAAGAGGATTCAATAGTGGATCCACTGGTCAGAGTGGAGATCCATGGAATTCCTATGGACCAGGCCAAGCAGGAGACCAGATACATCGAGAACAATGGTACAGGAGGGGCCCTGGGCCCATACACTCCCACTGTAGAAATAAATAAAGTAGCGACTGAATGAATTGATGAATGATTATGATGAATAACTTTTAATGTTTCAGTTCTGCCCTACAATCACACAGAATTAGGATTTATCTCTGAGTAGAATGAGTCCTGATATTGAAGAAGACAGACTTATTTGTCATCTTTGCAGGATTCAACCCTATGTGGTATGACACTTTGCGCTTCACCATCCATACTCCTGACCTTGCCATTGTGCGCTTTGTTGTGGAGGACTATGACAAGACATCGAAAAATGACTTTGTGGGGCAGTATACACTGCCTCTTAGCTGCATACAGCAAGGTAAGGCTTAACAAGATGCATGGTTTACATTAAAACTTCTGCCACAAATTTAATCTCCCTGTTTACCTTTTTTCTTGGATAAATTGCCTATTAAAGGACATAATGTGTTGTGGCTGTATTTTGTCAGATAGTTTTACCGGACCTTTATTTTATATTACATTGTGTAACAATTAGAAAACATAAAGTTTCTTATCTTGGCTTGTGTAGTTATAGTTCATAATAATTTTTCAGCCACCTAAAGGCCTTGGCAGAAAATTTTGGTGTCAGTTTTCTTGGTTCACGTATAAAGACTTATTTACTTACTTATTTTCTCCTGCATTTAACAACATTACAGAGGGAAATGTGTTATTACAGTGACATAGATATGAAAATTTCCATAAAAGATTGTATCAAAAGACCAAAACAATGTGCAGTCCTGGATATTTTGGCTCTAAAAGTGCTGTTGTATAGCCACCAAAGAAGCCTCAGGTGTAATTATTTTAATCATATGTTTTTTGCAATCACAAAATAATGATCTCATTTGTACAAAGTATTTATATTGTAATCTTAACCTAAAAGGTTTTTCATTTTTTAAAGGTTAAAAGATGTATGAAAAGGTGTGAAATTCTGACAACCTGTGAGAGTTCAAAATAGTTCAAATAAATATTTTATAGTAGTATAATTACACCCGTGGTCTTTCCAGCCCTCAACAAATTTCTCCCAATTTAAGATTAAATGGGACTCTTAGGAGGAAAGGAACATCAGGTGTATGCTAGTAACTGCATCTGTTTTCTCATTAATGAAACTGCAGAGTTGCAGTTAAAAAAAGCGTTGAATCTGACCAGCTGCAACCCTTAGGAAGGCTGAGGAGGTTTAAGAGATAGAGTTCTAAGGGGCGCTGAAAGCTTGTGGTGGAATAAGACCTTCCATTCACACTGTAATTTAGGATTTTCTTTTATTTCTCAGCTATCTATATGTGTGACTTTATGCAGGTGACATGCCAGATTCCATTTAGCTTGTATTCTAAGTAAATGAAGAAGTCTAGTATCCTCCTAAACTCTCTGGGCTTGATTTATGTTGTCAGGTTATCGTCACATTCACCTTTTATCCAAAGATGGGACCAGTATTCCTCCCTCCTCCTTATTTGTACACATCAGGATCACAGGACTGAAATAAACCTTCTTCAAGTTCCTACCACACAAGAGGTATTTGAAATAATATCCTTAGTACATACTATTCAGTTATGAGATAAGACTATTTCTTAACTCTAGAAAATCCATTTAGTTCCTAAAATAGTTATTAATATTATTCTCATTTGATGTTAAGAAACACTTGGCCAAATGTTTAGTGGTTGCTACGCAGTGTGCATATATTGTGTGCGTGTGTGTATGTGTGTGTGTATATATATATATATATATATATATATATATATACAGTATATATATACACAGTATATATACAGTATATATACAATATATATACATATTTCTCTATAGTATACGTAACCTGTTCCTGTGATTTACTTGAACCTTACTGCTCATGTTTGATGTACTGTGTCTGTTGCACAAAGATCTAAATATTTGTTTCTGTTGTAGAGAAGAATGTGCCTCAAATATAATTAGATCTTTATATTTTCTGTCAGTATTTTCTTTTAACAAACAGAACTTTATGGACACTGTCCACTTTAGTCCTCTGCTTTAACTATAATCAACATATAAGACTATAAATGCAGTTCTGGTCCAGGTAAACAGGTGAACTACAGTTGCTAACTTGGGACGTTTAACGGAGGAAACAGTATTTTTACTAGAAACAGCTAAAGTAACAAAATTTGATACATATACATTCTAGTTGAGTTTGTATTCTATATTCCCAAGTTCTTAAGTCATGTAACATCTCTTGAATGCTTTAACTAAAAATTATTTTCATCATTGATTAATTTTCAGATCTTTTTCAATCCACCTGTAAATGTTTTGCCTACAGAATATCAGAAAATAGTCAAAGTGTCCATTATTATTTCTGAAAGCTAAAGGTGACATCCTTAGATATTTTTTTTCTTACCAACAGTGGAACTAATTTGTTACTGACTCAATCCATAGAATCTGAGCTTATTTTTTTAAAGTAAGGATGTGCCTCAGAAAGTTAATAACTGAATTTGAAATGTGTTAGAACTGTGATAGACTGTGATAGAACTCTGTAAATTAGATTTTATTTCATGTGATCAAATTCAATTTTAAAATAAATTTGTTATACATTAACATTTATAAAAAACAATATGATCTGAACCGAGACATCATGAGTCTTTATTAATTCAGGGAAGATGTTCTTCATTTCAGCAACGCCTCATTTTCCTTGACACCTCCCACTGTTCCCAGTTAGATCAGATATGTGAAGAGATTTGACCTGTGGTTTGCTTTTCTGCTCCTTCCATAAACAACAGATTCTTCTACATGTGGCTCTTTTATAGAAAGCAAAAATGATTGAATGACATTCTTTCCCAATGAATATTAAGCTAAAAATAACAGGGTGAAATCACAATTTAGTACTTAGTAGTCTTGTGTCATCTGATATTATTTTTGTTGTATGCACATATTACCCATTTGTGTAAATGTATTTTTGATATGACTATTTTGTTTACACAGAAAAATTCATATATACTGTACATTATGGAACATTTTTGTGTTATAATGGCTATTTTCCTGATTTTTATCGTAAAAGACCGCATATTCATTCGCCATGTCAAGCTGCAAATAAACTTGATCTTCACTCAATGGTGAGACTATTTTATCCATCATCTTTGAGGTTACTGCTCTTCTTATGTAAATATTTTACCATTCTGGAACATATACCTGGTGCTTTTAAATAGTAAATGGACTTTACTTTTGTAGCGCTTTTCTACTCTTATCAACCGTGAATCATTTACACTACTGCCACATTCACTCATTCTTACACACATTTCTACATTCCTACACATGTAGTGCTTTCTTTACACACAGCTTCAGGCTATTAATGTCACAAGACTGATATTTGGTTGAGTTTCTTGTTTGACTCTAGTGTAGGGTTCAGTTACCTCCTTCTCCTATTAGGGGGCATAACAAGTGGTGCAAATTAACAAAGTACATTTAACCATTTACTGTGCTTAGGTAGAACTTAGAGGTACTTTTACTTAACTTGAGTATTTGCATTTTAATTCATTTTATTATTCTAATCCATGCCATTCAGAAAGAAATAATCTACTTTTTTCTCCACCACATTTATTTAAAAAGTTATAGTTACTAATTGAATATAACAGAAAAACAGATATGATCAACATATAAATTGCATTGCTCCAAGATTAAAACAATGGTTCTCAGATGTTTTAGTTTGTGTCCTCTTACAAAAAAGCAGCTGGGCCCCCTGTTATTTTTCAGAAGTCTCTGAATTGTTTTCTTTTGCACCAAAGAGACAATTACCCTCTTAACACATGGTTTAATTTTAAACTGTCAAGGCCTCAAAGATGTCAAATGTATAGAGAAAAACTCCAAGAGCTGAAAAAAGATTAGTGAATCAGAACTTTGTGTTTTTTTTCCCCTAGGACTTATCCAGTGACCCTTTGTTGAAGGGGCTTGACCCCTAGGCCAAGAACTACTGAGCTAAAGTAGCTAAAACCAGCCCTGCTTGGAGCACCTGAAACAGTTAAATGTTACTGATGCATCAACAATTTGGGATTAACAATCTGATATTGTCAGATATGATATTATTTCAGTAGGGGTTGAAACATTCTCCTGCAGAATAAGTACTTTTATTTTTGATAACTAGAGTACATTTTGCTGATGATACGTTTAGTTGAGTAGGAATTTGAATTGAGTGGTGTATGTACTTTTACTTAAGAAAAGATCTGAATAGTTCTTAGACCACTGGAGACAACACAGAAATCAGCCTCGACATTGTTTTCTATACATGACTCAAACAAATATGTAGGTTGAGTAAATGCATACACTATTTAAAGCAAAATAAACTAAATATCTGAGGGGCGGAACCATCTTCTGCACCGTTTTCCACCGAACTTTTATTTTCAGTACACCGGTCTCGATTGTCAAGTAGGTTTGCTATTACCGTTCCGATTAAAACCTTTACATAGTAATTTATTCTGTAAATGTACATGTGTTTTACGGAATAAAATGTCATTAACGGAAAATAAAACGGCAGTTCAAAAGGAAATCACAGTGAATCGCAAAGCACTTTCCACAAATGTCATTTCTACCAAAAGTGAGACGTTTAACTCTTGCATTTCCTGTAACAGATGAATTTCCGGCGGTAGTGTAGTTCACTTGACACTCATCCCACGCTGTCGGCACCCGGAGAAACAACACGTATTCAGGCGTGGGACAGCTTAGTGTAGGTTTAACATAAAAATAGGTTAATATGGTTGGGAAAATAAAAAATGTCCGTCAGAAGCTTCACCAGGAGGCAGTGAAGCTGGACAGGCCGAGCAGCCTCATTGCGCCCTCCCACTCTGAGCTCTCTGTCGGAGTAGAGGAGCCTCCTGTCCTGGACCTACACAGCGTTACTCCTCTAGTGAAAAATAAGGGAGACAAACAGGTCTGTACGTTCAAATAAATAACGCTGACTGTGACACTGAACGGATATTAATGATAGGTAAACCAAGGACAAGTGCCGAAATTCATATAAAATCTGAATTTAGTCAGTCTTGCCGGGTGTTACGGCGAATGGATACATCTAGTAAACAGAATTTTTAGGCTTTATGAACACGCTTGGCATTTCTGTGAAATGGCACGGTCATTTCAGGATAGAATTCCATTATCGGACAAGTTATTCAAGCTCAGTTTAAAGTTTTATTTTAAGTCTCACTGGGAAAAGGTGAATCATTTCTAAAACTGTACCTTTTAAACGCAATAACCTCTACCTTATTAAATTGAATTTTTGGACGCATATGTTAGATAATAAAATTGTATTCATTTAGTAATCATCTGAAACCTCACAGGCCCTGGCAGAGAGCTCCTTCCCCACTGGAATCTTTGCAGGCACTAAAATCACTCCAGAGGCACTGGTACAAACACTGAAGTTTGAGGAAACTCCAGATGTACCCATAACGGCCAAGAAAGGTAAGACTTGTTAAAAGTTCATGAGACTGATGTCAGTCTGTCTGGAAGTTCCCTCTCCTAACCTACTTATAGCTTAAATTGGAACCTGAACTAAAAAAGACCATACTCTAAATCTAAATATATACTTAACGAAACAGTGATAGTGCTCAGTATCATAGATACTGTATACTGATGGAATGTATTAGTTTTGTAGTGTGCATTGATTGATATTGATAGTGCTTTGTTTAATATTAATAGTATTACTGAATATAAGTCATGCAGTATGGTCCAAACATTTGAGACCCCTTTTCCATTCAAATGAAGATGAAAATAGTATGTTAAGTGAGCCAATTGATGTGACATTCTCCATAGCACTCTTTTTTTTATACCCTACGTGTCCGGTAAGTATAATTAAAACTCCACAGCTCAGCTTTGTAACTCAGGCTCTCTGTCATATGTTTGTCTTCTCCAAGCCAAAGCAGTGATAACCCTGAACAAGTTATTCTTTCTGTTTAAGTGTAACCTGAGTGCAACACACTTAATAGAAACATTAGTATATAGCGTTGTTATGACATTATTGAAGATTATAAACAATATTGGACAGATATAACTCAAAAGAAAAACCAACATAAGAATGAATACAGAAGTGTAGAGTGAGCCCTCTTTACATCTTATTGGAAAATCTGAGCTCTCTTTTCCTCGAGGAAATAGCACTAACTTTCCTGTATGTTGTTAACTATCATTAATGACCAGTAAGTGGTGCTCTAACACTGTAAATGACAGAAATAAAAATCCATGAATAAAAAACTGTGAGAAGGAATTAACATTTTATTCATGGTCCACTAAGACCATGACATACCATGAGATACCTGTTTGGTATCTTAAGGATACCACACCTACTAACATAAAAGTTCTTAATACAGTCAACATCAGTGGGATGCTTAGTAGAAGTAGAAGTTCAGAAACTGGTGTTGTGTATACTTTGGTTGTGCCTTGCTCTTATTGCTGTCACTTCCACAATTCTTACAATACTGTCCTTACTGCTTTCTTAACAATTGCCATTGCCATTGGCCTTTGGTTTCTTTTCAATGCACTGTCTCTTATCAGGACAGTGTCTCTTTCAAGTTACACAGCCTTCTACCAGTGACACACTTAAATAGTGTGCCCCTTGTGCATTTTTTCCCTCCCACTGGCCACAATCCAGTATTCCTAATGGCACTTTCTGTAAAATGTCTGCCTTGGTGCTTTACCCTCTGATGATGGTGTCGCACAAGGTAAATTGCTGAGGTGATACTAACCTTGGATGATGACAGGATTTGTTATGTTTAACGCTAATTTGGAGAAGTCCTTCACTGCCGATGATTGGATAAAGCCTTTTGATGCTGCTTTGGCATGTCTGTTTATGGATGTTATTAAATTTATTGAGATATGTTTCTTGTTGCATGTTCCTGATAAGGAGACTTTTTTGCTTTCTCTGCTGTGACTGCTTTTCTTGCCAACCTCTGCAGCTGTTGTCATGTTTGGCCTGAGAGTAGCACTGGCTGATAAGAATCAGGTGTGCAACCGCCCTTTCAACGGTGGTCCATATTGAAAAATGATCAAAATTCTTGACCCCAATATAGCATTTGGTAGTTTAATGGGAATCCCAATTTCCACTTTGCAGAGACAGCTCTCTGAGCAGTGATCTGCCTTGTATTGTGACAGGTGAGAGGAAGCCAAGAGGGTCAAATATTCTATTTATGGTGGCAAGCATATCTCTGTGTGTAAATGGCTTGTCATCTCTCTAAATTTGGAAGGTGAAAGTGTAAATATATTCCAACTTAACACCAAAGCTGCACTGCATAGAGGTGGCATCTGTAGAGAAATCCAAAACTCTGATGCTAGTTGCACGGTCTTCCAGAGAGAATTTTTCCAAGACTGTGCACTGTTTTAAATTTGTGCAGTCTAAGGCAGCAGTGGTAGAGCATTTCTTGTACTTGCTGGATGACACTGATTGCTCCTGATTCAGTTGAAAAAGAACCCAGTGCATCATCAACATAAAAGTTTCTTTCGTTGGAGCATTCTCACATCTGAGCTTGGCTTCCCCCTCCTTTGCAGTACCTCTGAGGCAGTATGTGGATATGGTGGGGGATGGGCACTTCCCAAACACATGGATAAGCATTCTTTGGTCCACAATGTCACTGTTTCATTGTTAGGAAACCACAGAAACCTCAAGTAATCTCTGTGCTCCTCTTTTACAAGGAAATAGCAATACATGTGCTGGATTTCTGCTGTCAAGGTACTTTTCTCTCTTTTGAACCTTAAAATGATGGCAAACTGGTTATTGTGGAAGTCCTTCATGCTGTTTACTTGAATAAAACACTATGTGGATATGCTACTGTTTTTTTGGGATGGTATATGCCAATGGATGGAATACACCAACATTCTTTTCCTTCTTGAAGGAATGGGTGCATGCATATTGTTGATGATTTTCTGAATGAAATGTGTGTAATGTGGTTCTATTTAAGGTTTCTTTTCCAGTATGGGGCATAGTGCTTTAGGTTGTTTGAGTGCATCGTCTCTTTGTTTGGCAGTTGTCTCCTAGGAGAATGAAATTTAAGGAGTGAAACCCAGCTTTGAGTGTCATCTTGAAAGACTTCATTTTTTATGAACATGAGGTTTTGGATAAGGCAGGCTGATCTTTGTCTGTGCAGATGAATACTGAAGATCTTGACTCGTCTCTGTAGAGAGGCATGGCTTTGTGGAAAGCAGTGTTGTGTTGGAGGAAGTGACTGAAACAAGAGGCTTTTCATGGGATCTTTCACATGGATATGGCTACAGCCGGGTGTGAGGTAGCTGGGATGACAATTTTCCAGTGTGGATGTTCTAAGTGACAGATGAGGCCCTGTGTTCTGTGCCAAGGCACACATATTCTATAACCACCCAGCCAAGATCTAGTTTGTGGGCAATAGGGCATTATTGGGTCTATTTATATGCTTTAAGAGTTTGTGTATTCTCAGAATGAGTTTGCCCAAAAATGAACCTTGGGGTCAAGGTGAGGAATCTCACCATTTTTGTCTGATGATGGAGAGCTGCATTAGGGGTTCTGACTTGTTATTTGGGGGCTCATTGCATTTGATTAGCACTTGAAGAGGGATGCAGATGTTTTTGTCCAGTGAATCTTTTATATAACCACACGCTCTCCTTCCAGCTTTTTCCATGCTAGCCATGCAGGTCTTTAAAGTGTATGGAGATGAGGAGCGTTTGTCATTGAATATCTCAAAGAAGTCTGATCATGCAATAGACTTAGTGCTTTGTTCATCAATGTAGCTGCCTCTCTGTGGCCCTAGGGATACACATTGACTAAACAGATTTTTGAAAAAGCTCTTGAACTTACCCTATTGCCACTTATATCTGTGCACTTGGAATATAAAACCCTATTGCAGCTGTGCCCCCCGCTGTCTGAGAGGGTAATACTGGGATTATTTCTTGCTTTGGCTTGACTGTGAATGAAGTTCTCAAGTACAACAAATGGTGCGAAGGACACCTTAAGCTGGTATTTCATTTGAGAGCCACAAAACATCAATTTTTCCTGCAAATTATATGGACACCATTGGGGGTACTCCGGTAGCTGCGTCTAGATATTTCAGTCCTGGTAAGAACCCATCTTGTTTTGCAGCTTGCAGCTCTTGGAGGAGGTTTGCTAGCTCATGCTTCATGTTCTGCGACAAGTCTTTTTTATTGTGAACCAATTTTTATTTTTTTAAACATGGTTCAGCAGCTACAACAGAATAATTCAGTTTTTGTTTGAACATGTTAAGTAGGTATATAGCTCAGCAGCTTTGAATTGTGTGGCATTGGGTATTTTTTATTTAAATAATGGGAAGGAAATTGACATTTTTTCCTTTAAAACATCAGTTTCAAAACTTACCAAAAAGAAACTGGTTAAACAAAAGTAAAATATTTTCATTAGCAAAACAGAAGAGATTATGTTCATATTTGCACTGAATAAAATTTTGAGCATGTTTTGCTTCAGCCACATGGTGGTAGTACCATCTTATATTAAGATGACATCTTGCTGAAGGGGATTATATGGCTGTGCATCAATATAAGTAAGTTCAGCATCAATAGTTAGGATTATTATATTAATATTATTAACTTGATTTGGTCGGTGTTCAAAAAGCAGGGCAGGAACAGACTGGTCAAGTAAAAGAGGCTCCCTTGATATAGAGTCTACCACAAGACATTTAAGCAACCTGAAATCCAACAAAAAAGTGAAAATGAGTAGTTAAAAGGTGTACTTAAGAACTACTCACACTTATCTCTGCAAGGATTTGACCACTTATAAGCAGCAGTGTGACGTGAAGGTGGGGAGACGTGAACGTGTGGAGGGCTGATCTTAAGAGTTCCTCCAGTGCTGGTGAGATATTAAAATGTATGAACACACTATGGAAAAATAGTTCACCCATCTTGTTTAATGGTTTATTTTCACATCTTCCACTGCCTTGCATTGACATTGTCAAAATATTATTTTCTTGAATTAGTTAAAAGGAATTTTTAGTTCCATGTATTGTCATTGTTAATTCAATTTTTTTCCTGATATTTTGGTTTTGCCAAGGTAGTGTTTCAGTATCAGTATTAAGATATTTAGGCTGGTATAATATTGAAGTCATGATTTTGCCACCACAAGTCACTGATGCCAGTAGTAATTATGCTCAAATAACATGTTTAAAAACCTTGTTATTGGTATGACTGGCAGCAAATGGATTTGAAAACTTTAGATTAGAGTCTTTATATATTATAATAAGCTATATGACTGTATCTGCCAACTGTCCCAACAAAAAAAAAAGTGTTGTTTGGAAAAAAAGTTGATCGTGGCCCAACTTATGTGGCAGGAAAATGGAATGTCATCAGCTAATAAACTGTGTTGGCCACTCCGATTCCCGAAAGTGCACATTCCTGCTTGATTACTTTGTAATGTGAATGTAATATAGTGTTCATATGTCAGTAATTTTTAATTTTATTCTTAGTCTTAGTCCTTGTTTAGTCCATTTGAGTTTCAGTCATAATTAGATAATGTTGCTCTTTTTATTTTTAGACAGTTTTTAATTGTCTATTGAGACAAAACTCTGGACATTTTAGTTTTGTGATAATCAAAGAAAAACATATAAACATTTTAATCTAGTTTTAGTCAATGAAAACTTTTAACATTTTTCTTTTAGTTAGTCAAGAGTGAGAATGAACATTTTAGTCGAACTTCAGCAAACTGCATTCAGTTAAGATGTCATGCAAGTTATTTTCACAATAGGGTGTTAATAGATACAACATTAACAAATTCAAAATTGTTACAATATGAGTAAATCATAAAAGAGGACCAGAAAAGAGGAAACCCTCAACAATCAAAAAGAACGTTGCTTACATTAAATCCTACCCTTAGGTTGTAGGCTTGATAAGCCTCTTAGGAAGGGTAACGACTGACCAAAAATTTAAAAATTGAAAAAATGTTAATTAAAAAAGTCATTTGTAAATATATGATAATATTTACATTTTTTTGTCAATATATCCTTATGCATTTTAATGTGAGCTATGTGTAGTAAAAATGATAGGGGGAGAAAAAAGTACAAGAGAGATTAAGCATAAACAGTGAAGCCAATATTGTATTTATTTAATGTGCATTTAGTAATTTACAAGCTTTTGGTAACTTAGTTTTCTACCGCAGTGCTTCTCAAACTTTTTTTAAAAATAAAGCCCCCTTCTTAGGTAATTCTAATAATCTACTTACAGTTAGATTGGAAACGGGACACACTGAGACATCATAGCATTGTGTTCTCTGGCCACTAGAGGGTTTATAAGACTATAATTGCCCTCAACATGCAACAGCAGCTCCATAGCAGACAACAGTAAAGTTCTCCTTCCAGCCTTGAAATGAAACTTAAAAAAGGTCAAAGCAGAGCTGTTGAGGAGAAAAAAAGATGATCAAAGGGATCAGGGCAGCAAATGGGAATGTTTCTGAAGAAGGGAGTGATGGGTATGGGCTGCTATTTATAGAGCAGGCACGTTGTAAATTTTGTTCATGCAGGAAATCAAGATTTAGCTGCATCAGTGTTTCCTTAACACAAATGGAAGACACTGAGGCTTCTGCTGTCTCAGTTGAAGGGCATTTTTTAATTGTAATATCTTATTCTTATGACCTGCTGATAACTGAAACAACTTGATGCAATGTTGGTTAAAATGGAAAAAAATCCTGTTCTTTTTTTTTTTAAGAACAGAAGTACCTTTTGTTAGTGTCCTTAAGGAATTAAACTACTGCTTTTAGATTTTTTTCTGTTTATTGTAATAACTTAAAGTTTACATTGCTGTTTTTCAAAGCATGCTGTAATGTTTTCGAATTTTTTCCAGAAAGTCCTTGATTTCTGTTTAGTTTCTCACTTGAAAGTTATGTGATTTTTATTATTTGTTTTAATTAATTATTGATTAATTATTGAATAATTAATTATTGATTAATCTTTCTCTTATGGGGTGACTGTGGCTCAAAAGATATTGGGTTACCACAAACTTGAATATATTATGTATAAAAATGGCTGTAACTTCTAAAAAGTTAATGCAAATGTTTTGTGAAACCCCCCTTGAATTACAGCTGAAATTCTACACTATAATCACATCATCAGACAAGCTGTCACTCTGCCTCCTGGATGTCTAAGACAGGTGATCTGATTCCCTTGTACCAGTGATCTCTCTAGATTATAAAAGAAAGAGCTTTGAGCATCCATAACCTTTGGCTGGAGGAAATAAGACCTGATGGGAGCTCCCTTCCTTAGCTCCTGCAGGAAGAAACTCCACTCCAAAATCATCTCTTGCAGCCAGATCTGAGTCTCTATGCAACCCTTCATCAATGTTCCTTGTTATTTCATGTCATGAATACTGAAGGCCATGAAATTGTTAAATTGTCAATTGTCCAACTTGATGTTTGTCAAATCCGTTGTGGTTGTATACAGAAGCAAATTTCCAAAAGTTGTGTCATTGTCCAAATATTTATCAACCTAACTGTAGCTTAGCTATTTAGCCCTTGCAGTGCAGGTTGAGAGGTCGGCTCCGTGGTCTCTCACTGCTTGGGTCTTCTGACTTTGATCATCTTTCTACTCTTTCTATTTATACAGATAGATGATGTTTATATGTTTGTGTCCAGTCAGGGGATTGTTGAGTGTTTGCAGGATTAACCGTCTCTGTATGAAAAGGCCTCATCTGCACAGGGGAACTGGGTTAAAAGTGAAGCTTTGTTTGTGGGATAGTGGATGAACCAGGCAGTGCCCTCCAGTCTGCCTGGAGGACTTGGATGGGGAAGGGAGGGGCTGAAAGTGCTGGGGGTA
The DNA here is from genome assembly GCA_016859345.1 of Istiophorus platypterus. Taxonomy (NCBI): domain Eukaryota; kingdom Metazoa; phylum Chordata; class Actinopteri; order Istiophoriformes; family Istiophoridae; genus Istiophorus; species Istiophorus platypterus. The sequence continues at coordinate 66,827 of CM029131.1, forward strand.
TTTTTTGGTACTGAGGGCTTTCAGAAAAGAACCAGGAGGGAGCTAATGAGAAAGTGTGCACTCGCTTGTCTAAATGGAAGTGCTTGCTAACCCAGTTGTCATATAAGGGAAGTTTTTGATTGATCAGGGATTTGACAGCAGGTTTACGGGAGGAATGGTGCCCCCCCCCCCCTTCCTGGCATCCTGGCCGGCCATCTGTGGGAAGGTAGAACATGCTACAGTGATATCTGTTCTCATGAGAAAATAAAGAATCTCTGGATGAAACATTAAAAAATTCTGATAGTGAAGGACTACCTTAGCAACACTGGCATAATCATCAGTTCTGTTAGTGTACCAGAAAACATGTCAGTTTTGACCTTTTGGATGAAAGGAAGTGTTTCTGCCTCAAAACGCTTATTACAGCCCTGAGAAAAACAAAAGAAGTTTCAAAAAAAAGATAAAGTGGCAAGATCATGCATCACAAAGTGTTTTCCTCTCTCCACTGTTTTCTTCTGGTTTAATTTTGTCTGTTCTTCAACTGTGCAGGACTTCAGATTTGAGTCTTTCAACATTAATGTTGGGAGAGAAAGCAGAAAAGGACTGTAATCTCTGAAATCTATACTCAAGAAAGGATTCATGTGCTGTTTTTGATACACCAACATAATAACACTGATACTTCAACACACTAGATAGATTGGGATAGAGTGGGATTTTTCGTATTCCCTCAGCCATAATACTAATCTTAGTGTAGGGGTAGCTGTGTTTGGGACAAATGCAATTATTCAGTCTGTTACTGAGGTGGTGAAAGATTGGCTGCTGATAGTCAGGGCAGAAAAAGAGAGCTCTATGTTCTGCTTTGTAAAATTATATGTCCCAAATCAAGGCACTGAAAGACTAGGTTTTTTCACCCTGGAATTACCATTAGGATCAAGTCATTATTGATGATACTTAAACTGCACTATAGAATTTACAGTAGAAAGGACAAGTGAGGAATCCCATCCACAGTCTTCTCAGTGACTTAACATTATCATCACATACCTGGGTGTAGACACTTGGATGATAAAACATCTGCAAACAAGACTACAGAACAAGAATACAGAGGGATTAGGGTCAGCAATAACAAGACAACATTAGAATTGGGAGGGGGTTTATAGCAACTTGGATCTCAGTACAGTGCTATAGAGGAAGAAGATGAGAAGCCTCCAGAAGGCGTAGAAGGAGTAACCAAAGTCCTCATAGGCAAGTCTTGCCACTCTGCAGCCATCTTGGTAATTCCTTTGGGCAGGTATTTTTGGGCTAGCAAGACCAGGCCTCTAACTGAATGGATAGAGAGACATAACTTCACATTTAATGGTTACCGGGACATAAAAACTACATGTATAGAATCACCAGTCAAATCTGATTTAAAAAAAAAATACTGAATTAATTATGTGATTTTACTCCAAAATAACATCTAAAATGCTTTTTTTCCACAGGCTATAATTCTGCTATGCATGCTATATATTTACCTTTTTTCTTGTGTCAGTGCATCAACACAATTGGCTTGAAATGTTTCCCTTCAGCTTTTATAAGGTTGATCATTGGCTTTTAGAGGTAAGGGGTAGGATAGGTGTCATACCACTGCCATCTTTGGCATTGCACTATTTTCCATCCAGAATGCTTTAATTGTCTGTCTCCTCTCATAACATCTCTGTAATAACCACCAGACTAATAGATGGGGAACCATGCAGTAGTGCAGCTCAGTGTGAAATCCTGGAAGGGCTCCTTAGTTCAGCCTAGTGGAGAGCTGCTGAGGACTTAGAGCTGACTTTATAGGAGTTGACTGTTGCTGTCAACCAGATGGCATCAGGGTGGCTGCAGCAATTAGTGGACTCGCCTAGCTAATGAGACTTTGCTGTGCAGGTTGAGAAGTCTACTCAGCATCTCTTTATTGCCAGGGCACTCCAATCTTTGACTGAGAGGGGGCAGGGACTGATTGACATCCAGTCCAAGATTGTATCAGTCATACTTCAGAATCTGCCGTATGGCTGTAGTCCAAGCTGGCTAGACACTGCCTGACTGCTTTTGTGAAGAACTTGGTCTCATCTCATCTATAAGGCTGATTAACAGATTTGTGGAGAAAGTCTGTGCTGACCTGCCACAGTCCCTGACTGTATTAGCAGAAAACCGTACCTTGTCTTACCGGTTGAATGGTCACTCAGCTGCTGTCTTTTACAACCCCTGTCTTGAAAACTTTCAGGCAGCAAGTAAAAAGTCCTCTATCAAACCTGATTTTTCTGATTCAGACATTTTCCCAAGTGGTAGCTGCCATTCTCTGTACAAGCTGCACATTAAAAAGTGGACAGTGGGGGGTTGTACTCTACATAGGACAACGGCTAAAAAAAATAAAGCAGAGCACACCTGGATCCAAACTTAAGGGAGGAGTATATAGTCTGTTCTCAGATTTAGACCCCTTAGTTGGTCAAAGTCCTGGTCTTTCAGCACTGTGTGATCTTTTAAAGAGGTCATTTCAGGGTCTTTGGGAGTTTTTTTCCATTGGTTTGTTTATGTTTCCTCCTAAATACAAGAACTGGGCTCAGAGTGCCAACAGTATGGATTTGGTGCCAGTTCTGGAGGGACTGGTGAAGTCCTGGCTTAGGCTAAAGCATGCATATTATCAGTTGGTGGACAGCCTCTCCTTTGTCCTCTCTTCTCTTTTCCATTCTTCCTCTCCTCCTCTCCTCTCCTGTGTGTTCATTATATAACACTGTAAAATTGACATATTTAATCTAGATCGAACACTTTAACTGTCAAAATCTCTGTGTTCTTGTTATCTCTCTTTTTTGTATTTTAGCTCTCTCTTTTATTTTTGTCCCTGTTTGGTATGAGGCTGATCTGTCAATTTGTGAGGAACTGTTATGTTTACTGAAATCATTAAAATATAACTGCATGCAATGGAAGCATTGCTCTATGCATGTGATTCTTTAAAGATTGGTATGGTTTATGGGTAAGAGCCCAAACCGTTATTCAGGTGATGTTTGGTCAGGATGGTTGATCTGTTCAGAACAGAAGTTGATGAAGACCTTTTAAAACAAAAATAAACAACCCATAGTCATTAATAAAAGTTCTTTAATTTTGCTTTGGGATCAGCAATCAACATTTATGTGCATTAAATGCAGAGAATCCTTTTAAGATGATTTGAAAGTTGGGATTACAAAGAGCCCTTTTAATTTGAAAATTAAGTCTTGTGGGGGGCTGGGGGCCACACATGCATAGCAGCATGGCTCCTAGTACCAGCAGTGTTGGAAACATATTGTAAGTTAGTCTGATTAATGGACCAACATGTGCAGCACAGCTATATCGAATGCTGTCAGTTTAACATAAGAGCTACAGCAATACAGAAGAGCAACATGATAGAATACACAAGGAGGTATAGTAAAGAGTGTCTTATTTCATTTTCTTCAAGGTGTGTTTGGATGAATTCAAAGTGAACTTTTCTTCAGTAGGATGACACAAAAAGTCATATGTACATGATCTACATATGTTGATCTATATGGAGGAATGATGTGTATATGCGCGTTGCAAAACATTCTGGCATACATTATACAGAATCAACATATAATATATATTATATATTGTTGAAACACGCCGGCTTTACCGGGTTCGTTGATGAGGAGAGATCACTCGGAGACTTTCCTTGTATAAAACCAACTCTGTTTATTCAAGAGTTTACAGATATATCTGGAGACATAACTCGCTCGCGTACTAAGTTATGTCTGAGTTTCACACAGCATGCAACAGTCTATATATTTTTCTTGCGCCCCCCCTTGCTCAGTAATTTTCTATTCAGTCGGGGTTAAGTCAGTCCCTTCTTACATATGTTATCTTCTGCTGGCAGGTGTTTTCACATCAGGGCACAGTGACCCTGTTCGTATGTGACCTTCGGTTGAGCACAGGCGGGCACTTGCACAGGGAACAGAGTATACTGAGTGATCCCTATTCTATTCTACAGTGTAACTAAATAAGCAAATCATAACACAAAGCGAAAATCATATCCCACAATTCCCCCTTTTGATCTCTTTTAAGAGATCCCCCTTTGTTGGAGAAAACAATCTCGGCATCTTCGTAGTGATCCAAGTCTGGTCCCGCGAGGAGTGGCATCATCAGAGGTTTACTGTTCACGTCATGCTTCTCGATAGTCAACGTGATAACCCGAACACAAATGGCTTGTGCACAGGGAATACAACAACACCCACATGTAACAGTAATGGCAATAAATGTCGCTATAGAAAGTAAAACAGGCATAATTAAACCTTTCCATTTCCCAAACATAGAGGTCATCCATTCTTCCAGGGGGTTGTTTACGCTGGAGTGTTCATGCATGGTTCTAGATAAGATTCTCAATCCCTCCAACGCTTTAGTAACCGACCCATCCGGTGCAGTGTTGTTGGGTATAAACGTACAACAGAAATTCCCAAACATTGAACAAACACCCCCTTTTTCAGCCAATAGCATATCTAGAGCCATCATATTCTGGATCGCCATCAGAGAAGTCGGTGCCATTTGTTCCGAGAGTCCTTCCACTGCATCACAGGTCAAATTGGATAGTCTGAGGACATTAAAATGAACATAATTGATGCGGTCCACGTTTTTGTTTGGGGTGATGGGAAATAAGGCCGACAGAATTGGCACATTCTCGAAGCCAGCTGCTACTTGGTCAACTAACTTATATTCATTGGGTACCCCTCTGGGTACTCCTATGGCATCTATATAAGTCGGGGAGTCCACTGTGGGATCGAACTGGTGTCCAGAACGCTTGAACAACATATGTCTACGGCGACGGGCTGTCAGAGTGATTGATGACGTAGCAGTCGTTCTAGCTGGCTTGTTACCGATCAGTGTAAGCGGGGCAGCTAATCGAACCAGTGCGCACACACCCACGGTTCGGAGTGGAATCCGAACGAACAATCGATTATCGCCACAGTTGTAATAAAGTCCCACTCTCGCCCAGGACCCGAGTAACGTCTGATCTTGGTTCATTACATTACACCATGCTGGAGGTATGCTCCCATAATTCACCTTGGGGTTGGTAGCGGCTAGGTTGAAACAGGTATACCCTCCACCCCCTTTGTGGGGCGTGAATGGTCCTGTGGTAGTTGAATTTGCTATCGGTGGGAAAATGGTAGCTAAAGTGGTGCAGTTTTTTGGGGTCGCCTGATGAGTTAAGTTTAATAAACACCTATACCCCCACTCATCTGAGGGGTATAGGGGGGCAGGTTCGGTATATAGCTGTGGTCTAGCGGCCGCACACGCTACACAGTCTCCCACTCTTTGCTCCCTTGCGGTCTGCGTTATCCATTCTAACCATAGGTTGTTTTCCCTATAGCTGGTAGCTAAGGCTATAACGTCTATGGGTTTAAGCTTGGTATAATCAAAACTGACCACTACTCAGGGCTTTCCTGTGCCTATGATGGTGGGTATCCCTGCTGGGGTTTGTCCGGGAGTTACCGTTCCCTCCGCTGCAGTGACACCTTCTGATGTTGTATTGGGTGGTTTTTGGAGATAAATTTTAAACATTCCCATGGAATCTAAGCCTGATTGATCTACCCCTAAAATCAAATGTAACATGGTATCTAACATAGACCCAGTGGGTGACTCTGTCCAATTTAGAGACAAAGTCAGAGGATTTTGACTTGTACTATAATCTCTTTGAAACGATAACTTTCTCCATCGTTCCTTGTTCGAATAAAGCGCTGTACCATTTAGCGTAGGTTCCCACTGGGCATTATAGGACACCACTTGAGACCAAGATTTACACCACTCGCCTTTCGTATACCCTCGTGTAACACATTGGTAGTGAATGGAATAGTCGAAACAGAAAAATATAAATCATATTCTCTCCAGGAGCTGTTTTGCTGTCCACAGTTAATCACTGAGCACAGGTCAAAGTTATAAGCAGTTGTCTCCCCCAATGTGTAATTTAACTCTAATCCTGGACACGTTGAGGGTCTCCCCTGTGATCTTTTACCTCTGGAGTTGGATGACCTCTTACCTCCCGGGATCCCTTCACATAACAATAGGATTATCACAACAATGATTACGCTAATACATCCCAACCCCAGTAACCACCTGGAGGAACCCCACATCCCCATTTTATCCACTGCGGTTCTTTTATTTTTTCCTTCGTACTAAACTGGCAAGGTCCAATTCAGGAGCTTTTAACCTACTAATTGTTTCACAGTGACCCTTCCGGATGTATGGTTACCCCAAGCGGGTAGTTCCCGTAACTACCAACTTTAATAATGCTGGAGTAAATAACACACAAACAATCAACCATACAATAATGAATACACACCTTACACCTCTACTCATAGTGGGTGTAGTCTTCTTTCTTCAGTCTCAGGGGTCGACTACCCTGAGACTTCTCCGCAGACCAGGGGATTATTCTGCCCCTTTCGTTGAGCTCTGGGGATTCTCTGACTCCGCTGAGTCAGGGTTCTTGTCTTCTTGCTGCTCCTGGAGATTCTCATGGACTTCGGTGAGGGATCGTGACGGTTCCCCGGTGGCTGCACACTGGCTCCAGTGGAACCACGTTTCACCTTTTCCTTTCAGGCGGACCGCATGGGATGTTCTCTCTGTCACTTCGAATGGTCCGGTCCACCGTGGCTCCGACCACTTCCGCTTGATAACTTTCAGCAAAACCCACTTAGCCGCTGGTATGGTGGTCTCTTGGGTCCGAGTCTGTTTTTCTCCCACCTGTTTGGAAAAATCTGAAACGAGAGCTTGGAGTTCATTAAAATAAGCTTTGTGTTCCCCTCGCCCCTTCTCTGTTGTTCCTAATCCGATCCCTGCCCCTGGCCCTGGAAATTGTCTCCCTGTCAGCAGTTCATATGGGGTAAAACCTGTCCCTTGGTTTAATGAGCTCCTCACTGACATCAACGCCAGAGGGAGAGCGTCCACCCAATTCAATTTGGTCTGTGCACAGATTTTTGCCAATTTTTGTTTAACATTTTGGTTCTTTCTTTCTACCTTCCCTTGCGACTGAGGGTGGTATACCGTACCGAATGCATGCTTTAACCCCAACATGGATTCAACCTGTTGTAGATCCACATTCTTAAAATGAGTTCCGTTGTCTGACCTCACCTTTTCTGGAAACCCGTGTCTCGGTATGTACTGATTGATTAAAAACTTTATCACTGAAATGCTGTCTTCCCTTTTAATTGGACACGCCTCCGGCCATCCTGTGAATGTATCCACACACATCAGGATGTACCTGTAACCTCTAACTGATTCTACTATGTCTGTGTAATCAATCACTATCTCTTGACCTGGGATGGTGGTAATGGGAAACACTCCCATTTCTGGTTTCACTGTTGGTTTCGAATTAAATAGCGTGCACACCGAACAACGCTTCACAAAATTTCTCGTCATATCGCTTAGAAATGGATGCCACCAGTGACACAGATTTCTGTTCATCTGCCCTGCTCCCACATGACCTGCCCCATGCGCTTCTGCTAACGCTTTCTCTCTGATTCCTGGGGGCAGTATTATTCTCCCGTCTGGCCCCCTCAAGAGGCCTTCCTGCTCTATTGCCCCCCGTTGTTTCCAGATTGTTTTTTCTTGTGGTGATGCCCCCTTTTGGTATTGTCTGATGATTTCTGTTGTCAATTTGGGTTCTATTTTGGTTTCTTCTTCTATGCTTACAAGCTGTAGATGTGAGTGATATCCTGCAGCCGTTTTCGCGGCTCTATCTGCTTCCTGATTTCCTCTCGCTATCACCGTGTTTACTGTATCATGTCCCTTACATTCAACGATCACCACTTTTTTAGGTACCGTCAGTGCCTCCACCAGTTCTCTCATCTCTGCCTCGTGTTTGATAGCCTTGTTGCTCGCTGTGAGAAACCCAGCTCTTACCAACTGTCCCAGTTCTAAGTGGGCTGCACCTGCTGCATATGCTGAGTCTGTGTAGATGGTTATCTCTTTTCCCTTTCCCCATTTTAATGCTGCAATAACGGCTTTCACTTCCGCTCTTTGGGCCAACTGTAATCCTTCCAGCCTCCCTGTCTCTACGACTTCAAATTTGTCCTCTTTTCTTCTTACCACTGCATATCCTGCTCATATCGGAGCTTCCAGTATTTTACAGAGTCTCTGTTGCCTGAGTGATGTCATAGTAAACATCTGCGAGTTTACAAATGCTACTGCGCTATGTGTTGTTAATACCGTCAGAGGGTGCCCCATCACTATGTGGGCGGTCTTCTGAATGATTTTTGCTACCCCTGCTGCATGTTGTGTGCATTTTGGTTGTCGTTTCTCAATTGAGTCTAGCATTATGCTCACGCACATCAGTACGTTCCTACCTCCCCCTTTTTTCTAAAACAGAACTCCGTTCGTGACGCCTTCTGTTTCAGAAACATCCAGATAAAACGGTGAGCCGTAGTCGGGAAGGGCCAGATCGGTTGCTTGGGCCAACTTTTGTTTTAGTGTAATAAACACGGCTTCCGCTTCCTGTGTCCATGTCAGATTTGCCTTCAGGTTGCGCATCCCTTGTTCTTTAACTAATTGCCGCAATGCCTGTTTCAGACCAGTGTAGTATGGGATGTAATTACGACTGTAACCTGTCAATCCGAGAAACGACAGCATATCCTTAACGTTGCCTGGTTTAGCATGATGTAGAATGGTGGTTCTGTGGGCAGGGGAAAGTCCCGCTCCCGTTTGTGAGATTGTTCTTCCCAGGAACGAAACTTGCGTCCTCACTGCCTGTAATTTGGTCTTGCTAACTTTGAACCCTTTCTCGGCCAGTGTAAGGAGCACCTTTCGGGTCGCCTCTAGACACGCTGCTGGGGTGGGGGCTGCCAACAGTAAATCATCGACATACTGGATTAGTGTGGCTCCCTGTGGCAGATCACATTTTTCCAACACTTTTTTCAAAACATGATTAAACAAACCTGGTGATGGGGCAAATTCCTGTGGTAGTCTAGTGTATCGCAACTGTCTTCCCCTGTACGTGAACGAGAAGATATCTCGACAACGTTCATGTAATGGTAAACAGAAAAATGCGTTTGCTAGATCAATGCATGTAAACCATTTCTGGTCAGGCGTTAAATTAGTCAGTGCAGTATATGGATTGGGCACCGGTATGTTTGGTGTTTTCAATATGTCATTGACGGCTCTGAGGTCATATGCCATTCGGTATTTACCAGTGTCAGGTTTCTCAACTGGTAATATTGGAGTCTTCCATGGAGAACAGGAAGGTTCTAGCACCCCTGATTTTAACAATCCCTCTATAGTTTCAGCTATTCCCTCCTCTTCCGCCGGTTTTCTGGGATATTGTCTTAGCCAGAGTGGGCAGTCGGTTATTACCTCAAACGTGACTGGAAAACAGTCGGTCAGACCCACATCCGTGGGCCCTGTTGACCAGAGGGACTCAGGCATTTGGGTTAGCATTTCCGCTACTTTTGGACAGTCCATCTTTTCCCTCCCATGGTCACGTGGGATTTGATCGTGTTGTAAAGAAACTGTGTCCGAGGCTAACACAGAAATACAGTACGTTTTACAGCTGAGGGAGAAGGTGAGTTGAGGGATCTGAGTCTGTACCCAATCAGTGGCTTCCACAGCTCTTTTTACCATGGGACCCAGATCCCTAGCCTGATGAGTAGGGTGTAAGGCTAGCAATACATGTGGCACAGCCTCCATACTCATTCTGTACCAAATTAGCTGGTCCGAGGTCAAAATGGCAGCTGCTGCCACTCCCTCCAGACCCACATATATGTTTTTAGTATCTAAAGCCCATTCTTTCCCCTCTAATTGTTCCTCGAATTGTTCTTGATACCACTCGGTGTTAAAGCGGTCATAGAAGAGGGTAACATGGGGTGGATCCGGGGTAGGAATGTACGGCTCAAGAAGTGAAATCCAGGGCTTCCATTCCAGGTATGCTGCCATTATACCACGTTGTTCAGGGGAATCTGGACGGAGAACCCCCCAGTAAATGTCTCCTATTTCAGGTTGGCTGGGTCTTAACAACCATTGGCCCCCCTCCCCTGAAAAATGTCCACAGATGATTTAGGTGTTATCCAGGAAAGTGACTACCAGCCCCTCTGGGACGCATAGGATAGTGGCCCCCAACTTAATAAGCAGGTCTCTTCCCATTAAATTAACCGGCACTCTGGTAGAGATGACATAAGGATGGAGTAATGTCTGGCTCCCCACTGTAGTTGGGAGAGGCTTGGTAACAGGCAGCTTTTGTCCTACCCAAGAGAAACCCACCACATCCACAGTTTTGTTAGAAATTTTGTCTCGTGAGGGCCTTTGATTTATGGTGGAAAACGTGGCCCCAGTGTCAACTAGAAATGGCAGGGCATCATCCATTACCCTTAGTGATAGCACAGGTTCTGCCTCCGTCCTGCTATCGGGGTTTCTCTGTGGGGTGTGTCAATACTGGCCATCTTCCTCATTTTCGCAGGCCCACCATTCGCTGGCGTCTCCAAGTGGATACTGGCCTTTGGGAGGCGGTGCCATCTGTGGGTTGGGTGCCATGGTTCCGCCTCTGGGAGGTTCCCCCCGCCCCCTTCCTCTTGTGGGCGAGTTGGCATATGGACAATCTCTCACCCAATGTCCATCTTGGCCGCAACAGAAACATCCTCCCCTTGACTGCAGACCTGCTGGTGGACCGCCCCTCATTCCTCCCCTGAACCAACATCTTCCTCCCCGAACACCTCCCCTATACCCCCCCCCCCAATTTGGTCGTGCCCATCCCCGCCCTTGGGGCCCTGTGGGATGCTGACCCCCCTCCCACGGTGGGGTGGGATATATGTCAGTTTGACATTGTAGAACCTTCTGTTTACTGGTGCTCGAGTCTTTTCTTTTTCTCTGTGGCTTTTTCCCTAGCCTCCCCCAGCTGTAACTTCAGTAATTGTTTTTGCAATTCCTTTACCCTATCTTCCTCCTGGCCTCCTTCGTCCTGCAGATGGTGGACTAAATGCCTTTCCCACACATGAGACTCACTCCCGGGCATATCTGGATTTCTCAAAATATTTTCCCTAACTTTCTCAGGGACACCTTCCATTACTGCTCTCCGGAACCACTCCTGCTGTAACCCTTTCTTTCCCGGGTGGCAACCGGTATATTTGGACCATTCTTCCTTACAGCACTCTAGGTATTGACGAGGGTTTTGCCCCATTTTCGAGGCAAGTTTAGGAACTGGCGCCCCATTTGGGAGTGGAAATTTTTCTCTCATAGCTTCACTGATGGCCCCCACCACTCTACCCAGCGGCGTCGGATCTCGTGCCATTATACACCCCGCGGACGTTTCTATATCCCTCAGGTCCTGTGTAGTCATGCAACGAGCTGCTACCGCTCTAAAGTCTCCTAATGCTAGTTTTTGCCCCGCTGTGAATTTGTCCAACTTGCACAACCAAATTCCTCCTCCCTCCACAGGAGGCGGCATTTGATCTACTAATGCCTGTACATCCCCCAAACTGAGTGGCTTGTATCTCTCTCCTCTACCAGCCCCCACTTGTATGAGAGGGTACTGTCCCGCAACACATTCCCCACTACTTCTTAACTCCATTATATGCGCTCTCTGTTTTCCTTTTTCTGGTGGTCCTTTACCTTGCCTATCCTCTACCTCCTCTTCCTTTTCTTCCGATCCTATCTCTTCCCCCTCACTTCCTTCTCCTGGTGCTGCAATCCCTGCCCAATGACCTCTGAGTCCTCCACTTACTTTAACTTTTCTTCCCTTCGTTTTCTATGTCACACTTTTTCCATAGTTTCCCCTTATTGACCCTATTGCTTGCACTTCTACTTGAATTCTTCCCTTTGGAAATTTCCCCTGTTTCTTATGCTCTATTATCCCTTCGACTCTCTCTCTTCTCCTTCTCTGTGCGAGCGCCTCATCGTCGTCCGTCTCTGTCTCTGACACACTGGATGAGGATCCCTCGTCCTCCGTCTCATCCTCTCTCTCACTCTCTTCGGGGTCTCTTCTCCTGTCCCTGCCTGGGGTTCTGCCTCCTCTAGGGGGACTTGTATCTACATAAAACTCTCCCGAGGATACCTGTAAGACTGGATAGTGAGAAGCTGGTGGGGCTGACAGGCTCTTATTCTCATAGGGTGGAGGTATTGATTCCTCTTCCCCGTCTTTTTCCTCCGATATACTTTCTTTCCCTAAATGATCCATTCCCTGACAGTACATAGCCAATTGAAACCACTTCTTTCCTTTTCTTGTTTTTTCTCCTCATTCTTCCATTTTCGTCTGGTTATCACCCTTGCGTCCTTTTTTCTCTTCCTTGCTATGACTCTTTTCTCGTTATAAACTTTCTTCCTTTCCCACAGGAGCTCACTTAATGATTGTCGAGCCTCTTTGTCTACACCTCTCTCCTCCAATAGCAGCTCTATGTATTTTTCCGCTTCTGCTCGAGCCTTTTCTTTTTCCGTTCCAATATTACCAACCGCCAACAAAACATAGTTCATTTGTTCTTTTATACTTTTCCACCGGAGCCTCTTCCCCTTGTCACAATTGCCGCTACCATTTCTTTCATTCAACTCCCCATCCATCTTATTCCTCCTCTCTCTTTTTTTTTTTTATGTGCCGGCCAGTCAGTTTGTATGGAGTTCACCCGAGCAACTGACCCAATCGAACACTACTTCTCACTCAACCTCCTCTGTTCGACTTCGTTATCACCGTTAGGTATCCGTCTCACTGAGGGGGAGGCTTTTCGAGTTCAAGATGCCGGCACAGCTTTCTCCCTTTTTTTTTTTTCTCCTTTTTTTTTTCTTTCTTCTTTGCGAGCTTCCCCCACTGGGACTCTAACCCAGTTTTCCTAGAATTCGGGGGACTCTAACCCCACGGGACTCCAACCCTTTTACCACCGGGACTCTAACCCGATGTAGAATTCAGGGGACCTGAACTCCCCGGGACTCTAACCCAGCGCACCGGGTCCGAGTTTCCCTCACGCGGGTTAAAACCATAACCTCACACATTTAGACGCCGTCCGTCTTCCTCTACACTCAGATTACTTTCAGTTCCGTAAATTTTGTGTTTTAGGCCAACATTGCTTTTGGTTCGCCAGTGCTGCTGCTCAATACACCTCCTTATCCCGGACGAGCCTGTTGAAGCACCGCTCGTGGTTCGCCGCTGATGAGAGAGATCACTTCGAGATTTTCCTTAACCAACTCTGCTTATTCAAGAGTTTACAGATATATCTGGAGACAACCGTCAAGATTGCGCCTGAGTTTCAGCCAGTCTATAGAGTTTTCAGCCACCTGATGCCTGTGTAATTTTCCATTCAGACGGGGTTAAGTCAGTCCTTCTACATGTTATTCTTCATAGCAGGTAAGTCAGGGCACAGTGACCTTGTTCTGTATGTGACCTTCAAGTTGAGCATGGCAGTATTTGCACAGGGAACAGAGTGAGCTGAGGATCCTTATTCTATTCACAGTGTAACTAAATAAGCAAATAAGTTTAAATATCGATACATACAAATGGAAACTACCTCCTCACAACCTTTTAGTCTCTCTAATTCAACCATCCCACAAAACAGGAATATATGTGTGAGACCTTATTTTACTGAATTCAATTAAATTGATTTTTGAGTTTTATATGGAACATGACACACTTCATCTATCCGGCATTAGAGGTTTAGAATGTTGTTTTAGAAATTATGAAAATTTCTTGACCAGGTAGCATTCTCTGGTTTTTCACTGGAAATGGTAGTCAGAGGTGCTGCCTCAAGTACTATGTTGCAGGCTTTGTTCAAGGATTTAACGATCGAACCCCGAAAAGCATTCAGACAAGGGCATGACCAATACCTGTGAATTAAAATAGGCAGCACCTGATTATCACAGGTGGGGTCCAGATGTAAGCAAATTTTTGCTAATTAGGCTCTTGTAAAGTGGATTCAATGCAAAATTTTAAATTCAAAGAAATGAGGATATAATTGGTTGGGGATAGTATCAAGTTTTCTTTAGAAGCAGAGGGCTTAAGTCCTTTTCCCATTTTTTTTCTAAGTATATATGCTGACTGGGGGTTCATCTCACAAATGGTCGTATAATTCAGAGAAATTATACCCCTTTAATCTGTGTCAAGAGACAGCAAATTGTTGACAGGGGTAGTTGTTTAGGGTTTTATTGTTTTGTTTTGTTTTTAACAAAAGTCCTCAATTGTAAATATTGAAAGAAGTAGTCACATGGTAGTTTATATTTCAATCAAAGGATGCAAATATTCCTTCCACATAAGGTTCCTTAATAAACTGTTCCCATGCTAGGCATGGAAGGGCATATCCATCATAACAGGTCTAAAGAGGTGGATAGACATTATAGGTGCCATTATAGAAGGCAAACCAAAATGATCCCTGAATTGCAAGAAGATTTCAAGTGTATCGGATGAGAAAGATTTATCGACTGTGAAGTCTACAAAGACTTGTAAAATTTTGCCAAAAGCCAAAATTCTCCAAAGTGTTTATACTACTAGTCTTAACATTTGGGGGAAGAAAATCCTCTTTGGACCCTAACTCCCTTGATAATTTTAGAACAATTTCAACTGCTCTTTCTCTCGAGGTTTTTAGAAAAAGCTGATCTTTTTTAAAAATCAGGGATAGTGATTTAGGGAGAATCACAGTGCAGAGACTACACTCCTTAAAGTGATAAATGATCTGATGGTTACCGCTGATGCTGGAAAATAAGTTTTAATTCTAGATCTAGGTGCTGCATTCAACACCATTGATCATTCTATTTAATTGGCATGTCTCCCGCACTGGCTTGGCATCTCTGGTTCAGTTTTAAAGTAGTTTTACTCTTATTGAAAAGATAGATTTCTTAGTATAACCACTGGCTAGTTATAGTCGTCTTCTGTGAAGATAGCCTGCAGGGTACCTCTGTCTATTGGCCTCTCCTGTTCTCTCTATATATGTTACCCCTTGGGCATGTCATCCGCAGGCATAATACTGCTTTCAGTCCTTTGCAAATGATACAAATGTTGTTTTATCTCTCCTTTAACCCCAATGATTCTTATCAAATAATATACTTAATGTTTGCATCCTTAATCCCAAATATGGATGGCCCAGAAGTTCCTGCAGCTAAATATTGATAAGACTGAGGTTATTATTATCGGCCCTGACAAAGTTATCGCTCACACATCAGAGCATCTCTCTGCCCCAAAATATAGCACATAACTATAAAAATCTTGGTGTCACTTCAAAACCACCCGAGCTTGGACAAGCATGATAACAGTTTTCTAGTCTTGTTCTTCGCAGAACTCAGGAGAATCTCCTATCCAGTAGAAATCTAGAGACTGTCATATATACTTTCATTTCCTTTCTTTGGACTACTGTAACTCTCTTTATACATGTCTGAGCTAACAGAGTCTACATACATTACATCTTGTCCAAAATGCAGCAGCCAGACTTAACACCAAAACCAGCCTCTCTACATTGGCTTTTAGTAGATTTTAGGATTGATTTTAAGGTTTTATTGGCAACTTTTAAGCCCATTGTGGACTTGAAACTAAGAACATCTTAGATCTTCTGATGCCATTCGTGCCCGGTTGCAAACTGAGGTCCACAACCAGGGCTCTGGTAACCATTCCACAATCTAAATCCCTCTTAAACATACATTTTTAGTGTCCTCTTTCAGTGCTTGAGGTCTTAAATCACTTTCAATTTTCTTAAGTCACTTCTTAAAACCCGCTATTAAAAAAATCATTCCCCTCATTCTTATTTTACTGATTATTTTAATCAGTATTATTATTTATTTTACTCTACCATATTTGTTGCACTTTTGCTTTTACATTTCCTCCCCAGTGTTTATAATCTTTAAACTGTAATTGTTTTCTTCTGTTCATTTTGTCTTGTAAAGCTCTTTGTAGCTGGGCTTTGAAAGGCACAGTATAAATAATACTCAGCTACTAGTAGCAATGATAATAATGCTTATAATACTACTAATAAAAAACTTTATTGTTAATAATAATCTTATAATTATTACCTGATCAGATGCTTTTTCCTCGTCCACGGATACCAAAATCTCAATGAAGGTCAATATATGTGACATTAAAAAGCTTTCCAGTAAAGGAGCAAAGTTGCAAGGTAATTTTAAAAATGCTTCATAAAATTCTACTACAAATCCATCAGGGCCTTTCCATTTCCACAGCCTACCATTCCAGCACTAACAGAATCAAAAGCACATCTCAAAAATATTTACCCAATGTTAGTAGAATTACTTTAAGAGACATAGAGTCACTCGAGTCAGTCCTTGTAAGTTTAATAACTTGCAGCAAGGAGACAAGTCAGCACAGCAATACAGAGTTGTCTGAGCTTAACTCTGGAACATAAGCTTTTATAACATATGAAATATTTTCTAACATGGGTAAGATAAAGCTGGGAACAGCTACACAGACACGCTTGTGGCCAAGGCTAAACTCAGAAAACAAGAATCCACTTGGCACACAATGTTTCTTTTCTCACAGTATAAGAACATTCTTTCAATAACACAATGGTACTGATAATTTTTCTCACACCCAAATAGTTATTTCTTTCATCGTATTGGTATACCCTCTTATGGACATAAAGTGTTAAACTAAATATTTGAATGGTTAGATCCTATGTGCTTATTTAGAAGGAATAATCAAACATCATTCTTGAATAATTTTGACTGTGCAAACGTTGATGAGGAAATAACCAGTTTGTTCTCACCCCAGTACCACAAAGAGTAAGCCCTGCTATTTTGATAGTTGAGCCTTAAGTGTTCACAGGAAAAAAAAAACAGTGATACAAATCTTTTTAATGCAGTTGCGTTTTTTAAGGTAGAGGTCTGATTGATGAGCACTCCTGTTCAGGACATAGAGTACAGTTTATATTTCCTCAGGTTATCAGTGAGTGTCTGTGTTCATTTGCCAGGGTCAAGAACAAGGAATAGATAAAACCTTTATCATCCCATTTGGGACTGTAGATGTTATGCAGAGTTACAGGTTTGTTCAAGAGACAGTGATATAGGGTACCTTACATTTTGATCTCTAGTAATTTAACTGGTTTCAAAGGGAATGCCGTTATGATTGGGTCTTGCTTTGCCTTTGGCCTTAGAATCAAAACTAGAATGAAAAATTATCCCTATCCAACTTCTGTGAATCCATTTGACATTTGCATTGCAAAGCTGCAATTGTTGTAAAAACACTAGGCCTACATTAAGCTGCAGGGTAGCATAAGACAAATTCCATGGTTTGCATTACAAAGGTGCTTATGATATATAAAAACTGATTGGGAAAGTTGTAGATGCCACGGGCAAGAAACATAGTACAAAAAGTACAAAAACATTGACAAATGAACCATGAATACAGGGACATGGACCTGCCACTCAACAATCCCCCACACTTATCATAACTAAATTCAGCTTAGCCCCGTTGTTTACAAAAAAAATGAAAAATGGAAAAAAAATGAAAGTTGCATTAAACCTCAAACTTGCTCGCCTTTGCATTTTTCCTTGACTCAAAAAAGATAGAGGTATTCATGGTAAGGATAGTAACAATATTTTTGGAATTAAATTGAAATTGTTGGCCACTATAAATTAGAAACAAAAAAATGATAATGAATCAAATATAATAATAACATAACTGAGCAAGGTATTATCTGCCCCATAGTATGGCATTCAAAAGAAGGGGGGAAACAACCAACCCCTAATTCAGAAAAAGAAAGTTTTAAGTACAGCATGAGTTACTAATAGTGCCCTTTATCTGACTGGCAGATGTACTCTATGGCCAAAATTATTATCCATAAGCTATTTCAAAGGACAGCTGTGTCCAGGTACAGGTGTTTTTGTTGATGTTCATCCAATTAACACCCGCAAGTCTACAGCAGCTGTACTAGAAAATTTCAGCCCCATAGTTCAGCAGTGTCTCAAGGGGAAGTAAATACTGGGTAAAGGAAAAGTAGTAAGCCGCCAGTATTAACAGTAACATCAATAAACAAAATTATTTAGTCAACAACCATTTAGAGTCAACCCAACCATGCTCTCAGCGAACTTAGGTTGGCATTTCAACCAAATAAGAATAAGAACAGTGAAACCAACTTAAATTTCAAATTTATACTGTAATTAATTGGGTTATATTGTAATCAAGGGCTCAAGGATGCTCAAAAACTTCAGTGCCCTACGTTGAAATGGGGAAAAATGCTAAACCGCACCAAAAAATGTTCATCACCAGTCAGGCTCTGTATCCACTGGGTGTTGATGGTTGCATGTAGCTAGTAACAACAGCAGATACGTCCTTACGCAACTTAAACTCCCTTGGCAGAGGGAAGACCCCAAAGGTGCTTTAGTTCTTAAGATACCCCTACTGGAGGTATGACAAAGCACATTTTTCATATTCTCTAAGGTCTGCCACATATAAACTGGATTCTTGTGTAAAAATATCTCAGTGCAAATATGGTTGAATTGAAGTGTAAAATAAAGCCAGGGTGAATGGGAGATGATAAAAACTGAATGTAATTTCACAATGAAAGCCAAATGAAACCTCAATGAAACACCTTCAACACATTTAGCCAAGTCACAACACATTCAAGGAAGTAGTCATGTTATTGTCAAAGTCTACAATCAACAGACGACTTCATGAATGTAAATACAGAGGGATTACCACAAGGTGCAAACCACTGGTAACACTTAAGAACAGAGAGGTCAGATTTGAATTTAGACAGAAAACATCTAAAAGCCCTGCCCAGCTCTGGAATAAGATTCTTTGGACAGATGAAACAAAGATTATCTTGTACCAGAGTGATTGGAAGAGTATGGAAATAGAATATTCTTCAATTGCCACGTCAGTCAACTCACCTCAAGGCAGCTGAAGTGAATGCCTGGCGAAGTATCTGCCCACTGCTGCACACAATTACAAAATGGGGAACATTAGCTTAGATACCATTGATTAGCCCTTTCATACAACCTGGGTTGACCACATCTGAGCTAGTATTGGCTTTAGGGATAACATCCCTTTTGCTAGCTCTCTCTGTTTTTCATTTCGAGATGACTTGCTGGCCATCTTTCATTACTTGCTGTAGGAAAAACTCAAGCACTTAATTTTTAAAAGCTGTATGTGTAAGTGTATTTCACATAAGTTACCTTACATGTAAGTGATATATTTCCTTGATAATATGAGGAGTGCATGTAGAGATGTCCTCCACCACAATGACACCTGAACTCTTCCATTCTCGTTGGCTGTGTAATTCACACTTGCTAATGTATTAATTTGACCCTGAGGACATATAAGCAGACAGACGGCTTGTTACTGACTGGCAGTCTTAAGACTTAAGGTCTGAAACAGGTCTGAAAATTCATAACAGTCACACCTGTTGTGCTTCGGAGCCTAATACAGGACTTGGTTATTGGCAATAATTAGTGATTATTAAAATAATCATTAATAATTGTAAAGATTTGGATGGATTGGCTTAATCAGGATTCTAACGGGGCCACTAATACGGGCAACAGGAAAACCGGACTAATAGCTGAAATTCAGATGCAACCTCACATAAGGCACCATCCGTTGTGCAGTGCAGGAGCAATGAATTGGCTATTAGCTACAATACTGATTATCAAGGATAAAATTATTAAAATTAACAGAATCCGATCAATTTAAACCATCAAGAACGGGCACCACGGACAAACCGGACCAATAACCAACTGTTGGATTCAGTCTCAAGAAGGTGTTCACTCAGAATTGCCAATAATTTGGAACTATTGTTAATTCTATAGTGAATAGGAAGGTAAAGAGGGCACTGACCTTGTCAACCAGCTTGTTATCACAGTGCGTGAACAGAAACACAAATAAACTTCTCTTTTAGCAATAACAGAATTTATTATCATCAGCAATATCACCTTCAATTATCATCACTTTCAAATAATAAATCTTATTATCTACTACTAGCTACCGATCGTGAAATTGTGTAAGTATTGAGGTAGGTATGTGTGAGTATGTGAGTATCTGTATGGTGGTGTGTATAAGTGTGAGTGTGTGCAGACTGGACAAAGAAACTAGGTGGGGCAGGTTTCACCCTCAACGAACCCTCCAATGCGTAGTGGAAGCAGAAACAGACAAGTTTTCGTGGTTTAGAGACAGTGTTTCCTGTATCACACAGACTTTTCGACTCAGTTGATGAGTGTCGCGAGTCTGGGCCTTTAACTGACACAGAAAGTACTGGTCTCGGTCGTGATACAGAAGCGGGACAGAAGTTATCCGCTGCAGACGGATAACTTATAATTCATTCAATGATGTTCACATATGAATTAAATAACACACAACCCATGTAATCATAAACATTCGACAGCTTATTACACTTTGTTACTAACGTCTGCCCAGAGCTATAAGCCTCTTACTTTTGGCGAGTCCAGCCGGTAGGGCGAGCTCGCCCCTCGGCCGTTGCAGGAGAAAAGCGTTGGTTAGCGGCTTATTTTCTCGACGAGATGGTTAGTCAGAAGAAGCAGGATCTGTGTCCTTCGTCTTCTTAAGTAAAACAGGTGGACCGTTAACAGCGGAAATTCCGCTCACGGTTAGTTAGTTAACTCTCTATTAGCGGAGTTCTCTGGTCTTGGCGAGTGCCACTTCTATTAGCGAGAGTTCTCTGGTCTTGGCGGTTATCGGTGCCACTTCTATTAGCGGAGTTCTCTGGTCTTGGCGAGGGTCCAACGCGAAGGGTCCAACGCAGGGCGGAAGTTTCAGGAGTTTCTGTGTTAATATAACTTTAGGTGACGCCACTAATTCACGATGGTGGTGATTCTGGCGGATTTAGCCAATGGGATCGTGGAGATTTTATGGTCCGCTGTTCGAGGGCACCGCGCCCGTTAAGTCGTGGTCCATTTGGTCAGGTATCCAACTGGGACCTGGGATGCTCTGCTGAGTTCTTTGTCTGATCCCAGGTTTGGGTGTGCCTGTAGGCCTTCTTTGTCTTACAGTCCGTTAGTGACTGAAGGCTGGGATGCTGGTGATCAAATTAACAGTTCTGTAGCTTGTGTGTAACCTGGGTTTCAAAGTCCATGTGTTCCTGTGGTTAACAGGAGGTGACAGTTCATACAGTTCTTAAGAGTGCAGAGGGCTTTAGCATCTGGGCAGTTCTGAGGCTAACTCTGGGCAGAGTTCTCATAACATTAGCTGAAGTCTAGTGTCAAGACATGATACAATCAAGGTTGTCACATTCTTTGCCGTTTGATATTATTGCTCCTAGTGGAGTGAACAAACATAAACATAAACACATGAAAATAATACCAAAGAACGGAAGGAGAAAGGAAGAGGAAGGAAGATTGTTAGGTGGCTATCATGTCTATCGGGTTGAGGTGATGGAGGACTATGTTCTCGATATGTATGATGGCTCCTTGAGGAACCCTTATGAACACTGTGCTTGTGGCCTATGGTATGCAGTTATTTTCCTACTGTGTCACATCTCCATCCCTCTGGTCTGAAAGGCTGGATTTGGTTTGCATGAATTATGTCTGAGTCTCGTTCCTGCATGGTCACGAGATCTGGCGCCTCCCCAGGTTCAAGCATAGGGTCTGTGCGTGGTCTTGAGGTCTTCTCGTCGCGCTTGTTGGAGCCTTGGTTGTAGGAGCCATTCTTCCTTGAACTCCCACGGTGTAGGCGGTCAGCTTCATCGTACCATCTTTGTCTGGACCTGAGATTGGTGAGTGTCCTTTGACCTTCTTCCAGTACACTGTCATCCCTCGGTCCCTCACGAGCCGGGTCGAGGCAAGGAAGAGTTAGTTCTTAACTTCCTTATTCCTAGCATTCCTCATGCCGTTTTCCTTCCACGAGAGGTGACAAATGGAGTCTGAGCAGATCACCAGCTGTTCCATAGCCATTTTGGTAGCTTGTTGAGTACTGCAGCGATTTCTGCATATTGACTCGTTCTGGCACCCAGCTGGAAGCTGTTTGGTTAAATCAGCCTGTGGTTTGACCCACGACGAGGCCGACTCCTGCGGATTTGGCGTTCATGTTGGTAGGAGCAACCGTCCACGAGACTTCTGGCAGGCCTAAGCAGGCATTTGCGTCATAGTAGTGGTGGTTGGAAGGTGGTGATGGAGTGGCGATGAATGTAGGTTCGGGTTTGCTTGCTCCTCACAGTATAATGTTTACAGTCGGCCAGGCCCTGGCTTAAAGCCATTCGGTGGTTCTGGGCGTACTTCACCTCGACGTCGTGGCCCCAATGCCATCATCCACGAAGCGTCGACTTTGATACCCGTCCGTCCCTCAGGCGCTGACTGTTGAGGAATGCAACAGGTTGATGGCAAGTCTCAATAATCACCTTTTGTCCTCGATGTAACTAAAATGTTCCACAGCCCATCGCCAGCAGGGCCTTTTCTTAATCCGAACTTGATCTCAACGCTGCTGAGGGGTCGGGCTTGCGTGGGCGACGACCCGCTTGTCTGTATCATATTTCTGTGCCAGAGGCGCTGAGGCGAAGCTAGCCTCTAGAGAAATTCTTTGTCCTTGTCAGGGTAAGGCAAGGCAGGATGCGAAACAAAGTTTTTCTTTTCATCCATTGGAAAGACTGCTCTTGAGGTTCTTTCCTCAAAACGGTTTGTCCTTCCGGAGTAGTTCAGTGATATTTCTGCACAATCCTCCACGAATTATCGAGTAGTACAGAACCCCCTAAAGCTTCTGAGTTCGACACGTTTGTCGGAGCTGATGCTGATGGATGGCTTTTGAGCCTTCCCGATTGTGGCTTGCATGCCATCGGCGCCATAGCCACCCATATTCTACTTTAGTGCGGCACCACTGGCCTTTGGCAAGTGCAATTTGGCTCAGCGCCCGCAGTTGGGCGAGAACATGTCGGATCTCGGTCAGGTGCTCCTCAAAGGTTCATCCGCCTCATGAGGATGTCGCATGGCTTTGTGGAGGAAGATGTTGAATTCCGCTGGAAGTTTGAATACCCGAGGCAGCGGTTCCATGTATATTGGCGATTTAAGCCAGCTTATACTGGTCAGCAGGGTCAACTTTCATAGTCCAGAAGCCATTGGCCACATCCACAGTGGAGAAAAAACGGGCCTTTACCTTGGCTAGTTCTTGATCAAGTGGATCATGGGCCATCGGAGAGTGGAACCTGGTTGTTCAATGGTCGGTAGTCGATGGTGAGTCGCCATTTACCGGTTGGTTTCAGCACCGGCCAGATTGGGGAGTTATGCGTTGAGTTACATTCCTGATGATTCGTTTTTCAGCAGTTTGTCGAGGATCCCTGGATTGACTCATAAGCAGCCAACGGAATTTTGTACTGTCGCATTTAACGCTGGAGGTGCGTTAGGTCGGTTGGGATGCGGACCGTATGAAGGTCAGTTACTCCACAGTCATGAGGGTCTTTTGAGAAAAAAATGGAAACTCTCGGAACAAGCTCCGGTGCATTTCTCTGGTCGTCTGTCGTCAGTGCATCTGCCTTTGCGAGCTGCTGATCGATCTCAGAATCGAGTGGATCCAGGTTGAGGCCGGGTTCGGTCACTCGGAGGGGGTCTCCTGGTTGTGTCACCAGGAGTATACCACCAGGTGCCCAGAGTGGCGCTGCATATTGCCTCACTCTGCAATGCCTCATGACGGTGATGGCGATCATGTGGGTCGGGATGTGAAGACGGTTCCTCTGGGTTATCATCTTTGGTCAACGATGGAGGCAGTGCTCCAATGACTGGTATGGTCAACAAGTCATGGAAGGAGCTGTCAACCAGCATTCCCAGCGGCTGTCTTGCCATCACTTGGATCGGGGCATTTGTTAGGTTCTGAACCAGCCGGTATGCTGAGCGGTGGTTCAGTTCAAGCAGGGGTGTGCCACAGACGGACAGGTTGAGTTCCTGAAACAGTTTAAAGGCTGGAAGAACGCCGTAGCTCTTCTGCCCTCTAAGAATCACCAGGCGAATGGGGACGCCTGCCGCAGCCAGGATAGTCATGTCGACCCCCTGGCAACCTGACATGCTTGGGGTATGGTCTGTCCTGATGTCAGATGCTCTGCTTGAGGAAGGTGGGTGCTTCCCGCTCCCGGGACCACAAGACTTGGTTGACTGTGTCCAGCTTGGCACCCAGTCTGGCGAGAGAGGTCGGCCCCACGAGGAATGGGTTTGAAGCTGAGGCTCACCAGGTGCACAACCTCTTTCTCTCCCACAACATGGATAGGCGCACTCCAATTGCTTTGTCTGGTGGCTGCGATGCCTTTGCAGGAGCAGGCAGTGACTTCGCCCGCGAAGGGAGGCGGTTCGGTGTTTACCTTATACAGGTCCTGGCTGATGGCAGTTTCTCTGACCACAGTGCCAGGAGTACATCTGGGGCTAAGGTGTCGTTCAGGTGCACGCCTCCGATGACTGGACTGTACAGTCGTCATCTGTGTTCTTCAGTGAACAGAGGAACGATTCATGACAGTGCAGGGGTTCATGACTGCCACGGCGTGGCGGCAGGGGTCTGCAGCTGGTGTGGAGAGGTCAGGCCAGTCTCGGGCACAGGAGGGGGCATGAGCATTGGTAGGGATTTCTTGTATCCTTGGATGGCATCTACTCGCTCCCCTGGGGTCAGCAGATCTGTCTCCACATTTAGTGGCTTAGGAGCATCAACCTGAGCCCAGATGTGTCCTTGATGGCAGTCGATGAGCGAGCCAGTTGGTCCAGTAGGTCTTGGCGATGAGGAGTGGCTCTGTGTCAAGGGTGCAGATGTGTAGCGTGAACGAGGGTCATCTCATGGAATGTGAGGTCCACCTGGCACGTCTGGTTATGGGTGATCGGTCCTGCGTGTAGCTTGTGATGCTCATATCGCAGGGCTCGATCTGCGGTGGTTTGCCCAAGTTGTGCATTGCTTTAGCAATCTTGGTGAACATGTGCATGTTTATCAGGCTGATCTCTGACCCAGAGTCCAATAACGCGAGGGTGCTGGTGCAACCCCCTATTACGACCTTGGTGTAGATCCGCTTCCGCACTAAGTCCAGGAAAGACAGAAAAGGGGCGTGAGTGGTATGTGTCATCGCTCTGGTTCTTCTGGCCGCCCCCCACCCCTAGTAGACTTTGGCGCAGGTGCGGGGTCTGGCCTAGTCATGTTGAGGATTTCGGTATCGGGTTCCTTTGGGGAATCCTGGGACCTGATGGACGGCGCATATACGTCGAGCTGCTTCACCACTTTGGTGAACTTCCGGATTAATTCCTCCATATCGGTTGCTGGTCCTTCTCTGGGGATCTCTTGGTACCCTTGTCTGGGGTTCCGACGAACCGGTCTTTTCCTTTTGAAAGTTTCCACGTTGTTGTGGCCTTATCGGTTCCTGCCTGGGAATATAATCATCATCCCTCTGGTTCCACAGACGTCGTGCGTTTGAGGGGAGGTGATTGGTGTCTCTGGAGTCTTGTCCGGCCCTCCGTTTTGCACGAGGCAGCTCCTTGCCTTCCAGCGTCAAGCTGTCGTTCTCTGGTCTGGATTCCCAGGACCCTGGTGTCGCCTTCGCCACCAGTCTTGGGCCGTCTCCCAGGCCAACTGTGCAAATTTCTAACCTCCTTCATGCTGAGGTCATCGACCTACAATGCATCGTGACCGTAGAAACGATTTGGAGGTTGTGGAGGAACAAGGACTTAAAAGCCGGTCATCCTCAAACCTGGAGTCCTGCATCCACAGTATGTGGTTCTCAACCGTTGGTAGTAGATTTTCTTCTGCAAGATATTCAAAGCACTGAGGGTGGCGGAGGTCTCATCGGTGTACATTGAATATTCTTCCGGAGGGCCTTCCGCGTGCGGATAGTGGTACCGGTGTCCGTTGGTAATGTCTCCATGAGCATGGACGCTCCTTGCCGTGGTCTTCCATATTAATTTATGCTTCTCCGTGAAGTAGCATTGGGTAAGTCGGACAGACAGTGGTTGACCTCACGAGACGAAGGTAAGAGCGTCATTTGGCTGTCCGGGTCGGCGCTCTATGTCCTTTGCCAGGGACTCAATCTGTCGGTTCGCAGGCCTCGACTTTGGTATAACTGCTCGGTGTCAGAGTCCGAGCTCTCCGTCGTTCAGGTCAAGGTAGCGATGAGCGATTGTTCCTCCTTGGTGGTGAAGCGACTGCGCGGACACGCTGGTGTGCCTCTCGTGCTATATACGGCTCACGGTTTGGTGGCGTCTGAAGTCATCCCTGCCATCATGGGCATGGGGATGGTCACCCTCTTTTCTGTTTGAGGGTGTAGCTGGGGTAAAAGGCGCTGCCTCCCGACTCAGGGCGTTGGCGTCCCAAGGCGACCTGATGGGGCTTGGTAGTCATCGATGACGACTAAGTTAGAGGTTCCCCATTAGAGTGGTCCGACTCCTGGTTCCCCCTCTTTTCGCTGTGTTAGACAGCTTCAGGGTTTCCATCTTCGAGACAGGAACCTCTCGCTTGAGGATGAAGCTCGATTCTCCTGGTCCTGTAAGTCTTCTGAATGGGGGTGTCGGCGGTTGTCTGCGCCTGTAGGGATGAACTCTTCTAGCTCAGGGCGTTGTCCTGTACTTCCTGGGCTAGATCATCGCTACTTCCTGAGACCAGTTCTCTTTGGGCCTGAATCTTGCTCCTTGGTGACCCTCTCTTTGCAGGAGCTTAAGACTTCCCTGCGCTTGGTCCCGCTCAGCCTGGGTGGTTTGCACCTCTTGCCACAGGCTGGCAATCGATTTCTGCAACTGAGTGACCTGGTTTTGGTACTCGGTTATCTGCAGGTGAGTGTGGCGCTGGTATAACAGGAACAGCTCGCCTATCACATCCTTGATGATGAGTTAGTTTTTTCCGGCTGGGTTGTTAAAATAATCAGCTATTTCCTTTAGCGCTTCTTGACAGCCGTTTTGACTGTAATTATTGAGCCTCTCTTGGTCTCCTGGGGAGAGCGAAGGAGGCGGTGACCACATCTCTCAGGATTGGTCCCAGTAACTTCTCAGGAGCTTCAGCTCCATCCATCTGGGGTTTTTGGGATTCATTTTCTTAATGACTATGCCCTGCCCAGTGGGTTTGCACAAATTCTTATTTGAAAATGTTGTGTTGCTGGCACAGGTGAATGTTTACACCTGCGACACAAGCTGCAGTTCTATCTGCAATTTAGAACTGTCTTTTCACCTCACTAACTGCTACCACAAGGCCTATTTACTTGGCAGGTAGTGAATAGAGAAGTGCGATTTTAAAGAAATTGAATTTCAAAAGAAAAAAAAATTTTTTTCAAAAATTAAAATTAATAATTCAAATTATTAATTTGTGTTAATCTGTCTGATACTGTGATAACTCTGGTATCTTCAAGGCCTCACACGGGCACCATTTGTTGTGCTTCGAGCCTAATACAGGACTTGGTTATTGGCAATAATTAGTGATTATTAAAATAATCATTAATAATTGTAAAGATTTGGATGGATTGGCTTAATCAGGATTACTAATACGGGCACCACTGAAAACCGGACTAATAGCTGAAATTCAGATGCAACCTCACATAAGGCACCATCCGTTGTGCAGTGCAGGAGCAATGAATTGGCTATTAGCTACAATTACTGATTATCAGGATAATCTCGAGTAATTATTAAAATTAACAGAATCCGATCAATTTAAACCATCAAGAACGGGCACCACGGGACAAACCGGACCAATAACCAACTGTTGGATTCAGTCTCAAGAAGGGTGTTCACTCAGAATTGCCAATAATTTGGAACTATTGTTAATTCTATAGTGAATAGGAAGGTAAAGTCGGCACTGACCTTGTCAACCAGCTTGTTATCACAGTACGTGAACAGAAACACAAATAAACTTCTCTTTTAGCAATAACAGAATTTATTATCATCAGCAATATCACCTTCAATTATCATCACTTTCAAATAATAAATCTTATTATCTACTACTAGCTACCGATCGTGAAATTGTGTAAGTATTGAGGTAGGTATGTGTGAGTATGTGTGAGTATCTGTATGGTGGTGTGTGTATAAGTGTGAGTGTGTGTGAGGGGGGTCTATGTGTGTGCTATGAGGCGGACTGAGGTGGCGGTGTCGTTACAGTCACGTCACGCGAGGGTCGCCGGAGGAGTCTGTGGAATGTAGTGACGTTACACGTTACCACCAGACTGGACAAAGAAACTAGGTGGGGCAGGTTCGAACCCTCCAGCGGCGTTCGATCGGGCGTGTCGTTAGTGGAAGCAGAAACAGACAAGTTCAACCAAAGACGCTCTGACGATCGTGGTTTAGAGACAGTGTTTCCTGTATCACACAGACTTTACTCGACTCAGTTGATGAGTGTCGCGAGTCTGGGCCTTTAACTGACACAGAAAGTACTGGTCTCGATCGTGATACAGAGCGGGACAGAAGTTATCCGCTGCAGACGGATAACTTATAATTCATTCAATGATGTTCACATATGAATTAAATAACACACAACCCATGTAATCATAAACATTCGACAGCTTATTACACTTTAGTTACTAACGTGCCCAGAGCTATAAGCCTCTTACTTTTGACGAGTCAGCGGTGCGGCGAGCTCGTCCCTCCGTTTGCAGGAGAAGAGTCGTTGGTTAGCGGCTCTCGGCGGCTAACTTATTTTCTCGACGAGATGGTTAGTCTCCGACGAGGTGCTTGATTCCGGCTCACGGCGGGGAATTCTTTCGTCGACTCAGAAGAAGCAGGATCTGTGTCCTTTCGTCTTCCGTGAAACAGGTAGGACACGTTAGCTACCAGGTTTCACCTCCTTGGACGTCCGGGAGGCGGGTCTGCGACTCTGGTACGAGTTGCGACACACAGCGAGGGCGGCTGGAACAGCGGGGGAATTCCGCTGACTCACGGTTAGTTAGTTAACTCAGAAACTTTGACTACAACTAGTGTTCGCCACGAGGGACGAGGTCTAGATCTGGGTGCGGTTATCGGTGCCACTTCTATTAGCGAGGAGTTCTCTGGTCTTGGCGAGGGTCCAACGCAGAAGGGTGCGGTTATCGGTGCCACTTCTATGCGAAGTTCTCTGGTCTTGGCGAGGGTCCAAGCAGAAAGTGCGGTTATCGGTGCCACTTCTATTAGCGAGGAGTTCTCTGGTCTTGGCGAGGGTCCAACGCAGAAGGGTCCAACGCAGAAGGGACGAGTTTCAGGAGTTTCTGTGTTAATATAACTTTAGGTGACGTCACGAATTGGTGGTGATTCTGACGGATTTAGCCCAATGGGATCCGTGGAGATTTTATGGTCCCGCTGTTCGGAGGGCACCGCGCCCGTTGGGGGTCGTCCATTTGGTCAGGTATCCAACTGGGACCTCGTGGTGGGGGGATGCTCTGCTGAGTTCTTTGTCTCCCTTGGTTATTTACACGTGGCCTTAGCTGGATCCCAGGTTTGGGTGTGCCTGTAGGCCTTCTTTGTCTTACAGTCCGTTAGTGAGGCACAACACACCTTACTGGGAAATCACTGCAGTTATATCTTATTGTCAGACACATGACACTTGACTGTTGGTTCCAATCAGATGGCATTTGGCATTTATTTTATGTCAGCATTGCATTTTCAGAATAAATATGACAGTCTTTCATCCAGGTTGGGAGCTAATGTCACAACAGAAACAGATTTTTTCAGTATTTGATACATCTTTGATCATAAATGTAACTTAAAATCTTTATACATAGCATTTATGGACTATAAACTGTTTTGCTTCTACAGGAGCATCACTTGCTGTTAAAGGGTGACTCCAGCATTAATACTGCCCTTGCATAAAGTTTAGAGACTTGTGAGAGACAGATTAAAATCAAGGCCACAGATGTCCAGATATCTATGCATGGGTGAGGCTCCAAAAACAGTGAATACTACAATAACCATAATGTACCACACCTTCAATTTGTAAGACAGGCTTATTATGTTACACAGGCAGAATAGTAACAATAGGCAGAATATTAGTGGAATTCCCCTATAATTTGTAAATTAGTTCAAGAATCTCATACCAGATTTGGAACCTAGATTTTAATCTTCTTACATATCACTCCTCTTACATATCACTCCCTTTTGGCTGTGCAGCCAAACTTTATGTACACCCACAAAACTTACTTTTAAATACCAAAGATATCAAATACATCAGGCTGAGTTTTGGGGGAAAAGTTGAGAGTATAAACAGATGCACCAGAGATGTAGCATATGTCCATTTGTTGGAATATTAAATAGAGTCAACATACTTTTATTTTAACATCCAAGCTGAAACTTCCTAATTTCTCTGTTCTCTATTATCTCTCCACTCCCTTACCCTCACCATTACTGTATTACTCCCCCATCTGCCATCTATCCACCTTCTATCTCAACCACCCAATTTTTTTTTTTTACCAGATCCACCCCACAGACACACTCTGAGTCCATTTCAGATGGTGCAGTAAGGTGAGGAGCAGATTAGTGGTAAAGACACCCCCTCCCACTCATGAGAGATTAGATTTCTCCACCTCTAACCGCATTTGTAGTGAGCAGCAGATGTCTTTCTCTTCTTGTTCTCCTACTGCATATACAGCAGAAACACTTGTGTAGTTTAGCCCTGTGGTGGCAGATGAGGGCCTGCCAAGATCTTTGGAGATAATGTGCATGTCTGAACAGCACCCATTGACACTGCAGCACATGGGATATGTGCATAGCACATTTTTCCCAATACCAATGCTCAGTGGTAGAATTTTAATGAAATATTTGCCTAACTATTATTTAAACTTTGGAAGTTGAAGGAAAGGAAAATTTTCTCAGTAGTTCCATTGGTCATTCTTATTGATTACTGTTTACATTTACCTTACCAACTCATTGAGGATATAATGACTCTCTGATTGAAATATCCCAAAATCTGTGCTGGGTTGTGATGAAATGTTATTCAGACATTTGGGGTTCATCAGATCAGCATTTGAATTTGTGCAACACTGCAAACAAATACCTGCAACACTAATGACATTCCATCAGCCTCAGCTGCACTTTTTGGTGATTAGCAAATGTTAGTGAATGTAAATAATAAGTATCTTGTGCTTATCAAAGCCTGATTGCACTCACTGAGTACCATATTAGGAACACCTGTATACCTGCATATTCATACAACTGTCCAATCAGCCAATCGTGTGGCAGCAGCTGCAGCGCATAAAATTGTGCAGTTAATGTTAATTGGGTCTTTGATTTATGATTATCGGTGCCAGATTGAATATATCTGAAACTGCTAATCTCATAGGATTTTCATTGAAAAAAGTCTCTGGAGTTTACTTAGAATTTTGACAAACCCAAAACTCATTTAGTGTATGGCACCTTTGTTGATAGAAGGGTCTTGTTGAAGACCAAAATGGGTTCCAAATCCTAGGCTAGTCTTGGGGATGTAATGGTGTGGGGAATGTTTTTTTCTGCACACTTCACACATACTTTAATACAATTCAGTCATGGTTTGAATGCCTCAGCCTATCTGAATATTGTTGCTGAACATGAGCATCCCTTTATGGACACAATTTATCCATCTCCTAATGGCTACTTTGAGCATGGTAATGCACCATATGACAAAGCAAAAGTAATGTCAAACTGCAAAGAAAAAGTAATCTCAAACTGGTTTTCATAAACATGATAATAAGGTTATTGTACTTCAGTGGCTTTTTGAGTCACCAGATCTGAATTTAATAAAATACCTTATTGATTTGGTAGAAAAAAAAAACATGATGCAATCCTGTCAACATGCACCAGAATCTTAAAAGAAGACTTGAGACATCATGCCAAAAAGAACTGAGGATATTTGAGAGCAAAGGGAGGCCATACCCAGAATTAGAATGTATTCTAAATAAAGTGTATCTTAGTCATCTGTGCCTTAGACCTCCATTGTTACCCCAAAATAATTGGGAAATACATTACTGAGCCACACTGTTGCACTGGCCAACATGTTCCATTACCATATACACATACAGTGGGTTATTCTGATTCAGTCCCACATACACATAAATACTCACCATCCAATTCCAACTCTATTCAAGTAATTATTGCGGTTACACCATAAAATACAATGTAGACTTTGAGATTCAAACATGCAGAGTTGTAAATCTAGTGTTAATTGACAGTGTTTTCCCATAATTCAGTGTATATTTGGATAAAAGGGAGCTACACACTAGCTGACTTGAGTGTACTGTCAACATTCATACATGTTGTTTACTTTGGAATATTAGTATGGAAGTGAGACACAAACAAAGGGAGCAGTTTGGAGCTATATCAACTTATCTCTAATTCAACAAAATCTGATAACATTAATTCTAATGACATGAATTGATTCATCAAATGTGTGTTATATGATGCATTTATTATAATAATTATAATGTATTCAAAACATGATGCATTATCATCATTTGGCCCTTAGAAATATTTCAGTGAAATAATTT
This sequence comes from Istiophorus platypterus, assembly GCA_016859345.1. Classification (NCBI taxonomy): domain Eukaryota; kingdom Metazoa; phylum Chordata; class Actinopteri; order Istiophoriformes; family Istiophoridae; genus Istiophorus; species Istiophorus platypterus. The sequence goes on from CM029131.1 coordinate 99,058, forward strand.
AGTACAAAGTTAAAGTTGCATCTGATATTCAAGAGGCCTTTCATTTTTTGCGTAGGACCAAAAGCACACAGAACCTTTTTTGCTTACTGGGCACTGCATTAAAGGCAGTCCAATATGCTGTAGATGATAACAAACAATATTTTAGCTGTTGCTTCAGTCCCGATGTCTGAGGTTGGACTCAGTGGGATCTATAGGCTAGCACATTGTCGTCCTGCTGCTGCTAGGATAGGACTGAACACAGCACACCTTGTTCTGCTCATTTAAATGACATGTGGCCAATTTATTGTGTCTGAACTTTGAACGCTACAGTGCTCAAGCTGCTGCCAATTAATGGATAGACACAAGGCTAGACACATCATTGAAAATTTTAGTTTACCTTTCCTCATTAATGAATGCCATGTAAACTTTGTAAACAGCCAAAACAGATGTTTGTTTAAAATATTCCAAGCGATTCTGGGATTTTTTGATCATAAGGATATAATTCAGATATCACACTACTGTGGAAACGACATATTTAGTAGGGTTTTTTTGTGAAAAGAGGTAAAAACAAGCCCTTTGGCAAACACAGATAAAAAGATAATTGTAAAGTACAGTCTCTGCCTGTCGGACCACCAAAATATATTTCTACAACAATGTTTAAAAATTGGCATGGTGTACTTTTCATCAAATGCTGCTCCTTTTTTTTCTTAAACACACCCTTAGTGATTGTTGCCAAAAAACTCCCTCTTAACTCCATCTTTCCACAGCACTTGCTTTCAAAACAACTCTGGTTTATCCAGATGTTGCCTTTCAGACTTTCAACATTGACTTTTTTGATGAAGTCACAGGTTAAGTTTCCTTCTGATGACTCTTCCATGTAGACCCACCACCATTCTTGTGTCTGCTAAAAATTCCTTCAGGTCCTTCCTCCAGAACAAACAAGAACCCAGAATTTGAAACTTAATGAAGATGGGAGAGGTTAAGAGAGCATCAATAGGTTATTTAATATAAGTTGAAACAATATAACAATATAAGTTGAAACAAAGATGCAGTATTGGTTACTGGTGGGAAGAACCATACTAGAAATAACAGAAGGCGCATTGTTGGTCCTCAGAAAATGATACCACGCAAAATCCGCTATGTGCACAACAGACAGGTAAGTGATTCTGACTTGGAACGAGGTTTATCTGTGGAAATTGGTGTTTCAGTGGATGATCAGACAGTAATAGGGACATCGCATGAAGTCAACATCTATGAACAGCGTCCAAGAAGAAAACCATTTGATCACAAAATGGCCCCAAACTTAAAGACTAAGCCTTGCATGAAAAGCATGAAGAGAATCACGGTGTGTGTTGTCAGCATATTCTTTGGTCAGATGACACTAGATAAATAAGTTTGGATCAGATGGGGTCCAACATGCATGGCATGGACCTGACCATGAAAACCACAGTAACTTCACAGTATGGGTTAACCGATTATTAGTTTGGCTGAATATTGAATCAGATATTTAGTAATTTTATGATTAATGGAACCATTATTTTTTTATCTAATTGCTGATAAAATAGATTGATGCCAAGAAATCTGAGTCTACACACTGGAGAAGCTCAGGTGAGCATGCAGAGCTGAGTGTTGAAGGTATGTCCAAACCTTAAGGCATCCGATTTTGCTGAAGTTGTGTTAAATACCATAATCCTCTATGCTAATTTGTTGAACCAATACACGCTTAGAAAGATGGAGCAATAGAGTGAGAGTGTGAGAGAAACCACTACTGATGCTAAGCTATACTAAGCAGCAGATCTGAATAGCGTGTAAACCACAGTGGAATAAGGGAGAAAGTTTCTTAGTAACCTACAGTGCTTGAAGAGAACTAGCACAAGTTTAAATTTACAGAGGTTAATTAGCCATTCTAATGAAGAAGATAGTTAATTTACCCGAGTTGTGATAGAGGAAGCAAAATGCTACCAGTAACACAAAAAATGGTAGCAAGCAGAAGTGAGACAATACCCTTACTGTGGCATGTCAGCATATGAATGGCCACTCAATGCTGTTACATAGTAGAAATTTTAGCCAAGTAGAAGTAAAATTACTTGTGTAAAAATGTGCAAAGTAAGTTGGTTAAATGTTAACATGTGAGATTTTTAGAAGAGGGAAGGGGAGGGGTAAAAAGCTGTATCGCGTTATGCAGATTTTAGCTGGACTTCCTTGTTAAGTGGAGTGGACAAAATAATAGAAACTCCTGGACACCACAGCAGGTGTCCATAGACTTTATGAAGTAATAGTTTTGTGTTAGTTTGTGTTACTCTTGATTTTGACACAGGTTTTCATTTTTACGGCAATTGCATGACAATGTTTGTATCAGCCCTGAAAAAAAAAACATAAAGGTCAACCCTTACTGCTTAGTGCTGACTGTGAAACATGGAGGTAGGAGTGTATTGATATGGAGCTGCATGAGTGCCAAAGGTGTGGGGCAGATTACAATTATAGATGGCAATATATGATGATGACTCCCTCTCCGAAGAAGCTTGGCAGAAGGGGGAATAAACACAGTGGAAAAGTTTGTGAAGAAGAAAAAAATGAAAACTTTGACCTGGCCAAGTATGTCCCCAAACTTGAATTTAATAGAACACCTTTGGAGGAGGTTTGTGGCAGTCTGGTGCCATTCTTCCAGGGCTTTGGCCTAAACAAATGAATTTGTCTTAAACTTCATAAGATTAGTTATTATTTAACATTATAGTGATATTGACCAGGGATGTACTAGGTTTAGTTGTATAGAGTATTAGAGACTTACTGGTTTTAAATATATTTGATTATATCTTAGCAAGTAGTCGTCTTTAGTCTAATCGATTCCTGTTTTAACTTCCTCAATGTTTACCTGTTGTTGTGAATTCAGTATAATTTTGAAAACACTTATTTATTAGTACAATAAAAAGTCATGTCATACTCAACTGTTCTGCTCTCACTTGCTCTTTTTAACACAAATAGTTGCCTCACTCATTCACTAATTCTAGTCACTTCTGCTTTGCTGGGCTTGCATTCAGTGTCAAGCTACTGTCACTGCAACTTAAAACTGTATGATTAAGGTTCCCAAGGGGATGGAGTGATGGACTGAGATTTTTATCCAGAATTTTCAATAAAAATTAGAGATTTGAGGTTGGTCAGTAATATTAGGAACAGATAGGTTTTCACAGGGTGATTGACATTAGTCTAAAGCAAGCTGAGATATTGACCAGGGAGCTAATAATTACTGATGAAATACTAAGCCTACCAGTATCCAGCATTTCCTTAAGTAGATGTGAGGCAACACTGTCTAAGGGACAGTACTAGGTTTTATATGTTAGATAATGTGTCTCAAAGAGGAGAGCATGATCTTAACTCTGACAGATCATAGGAGGACAGCGAGACCTGAGATAGTATAGTGTTAGTTTTGCTAATAATCCTCTATCTTGGGAAATATTCAGATGTATCCAGTGTTGCTTCATGAAAGTTTACGACTGCAGGGTCGATTTATTATATTTATTCATTTAAATAAAACTTCGTCTATGATCTATGGGCAAGATTGAAGATGAGATCATAAAAATATTTTGTTCTTTGTGCTTTAACAACCTGTTGGTATTTAGCCAGATATTACCTCTGATAGTAGTGTTTATTTTCAGAGTTTATTTTTTTTTCCATTTATGCTCTGCTCTCCTGAATTCCTGTCTTACAACGTAAGTTATAGAACCAAACCATGGCTGAACTTTGATTTCTGCTTTTCATAACTTTGTAAGGTGGCATTGAGTTGAGAACTTTTGTTTAAGTGCAATTGAACACTGTGAACAGTTTTTCTGTGCCCATACCAGTAGGTTACGCTTTAATGGGAGCAGAGGAGAAGGCATCTGAGAACTGCCTGGGAGTGAGAGGAATAATAGAACTGTCATATATGGCAGACTGGTTTAGGAGTCTGGGAGGGGAGAGAGGTGGAAAACATAATGCGCTAGTAATATAGTTTATCTGGACATTGGGGATGAGAAAGCCAAAAATTCATTAAAGGTCAAGATGTTCTTCCTCCTGATCCCTCACTGTGATGTTATTCACTTCACTTTGCAGAATGATGTTTGTTCAGACTAATCTCAACAAAAATCAGTGAAAAACTCACTATAAATCCCAATTTAACAACTGAATGTACCTCCAGGATTCATGACTTAACAACTAGTCATGAGCCAATCAGGAGTCCAGTATACAACTTACACAGTATAATGTGGAAATTTGAAACCTCCAGGTCACGTACACTGAGGATTGACTTTTGAGAGAATTAGGAGACATCTGGTGTCCAGCCAGATTGTATGTTGAATTTTTGATTTTCCTATGATGCAGGATGACCATATCTTATTTGGAGATTTTTTTAACTAGTTAATTGAACTTTTGGGGGTTTTTGGCTTTTTTAAGAAGACACTACTTACTGTTAAGGTAGAGCAGTTTTAAATGTCTTATAATATGTTTTCAGGGATCTTTGAAAAAAGTGTAACTGGATGCAATATACACTAAAAGAAATGAAATTATTTTCATGATTTTAAGAGAAAATTAAGCTTGAAACTTCCTTGTTGACCTTGGAAAATTTGAACTCCACTCCAATTAAATTCCACTTATTTACTACTTTTGAAATTTTCAACCAGGTCTTTCTTTGCAGATGTAACTGTGGAGATGGATCTGTTCACATTCAACCTCAACTGTCAGGATTTCATCCATAGCACTCGGAGGATTCTTATCTGTGTCGTCTTAAAAGTAAAGCAAATGTTAATGTCTGACGAAGAAATCAACTCAGTGTTTGCTTACTATGTCCCTCTGGAACCTTCAATCTTAGAAATGGTCTCCATCAGAAGAAACACAAGTTGTAATCACCTAATCCCAGTCAAGGGAGGTTGGCTATAGCTTGCTGAAAAGTTTTTCTCTCAACCTTATCTTTAACACATGTATAAACGTTCCAAACTTCATGTTCAATGAGCAGGTTTCTGGCTGAGTTTGATGTGCGCTTTCATGTAACTGCCGTACATGTGTGTGTGCGTGTGTGTTTGCGTTGTTTTCACAGGCCCAGAAGAGAAGAGTGTAAAGACAAAGAAAGAGAAGATGAAGGAGAGGAGGGAGAGGTGGCTCAACAGTGAGTTAATATAAACACTCAGCACCTCAGGAGGAATGCACAGATAGTGGTGGCAGATAGAAGACTCATACAGGTTACAACAGAATGTTAGACAATATGTATAATTATCACCAATGGCATGTTATTACTCCTACTTGTATAATACACTTTAAAGTCACATTTTCACATCATTAAGTTTTAAAGTTTAAGTCAGTCAAGGCAAAGTCTGAAATATTGAAATTCTAACTAGGTAATACTTAAAGATTGTGTTTTGTTTATTTAGTTTTTAGTTTTTAGTTTATTTAAGACGTTCCCTTTATTACCCAAGTTAAAAAAAAAAAAAAAAAAAAAAAGAACAGACAGCCTAATAATAAATGTGAAGTTTGTTTGGAAACTTCCATTTTTTCAAATGTCTAACAGATGATTGGTAGTAAATAGAGCAAAACTTAATCTCAGTAGTCAGGTGCACGGAAATAATCTTGAAATAATGGGTTGATTTTTCACTGAAGGGAGGAAAATGAGCGCTGATAATTAAAATGTATTTGAAAGCTTGATATATCTTCTTCCTCTGTGCCATAGCGCTCCATTGTTGGTCAAAACCTATTAAAAGAACATCAGTAAAACACACTATTGCACTTCCTTACATGTCCCTTCATCACCATGAACACACACACACTGTAGTTTATTTTGACTCAGTCCCACATACACCGTCCCTCTACCCCAAATTCCCAATACGGTTCCAAATGTGGATTAATCCATGGCTGAAAGTAGTCCCCAACAAATGCACTCTTTCCTCCTGTTTGAAAACAAGACTAGGTCAAAACCTAGTATGTAGCTGGACTACCCCTTTATGGGCTACCGCTTTATCTGTTTACATCTGTCCTACTGTCGAAGCTCACATATACAGTCATTTAATACAGCAGAATCCCCAATAAATCTGTTCTCAGTTACATCTTTTTTTTGTTTCTGTTGTTGACAATAGAACATGTTCTAAATAGTGACTGAAATGGAGCATGTTAGCAGCCCATTTCCAAGCTGCTCTGTTCTGCAAAATCTTCTAGCAAAATCACCATACCCGTAAGTTAAAGACAACAGCTGTGCTGTGATTTCAGGTATATTTACTTGTAAAATTATCATTTAGAGAGAAAATTTGAAGCTCATATACATCTGTGTCAGCTGCCATGTGGTCAATTGAATGACATGCATAGAAAGTTGCGCCTGCAGATGGAAAGTCCAACCTCCTGCTCACAGGGCAATACCGGTGACTCTCTTCTACTTAAAGTAGAAAGGGTTTGTCCAAAAAGTTGCTGGATTTCCTGCTAGGTGCTTTTCTGTGAAAAATTGATAAATCTAGAGACAAAGACTCTAAATCGGTATACAGTACTCCTCTGGTCTTATTGACCACTTTCCACTACATTTGCACAAACATCAAAAGAGCGCTTTCTATACATACATATTCATACACAGATAATACACCAGGAGCAATTTTGGGGTTCAGCATCTTGCCCATGGATACGCAGACTGGAGGAGCTGGGGATAGAACCATTAACCTTCCAGTTAGTGGCTAATCAGCTCTACCTCCTGAGCCACAGTCGTTCAAATAAGCCACACTCACCCCAAAAGCCCGACTTGCCCTAACACTGCCTTTAAACATCCCCCTATTGACGCAGAAACTTTCCTATTTATTTTGAAAGAGCAAAGACAAATGGTGTAATTTCAGCTCTCAGTCATTTGGCATTTGGCTGACCAAGTGTAACTTTATCTGTCAGTCAGTCAATCAGTCAGTCAGTCACAAATATTCACTTTTATAAGGTTGGCCCCTCTGTTGTGGTTCAGACAAAAACTATAGTGAGCATCGCTTTAGGACGTAGCATATTTAAAAAAAAAAAAATTAAACTATATAAATGTCTTTTTCACCTCTGACAGAATCATTCTGTACTTTTTGTGATATCAACTCTTTGTATCACTGCCTGTCTTCATCTACATTTACTTTTATCTTTTTTTATCTAACCTTTTTTTTTGTCACCCGATCAAAACAGGATATCACTAAAGGTTTTCAGTATTCATTTTTTCGGGGGCGGTAAAAATGAATCAAGTTAAAAGTTAAAAATAATTTAGATTTTACCTTACACTGATAATTAATTCTCCTATTCTTAGCTGTGTTTTTTTTTTGTTTTGAAATTATATCAGATTATAGAATGTATGTTTAAAGCATGAATATTCAGAGAGTAAGTGAAATCTTAACATGTTAGATTTTTAAAGAGGGAAGGGGAGGGCCACTTCATCTGATAACTTTTACTGTGCCCCATATATTACGTTCCACAGTTTTTTCATAGTGTTATGTCAGTATTGGAAAAGTTGAGTGTAATATCAGAACATGCGAACACCTGCTTTATAAATGTTGCAGTCTTGATTGTTGGTGTTAATATTTCTACAGATAAAATACTTTTTTGACCAGTGAGTGAGTCAGTGACTTTTTGTCCTTCTGGATGTAATCTCTGTAATTATAACTCCTCTCTCCAACATCACCAACATCACTGCAACCTCACCTCCCAGAATTGCGATTACACCTGTAACTGTACCCTTCTGCTGAGCCAATCAATTCCTCAGTAACTCTACACGTTTCCTCCTCAGGCATATAATGAGGTGCTAATGGCTGGGAGACTCAGTCCTGCTGAAACCCAAGACTGGCTCCATGGCTGACAGTTTTCAGGAATTAGAAGAAAATTAGAATTAAATATAAGCTTTATATAAATCAGGTACACAGGGTTAGGACAGGAGAATTAGACCAGTGTGGTTTCTAAAAGGCTCTTACCACTGTTATAATTTTGAAACACATGATTATGAATGGCTTGTAAAGCCAGTCATTTTTTATTGTCCAGCAAACCACCAAGATGCAGATGAAAAAGCACCATATGAGATTCCCCACATCTATGTATATTCTATATGGCTAGCAGGACAAATTGTTGACCAGAAATTTAGTCAAAACTTGTATGTTCTTGACTTTTTATTCAAGATGTTGTGGTTCCTACCAGACTTTGGTTGCAAAACTGTTTTGTTTTCTGCTTGCTTTCAAGCTGACTATAGAAACCTTTACCATCCATTGAGCCTTATTTATCATTATCACTATCATTTGTGGACCTATAAAAAAATTAGGAATAGTAAAGATTAATCACCTTTTTCAGATTTCAGGAATGTATGTAACAGGAAACAAAATGAATTAATCTGATACTGATAGGTTCTTATAATGGATTGTAGTGAGCAAGGCCATAAAATACCAAATAAAACCCAAATTATATTAGGAATGTAGCTCATCTACAGTGAAACATTCCAATAGAGCGCTCTTTAACATTTTTCAGCAAATTTTAAAATGATTTGCTCCAATGTAGTGTTAATTTTGTCAGCCATTTTTTGATTTAGTCTTGGTCATAGTCCTGAAATAAAGTCCATGTTAGTTTTAGACATATACAGCCTCATCTTTTTGTTTTAATTGAAACATTTTAGTCCATTGTTAGTTGTTCAAAAAACTTGACATTATAGTCCAGTTTTAGTCGGGAGCAGCAATGGGCATTTTTGTCAAACTTCAGCAAACTGCTTCAAATAAGATTTTATCCAACCGATTTTAACAATTAAGTCTGGAAAGATACAACAACATGAGCAAATCCCATGCAATCTAACTCTTAAAATATGACTCAATCAGAGGGTACTCATAAAAACTGTTCACAAACAAAAAGGACATTATACAAATGCCCTACAATTAATCCTACCCTTTCAATGTTCAGTTTAGTTAGCACAGTGCCAGAGAGGTGTTGATTTTATTCTGTAATTTTGTAGGTCTTAGTAGTAGTGTTATACTAGATTGTGTAACATACAAGAAGTATGTAGTTGTATACTAACATGTAAATAAATTTTCTTAAGAAAATATTTGGAACCTTATTATTATATTATTATTTTTATTATATAATATTATTTATATAATGTATATAATGATTACCACAAAAATGAAATAGCACATGAAGTAAGAAATGGTAATCCAACATGTGTATGTGTATGAGTGTGGCAAATCAGCTGAAAACTGTAAGTAACAGCTTAGGCACTGCTCATCTCCTGCTCATGTTGATGACACCCTCATTATTATGCTTTTTTAGAATAAAAATTAAGTTCATTTTTTTTTCCTTGTTTCTCCAAGCACAGAGAAAGATGACTGGTTTTATTAGCTCTACAAAGGCCATGTTCATACATTACCTTTGTACCAGCACCAGACTAGAAAATGTGTTCCTCATTTCACCAGACTTTTAAACCATGGCATGCTTTAGACTGATATTTTTCTGTAAATGTACTTCAGTGTGTGAGATATATGGAGTGTGAGATGAAGACCCCTACACTGACATTCACTCTCACCTCACCTCTCATTGTAGTGTTTCTCCTGGATGTAACTGGCCTTCTCTCTGTCTCCTCTCAGAGATTAACTCCATTAAACAGGCCCAGGAGCAACAGGCTGCCGAGGCCCGCAGGCAAGCCACGCCCGTGGTTGGAGACCTGAGGCCACTTGCTGACGCCCTGCCAGAGCTTTGTCAGCTGATCCATCCCCCTACTGCTACAGCCCCCGCTGCTCGCCGCAAGAGCAGGAAGAACAAAGTGTAAGTGCCAAGGTGACTGCTTAGCAGGTATCAAGTAAAAATAGTGTCAATATGACAGCTGATGTTGATTTTCAAGTGTAATGATATTCCTCCATAATTGTCACATTTCTTTTATCCTTCAGTTGAGTAAATGTGAACCAGGAGCAGCACATACTGTTTGAGGTCAATGCAGAGATTCAGCAGCAAAGACGGTGTCAGGATCAACAGATTCAATGATGAGCCTACATCTGCTACCTCCTCTTGCAAAGATATTAACACACTGTCAGCTGCTTAACCTTCAAATAAATATTTGAACGAAAAGAGCAGTGACATAAGGGATGAGTTTGTATTTTAGATGGAACCGTAGTTACTAGAGATTATGTTAGTATAACACTTTTCAGCCTTTGGCAGTGTTTCATTGTGGATCCTTTAAATTGAAAGACCTCCAGGTTCACTCCTTTATTATAACAGTGTGAAGAAAAATAAATATCCTTCTCTGCAGCTTACTGTACAGCCTGTAATAAACAGCATCTCCCATCTTTAACAGTGCTTTTTAACAGTGCTAAAGAAATGCTACTAAAGATGCTATTTCCAAAGGCTTAAAAGGCTTCCTGAAACTGCAGCTGTGTCCTAGATTATAGACTCATTCTAAACTGGTTTTGAGTGTGCAGTGTGTTCAGAGTGGAAAAATATCAAAATAAAGTTACTCCAAACAGTCAAGGCAATGTTAGGTATATTGATATACTGTGTACCAACTGTGTATTACAAAGAGAAGTATATAGTATATTTTTTATATAATCTGTATGAAAAGTGATATGGTGCCACAGACATAGACATCCACAGGCTATTTGTGAACACGTAGCTTTTTGACACTGTGAAGTGACCTCAGTTGCAAGCTGCTACATCCAGCTGCACTTACAAGCTCATTTTAAATTCTACTGAATTTGGATTGACAGTTTGAGATGGCAGAAAGCAGTGGAGTTATAAGAACTTTCAATTTGACCAAAATATTACAGGTTGTATTTACACCTGGCTCAAATCTGATCCAAATATGAATCTGATAAAAACCTATGTCACAGTGTTTCCCATTCTTCCTGTGTTCACCAGGATTATTTTGACAAAGTTTCTCTTTCAGGTTCCTTTTCAACATATTCCAAATTTACTCTAAAAATCGCAATGTTTCTTCCTGAGAGTGGCCCTAATGCCGAATATTTAAAATTGCAGGTCAGGGGTTGATATGTGTGTAGCTTGTGTCCATCTACACTCTCGTCTTCTGGCTGCTGTCAGGTTGTATCAGGAAGACAGTTAGACAGGAACAGCATATTGTCACTGCTTAAACATGACCTAAAATAATTAAGTAGGACAGATTCATTTGGAGCAACTGAGGTCAGTCTGGACTATTCAACACTCAACTTAGTTCCATATTTCATTGTGGGTCCAGATTCAGGATCCCAATCAGAGCTCCTTCACCACCTCAGTGAAACAACAACTAAAAGGTGATAAAATGGAGGCAATTGAGTGTAAAGGTGCAGTATATGAATTGCAGAGTGATGAAGAAAGAGCACCTTACATCAATGACAGGAGCACAGAGCGGCCATGAAAGACAATCCTCCTCCTTTGATGCAGAAGCCAAATAAAAGCCATCACAGGCGATAGTACAGAAAGACTAAATCCCCCCAGGATCAGATTTAGATCTCCCTTCTCTTTTGAGCCCCACCTGACTGGTTCTTCTCACTGCTGTGGGGGCTCCTGCACTGCAACATCAGATAGATGAGGAATGTCATATCGTCCATGTCTGAGTCCTCTGTGTAATCATGCTCAATAATCATATTCCTCTCTTTGTCTTGTTTGTCTTCCTCCTTTCAGGCCAGTGAAGAGGCCTGAGCCAACAGACTTCAGTCAGATGAAACAGTCACATAAACGCAAACTCTTGTAAACATTTTTTTATTTTATTTTATCATTCAGTCAACATTCCTGCACAATTAGCAGTGAAATTTCCCACCTTTTAACAGTAATATGTTTTGCTGTTATTGCAGAGAAACAGAGAGCAGCCACTTCAGTGATGTAGTAAAGACCCTCTCTGGCAAAATGAATCCTCTGGCTGATATTGGTGAGAAGCTAAGGAAAAGGATGAGGCAAGAGGAAGAGCACGGTCCTAGCTAACAGCAGCAGACTCAGGTGCTTGCACAGACTTAAAGATCCCTGAATCCCAGCCTACCTTTGACTTTGACGGGGAGACCCAACTCTGTCCAATCTAGTTAAAAAAGGAGGAGGAACCTGATACCTGGTGCTCAGTCTGTCGGTCACATCTCTCAGCCACTGACTAAAGGATGCTGAGGATACTGACGGGTCCCAGATGCAAAGATGTGTGGCATAAAATTTTGCATCTGTAAATTATGACTTCAGTGGAGATCCCTTAGGTTAAATTACCCACATTTCCTCTGCAGTAATAAAGCAGAATCATTCAAACTTCAAATTTAATGTGTATTTTTTAAGTCGTATTTGAATAAATTTCAAGGTGCATTTGCAGTGGCTGTAAATCAAAGAATTTAACAGTCAATGAATCAATGCCTACATATAATTCCCATTTATCTATTTTCAGTATCTTCTTATTGTGCTGTTTTAAAATAAGATCAGCTCCACTGTGATATTTTCAAACTGCTATCATTAAGCAGATCAACATCTTAAGAAGAGCTGTGGTAATCTGCATGTGCGGCACATCATGGACACTTCATGCTGATGTGGATGTAGACATCAGCATGTAGCATGTAAAGGTTGCTATTTGTTTGTTCCTCCCAGCTCACTGCTGTTTGATTTCAAACTCACAACACAACCATGTTTTTTTTCCCATATAATTAAATATATTTGTACAGAAACTCTGTCACTGAAAATAAAATCCACCATCTACATTTTCCCCTTGTGAAAAAAGTGTTTTGTTCCTAAAAATTTGAAATTTTCTCATAATTATAAGGTACTTTGTCATAATAACTTTCTAGCTATTGCATAACTGATTCTCATGTCAATATGTCATACGAGAAAGCATCTATTAGGACTTATTTTGTGCATTATGAGGTCGATATTATGATAAAAGTTTCTTGTACTTAATTTTAAAAATGTAATTTAGGTGATTGTCTCAATTAAAGCAAAGTACTTAAAAAAAGTAAATTTATCAATACATATACAAAACAATTTGGTATAGATTCAATAAACCCATATTTTTTGATAAATTACGGATATGTGGCATTTAATAATTTAATGTTTAACAAAAATTACTACAGCTAATATTTACAATAAAAATAACTGCTAAAATTAGAAAAAAAAAATTAAAAACACTAAAAGAATATTCTGAGTATGACTTTTTACTCTCCATTTAGGCTCTCTCTCGAGTTCTCTAACCCAAAGATTGAGCTTTTAGAATGTAGTGTTTATGATTAAATTACTGTACATGTTTCATTATCTGACAACAAAAATGAAAAGAATCTAGAAATGAGAGCCATTATATGTTTAATAGAGCAGCATATAAACACAGTCAGACTTGTGACAGCATGAGGGGACTGAATGGATATGTAATGATCTGTCACTACAGGGTAACAAACTGTGTGTAGTGCATTATTTCCATCTGAAATGCAGTGGAGTACAAGTATAAAGTGTAAAAACATAGAAACACTCAGAGTAAAATAACATTGCACCCCACCATCTCTTCTGAAAGCCCAGCTCCCCAGTCTATGATACCAGCCCATTAGAGCTCATTAATAATGGATATTATAGGAAGAGCACAGTGTCAAATTAAAAGTAATCAGAGCTTATTGTTAGCAGCTCTCAGCATATACTGAATGTAGACCAGTGGATCTCCTGTCAGTGAGGACAGCCATTTTACCTCAATTTTACACTGTGTTTTCTCTCAGACAGGTACATATTCTCTTGTACTTTCCTTCAACTGGAGTGTTAAATGGCATGTTGTGTAGTTTGTCTGTTCTAAATTCCTGCCAAAAGGAACATGGCATCGAATAGAGATTTGACTGACCCTGTCTCCTAGGAAAAGTTCAGCAGTTTCTGACATGTTTTTATTTACATTTAACCAAAACCACCATCCTTACCTACTTTAACCAATGTGCTTTTGTTAACTAAACCACAGACTCTCACTTTGTATGCATTAGACCAGTCAAATCATGCAATATACGAGGAAATAATGAAATGGATGAGACATCTGTCTTTGTGAATATCAGTCTAATCATAAATAGAAACAAAGAAATACAGACAAGATACATCAACAGAAATGATCAGAGAACATAAGAACACCTCTGTTATTAAATGTGTGGTCAGACTGAGCAAGTACATTTTTAAGGTAGCATTGTTGCAGTCAGTGCAAAGTGATTATAGATAGTTTGAAGCGGAGTAAAAATCTGACTTCACACTTCATGTACCTGCAAAGATAAGAGGAAAAATGAAATGGTTGCCTACTGCTAACAACTCTGTCCAGTTGTTACTCTGGCAATTTGGGACAATTTGGGACCAATTCAAATAGTTCAGTAATCAAATTTTTAATCAGGATACAAACAAATTTACGTGAATGCAGAAATTTTATTTTATTTACAATCCCATTAAAGTGAAAGTCTGCTTGAAAAGTGGATTAAAATTCCCAATTTTTTGAATTTCACAATTAAAGTTTTATAGATTTCATTACTTGGGTATTTTTCTCATTTATTGAAAAATTTGGATTTTTTTGACAAGACAGCTATTTCATTCTGTATTATATTCACATTTTATTTCAGTCACCTTATATTTCAACATTCTAAAGCAGCCTTATTTTGGAGGATGTGTTTGGTTTTTCACCCACCAAACACAATGTGTTTACAGGAATAATGCAAAATAGTTTTACCCGGTAGATCAAAAGGTAGATCAGTCATTTTGTTACTGTATTTACTGTATTACTGGGAATAATTCAGCAAAAATTAATGTTAAACATTTAAATTTAGCCTTTTTCAGACTTTTCCTTTGTAATTGTATATTGTAACAGTATATGACAATATGAAAATGGCATATGTAGGAAATCTACACTTATCAGGAGTACACTGATAACAGAGACTCGTGACACTAGTACATTTACTAGTGCTGCTCATCATAATTTAAAATAAACCATGAATTCATGGAAGACAGTGACCAGGAGAGTGGTGTATATTTTTTTTCCAAACACTTTTACCAAATTTCAGAAGATTTAAATGAAGATCCTGTTAAATGTAAGTCAGACACTGAGAGCAAACAGACCAGATTGGTCAGATTTCTGTTTTTCTTTAGTAATGAGGGCCATACATACATATACATTCATAACATATTCTTGTTTGTGTAAACAAAATGAAAAAACACTGATGTTTAAAAGTGCTGTAATTTTAATTGTAATTTTGAAATGACTACACTAAAGGGACATTTCATCATTTAGTTTTCAGATTTTAGCATTACCATTTTACCATTGGGACAGTAGATAAAAATTAACCTTAAGCAAACTCTTGTAAGATACCCCAAATTTCTGCATTATGTTAACATTGCATGTGGTTCTCTAAATATAATTAAATTAGCAGTTTCTGTACTTTCTGTAAATGTGTATATCCTTATTTTTCAATTGAAGCTTTTTTATTTTTCTAATGCCTTACATGACACTATCCTCTTATCCACTTATCTATAGTGGGTTTATTTTTGCTTTTCCAGGTATCTGCTTTTGCTTGCAAAATAAGTAGGCTGTTGACTCAGTTTTATATTCAGCTCTTTAGGGAATAATGAATATTCTAGGATATAAAGGGAGATTGGACTGTGTGACAAACCTTTTTCCTATCACCTTTATGGATTTTAACAGGTGTAAATTTCTACAAACTCAATTAACATCCACTCCTGTAGATTTCTCCTTTTGCCTCACTTCCATTATCAACAACAGTTCCTTCAGCTCAATGGGAATAAAGTACACATTGCTACCTTTCCCTGTCCCAAACCTGCTCCAGGCTCCAGTACTTTCTGCCCCTTCGACCTTTATCTCCCCTACAAGTGGCAAGAACCCTGTGATGATCCTGAACGAGTTGCGGCCAGGTCTCAAGTGTGACTTTGTGTTGGAGAATGGGGAAAGCCATACCAAGGATTTTTGTCATGTCAGTGACAGTAGATACTCAGAAATTCCAGGGTTCTGGGCGGAAAAAGAAGCTGGCCAAGGCACGGGCTGTCCAAGCTGCTCTGTCTGCTCTGTTTAACATGCAGCTGGATCAGGCTCCATCACTGCAACCTATACTGAGAGAGGGACTGCAGCTTCATCCGCCACAGATAAGCATGGAAGAGAGTCAATAAGTACTGAAAGACCCCATTATATTGTTGCTAATGTGATATTTTGGCTTGGCTTGTTAAAAGAATATGATCAAAGTAGGAAAGGATGCAGAGTTCTCAATAGCATTGCAGGAGTGTTTTTTAAGGTATGATCATCTAAAGATGAATGGCACCAGCAACTTTATTCCATTGCTTTCTATTATTCTGTACTGCTAACAATTATTCTCTCTGCTCTGCATCCCCTGGGTGCTGCAAGTTGAAAATATAATATGCAAAGCCCAGTATGACTTAAATAAGTCAGTTAGCAATATCTTGCAACTGAATAACTTTAAAGTTCTGATCCTGTTTCCTTAGTTATATTATTAAAAGTATATAGGAAATGATGATTGTTAGTGCTGTGAAACCCACAATACCTATCATTTAATAAAGAGCAAGTCAAGACTGTATGTTTGATTCGATTGTTTCTACTGCCAGAACCCTTTGGTTTGCACTTGATAATTGTTCTAACTTGGCAAATGTGCATATATAACTATACCACTTAAAACATAAAACATATAAATATGAACAATGATGTTTGTTCTAAGTTTTTTCACTATCTGTTTTTTTTTTTGTAGAGTTGTTTATCAGTATTGTAGTATTCACATTACTAAGCCATAGTAGTAATAAGCCACCACACTTAAAGCATGTTTCCAACCAAATGTTGCTCAAATTGTAAATTAATTTCATAAAAGGTCTGCAGGAAAAAAACATTTTTGATTGCTTAGTCTGTGTCCAAATCACTCCCTTTTACTATATAGAGAATTATATTTACTGTTAAACATTTGAGTATCTTTATTCTGAGTGTGTAAATCTATCCATCTTACAGTGCCCTTAGAAATTCCACAGCAGAAAAAAAGTAGTGTCCATAGTATGAACACAAATTTCTAACCGACAATGCAACGCGCCACATCTTATAGATGAGAAAATTACTGTTGCATTACTTAACGGCTCTCATTTATGACACAAAAATGTGATGATCCATAATTTTCTGAAATTTTAATTTACTGCTCACTTTTGATTGCACAAATGAATGTCTGTTATATGGGGGGAGGAGATGATTTTAGATACAGCCTTAATTTTGAGAGGCCCCAGTATTCCTGCTGGATCTGGTAAATTATGGAAAATAATCTTGCATCCTAATTGATATGGCACCAGTTATTTATTTCGAATTCCTCTTCTCCTTCCCTTGGTCCATACACACAAGCAGACTTTACTCTTTCCTGGGGACTGGAGTCATGTAATGGTGTGTGGGGATAATTTACCAATGTTGGATCCACACTACATAAGATATACCAGAGACCAGGGTCTCATCCACATCATATGATTAGAGAAAGATGGCGGTTTTGGTTAAATGAAAGTAAACATGTGTCTGAAGCCTTTTTTGAAACTTTGACTGTATCAAAAGAGACAACGGTCTTTCACTAGCTTTAACCAAGTGCTGACAGAGTCTATAAAAAAAGTTAAATAACTCTGTAGTCACTACAAGTTGATATTGTACCGCAAGATCAGATATTTTGTTGAAAAAAGAAATTTTGTGAATATTTTATTGATAAGTTCCCTACCAATATATTTTTAACTTGCCAAGTATTTAAATTAACAATTAATCCTTATTATGTTAATAGAAAACATAATCCGGTTCTGATTACATTTCCTAAAAAAGGTATGGGTAAGGCCTATTCCTTTAACTCCTACATAAAACAAAATTCAAGGACTGCCTTTTTTCACCTCAATAATATCGCAAAAGTTAAGCACATCCTTTCTCAGAATGGCGCAGAAAAACTTGTACGTTTTTGTTATTTCTAGTCTTGATTTATTGCAACCCCTTATTATCAGGCTGATTCAGAATGCTGCTGTGAGAGTATTTACAAGACCCAGAAAAAGAAATCATATCTCTCCTGTGTTAGCTTCTCTGCACTGGCTCCATGTGAAACCCAGAATACAATTTAAAATCCTTCTCCTCACCTACAAAACCTTTAATCGCCAGGTACCATCACATCTTAAAGAGCTCATAGTACCTTATAGCTCTCTTTAGAACGAATGCAGGTCTACTTATGGTTCCTAGAGTCTCCACAAGCAGAATGGGGAGGGGGGGCAGAGTGTTCAGTTATCAGGCTCCTCTGCTGTGGAACCATCTTCCAGTTTGGGTCCGGGAGGCTCTCCAGGAAATGTAGTTTAGTTAGGGTTAGGGCTTTAATCAATCTCACACAGAACGTGTTTCAGAGACAACTGGTACTGATTTGCAGAAGAAAATGTATAAGTACACTTTGAGCATATATATTATTTAAAAATAAGTATTTTTACAGGTTATAAACTAAATATATAATAACATTTCAATATTCCTTAAAGCAAAAAATAAGCATCTGTTACAAGATAATCGAAACTCAAAGGTCAGTTTTCTAGCTATCCATGTCTCTCAAAAACATATTGTTGGGTATTATAAACTCAGGTGTCACACAGTATTAGCATTCGTGACAATAAACACCATCCACCATTAGTACTTATTTAATTGTACCTGAGGTAACCCAAATGAAGAAGGTAAGCTCTGGCTGAAAGAGGCACATGTTTGTTTGATCAGCTCTGCAAATGTCAGTGCTCATGATCAACTAGGCAAAGTTCACTTGAAGATTGAGCCTGCATCAGAAAAAACAAGTTCAATACACTGAGATCTATTTACACATAAACTAATCCCTGCCTGTAAC
This sequence comes from Istiophorus platypterus, assembly GCA_016859345.1. Classification (NCBI taxonomy): domain Eukaryota; kingdom Metazoa; phylum Chordata; class Actinopteri; order Istiophoriformes; family Istiophoridae; genus Istiophorus; species Istiophorus platypterus. The sequence goes on from CM029131.1 coordinate 117,810, forward strand.
CCCTGCACACTGATAATAAAGTTGCATTCTCACGCACTGCTATTCATTATAAAGCCTCTCCCAGTCAATCTGCCATACTTCTAGAGCAGTAACTTAAGCTGTTTTACGTTGCTAGCATCCCTGCCCATCAGTCACACCAGTGCAGTATTCCTAACTGAAATATTCAGTGATAGTTCCAGTGCAAATGAAAAGTATTCACCCAGTTTAAACCCAATTTGTCATTGTTGTCTTCTGCTGTCTGGTTAATCATATTACATAAAATTGTTTTTAAAGAGTCAGGGCCTACATTTTCAATCTCACCAATCCTATTTAAAATGTTATATTGTTCTAAGATTTGGTCTCATGAATAATTATTTTTTTTGTTACACATTTGTTGTGGTTTCAACCTCAGGTCCTGGCAGATGCCATCTCTCAAATGATCACTGATAAGTTCAGTGAACTGACCGACATCTACGCATCTCCATATGCATGGCAGAAAGTTTTGGCAGGTGTCATCATGACAACAGGTTTTTCTTTTTTTTCTTTGTTTTATGTCAGTTTAAAGCTGAAGCAACACCAAAGAGTGACAGTGACATAAGAGTGACAGTGCAGAATATGCAATTACAGCATTAGCCAAACTGATGATAGCTTTCAGCCACTGGGATTGTATCTAATGATTATTTTCACTTCCGAATAACAAATTACTTTTTTAAAAAATGATACATTTTTTTTTTTCTTAAATAAAAAACACTTCATCACAGTTTCCCCAGAGCTGAAAGTAACCAACCAAAAGGTGTTTAATTTTAAATAATATAGAACATAAAAAATTTGCAAATCCTCACACTGGAGAAGGTGAAGGCAGAGAATGTTTGGTGTTTCTCTTTGTTAATTGAAGCAAGTCATTTGTTTAAAATTGTTTACAGTTACAAATAACTCACATTATCTTTTCAGTTTCTTTCTTCAGAAAATATTTGGGTTTAATTTGTTGAAAGGCTGGGGCTCATTAAGGGCCCATAGTTAGTTTTCACTGTGGGCTTCCCAGAAGGAAAATCAACCCCTTCTTATGTGAGTTGGAGGATGTGGACAAATAGTTTATGTTTACTGTCTTTATAAGAACTGATGGAAGAAGCCCTTTACAATAAAATATCTTGATGAGGATGGTAGAACAGAAGCTTGCATGTGAAGATGGAATATGTTTTGTGTATGATGAGAGAGGGCCAAGAGTCCAGACAATCCAGCCCCACTGCAGACTTAAATATTAATGCTTTATTTCAGGTGAAGATGTAAATAAGGCTCAGGTCATCTGTGTGTCCACGGGAACTAAATGTATTATCAGTGAATACATGAGTGACAGACGTTTGGCCCTCAATGACTGCCATGCTGAGATTGTAGCTCGACGGTCACTCATCAGGTACCTGTACTCCCAGCTGGAACATTTCCTTAGGTTAGTCACAGTACAACACAGAGTTTATGGCTGCATTAAATTGACGTGCATCCTGCATCCTCACTGTATATTTCCTCCTAGCCAGGTCCACATAGGTTAGCTAGAGGTCCTCTTAAAGTTTGAAAGCTGTTGCCTCCTTTTAGAGATTGTTTATGCAATTTAAATTGAAACACTTACAGAATTAAGATACTTACATCCAGTTTAACAAAGTGTTGTGTCTTGTGTGTCCAACATTAGATTACCATTGAAAAGGTCTGAATGAAAACCATAATAGGTTGACCAAAACTGTTTCAGTTTCATTTTGAAACGTTTTGTAGTGTTCTGTGTGGTATGTTCTATGCTAACTTACTAGTCCTTTGTCTCCATTTGTGTCTTCAGTTATAATAAAGAAGAGTACCAGAAATCCATCTTCACCAGGTGTGACAACAGAAAAGACTTCAGACTGAAGGAGAATATCCATTTCCACCTTTACATCAGCACCTCCCCCTGTGGAGATCCTCGCATCTTCTCTCCTCATGAAGCTGGATTCGAGGGTGAGTGGATGTAGAGCAAAAGAACGGCTCTGCATGTTCAGTATGGCTCTAATCGAGATTAACTTGGCTTGAAAAGGACATATAAAATAGATATTGGTTTGAATAATTAAGAATAAAATAAATGTCATACCCAAAAATGTAAATTCTTTGTTGCAGTTCACAGAATATAATCTAGATTTCCTTAAAGTAAACATTTGTTCATTTCTGTAAAGCGGCTTTTGTTATTTTAAATTGATTTTGACAATGATGATTGTTGAATTAGGTACTATAGAGCTGCAGTTGAGAGTATCTTCAAACTGAATGAGTTTTCAAAGCAGACATTATTGTCAAGTTTGCGAAAACCTTATGAAGGGGGCCGTTAAATTTCTTCAATAATTCTTCAATAATTTTTTAATGTCATAGTCTCTTTTTTTTTTTCAAGGGATGTAGAACTCCCCACAATAACACCCATGTATTATCAGTCCTAAACTAATTGGGCATCTTCATTATTAGGCTGTGCAAAGGTGCCCCTGAGACAGTCCAGCACATAGTAGCAGGGTGTAAGATGCTAGCTGGATGGAGAGGCACAACCAAGTGGCTGGGATAGTATACAGGAACATCTGTAACCAGTATGGAATAGAAGTACCCAAATCCCAATGGGCCATACGACAGAAGGTGGCTGAGAACAACAAGGCCAAGGTTCTGTGGGACTTCAGCTTCCAGACTGACAAACAGCTCCTGGCTAACCAACCGGACATAGTGGTGGTGGACAAAGAGCAGAAGAGAGTAGTGGTGATAGATGTGGTGATACCAGCTGACGTCAACATCAGAGAGAAGGAACACGAAAAGGTTGAGAAGTTACCAAGGGTTGAAAGAGAGCTGGAACGGATGTGGAAGGTTAAGGCTAGCGTGGTCCTCGTGGTAGTGGGAGCACTCTGGGCAGTAACCCCCAAACTGGGAGAATGGCTCCAACAAATCCCAGGAACAACATCTGAAGCCTCAGTCCTAGGAACAAGATACTGCACAGAACCCTCAAACTCCTAGGCCTCTGGTAGAGGCCCTGAGCCTGAGGATGACACAGATACCACCCCACGAGGGTGAGAGGGACATTTTAATTTTATTTTTTATATATATAATATAGCAAATAGTCAAATGGAAAAATAGTGGACCACTGAGCTGCAGACAAAACACGTTTTTTTAAACACGTTTAAAAAAGACTAAATGAACTCTATGTTACTATGTCAATATCTATTCCACTGGTGGCAAACTAAAACACATTTCTTACAACCTAAAAAACTAAAACATAGCTGTTATAGCCAAACTGCTATAGCTATTCTCACTGAATATTCTTACTTTTATGGAAAGGCAGGATTAGGCTATAAGAATGAAATAGTAGATAAATGTAACCATGATGAAATGCCTGGAGAGGTTAACTAGAGGTTTTGTGGTTAACTAGAATGAATTTGAATGAAGCCTTCACTCTTGGCCCTTTAGGTGGAATGTGGTTGGTTTCCAAAGTTCCCTGATGAGCTACTTCACTGAGCTGATCTACTTCTCCAGTATTATCCTGGGCAGCCTGTACCATGCTGACCACCTCTCCAGAGCGATGTACCAGAGGATTACCGAGATCAAAGACCTGCCACTGCCTTTCAACTTGAACAGACCACTTCTTAGCGGTGAGAGGAACACTGCACTTCATAAATGACTGCTTTGGATATTTTCAAATATACCAGGGCATTTGCAGGTCTTTCAGAAGTCTGAAAAGCAAGGTTCTCACTGCTCATGGCTTTTATGAATGTCTGAGGGGTGTATAATTCAAAGCCAGGAAATTGACAAAATCTTCCATTTTGTTTCTCAGTTCATTGCATTCATTAATCGCTCAACAGGAACTGAAAGGTGATTGTCATAAAAATAGCAGGGGAGATTATCATAAACAAAATCAGGAATTTTACAAATCAGCTCTGGTGAACCCCCAGCGCGATCAAATCCTCTGTAATGTGTGATTCAATCGATCTCAAAATGTGTAGTTTCAGCAAAATATTAATATATGTAAAGCAGGATCTCATTCAGGATAGTAGTTTTCTTTGGCAGTCTGTTTTATGAAAATGGATTTGGCCTTCCACTCACCCATATCTCCATTGTGAATTATCACATGACATCAGTCCACGCTACAGGAATCAGTAATACAGAGGCTCGTCAGCCAGGAAAAGCACCAAACTTCAGTTTGAACTGGACAATGGGAGATCAAGGGCTGGAGGTGATAAATATCCCAACAGAGAAAGATGACCTTGATCGACCCTCCAGACTCTGTAAACAAGCTCTCTACAGTCGCTGGATGCATCTGCACTGCAAGGTAACACACTGCTGATACACAGCATACTGTACAGTAGTATTGCTGATTGTACTGTTGAACATAACAGTTCACTTTAGTATGATTAATAAAGTCCAATTTGAGTAAAAGATCCATATGTTTGAAGATTTATCAGATACAAAACATGGCAGCTAGAGACAGACTTTCACAAATCTAAAGGGTTATTACAGTGAAAAAATCATTTTATCCCACACCTCTGTGATCATGAGATAAAAAAATGGAAAGGAATACAAGGTTCAGTGTAATAAAAACTGGATTTAAGAGCGTGACAAGTTGTGTTTAGCCAGGTTCATCCTTTATCCTTAGATGACCTTGCAGTTTTTGTGCCCCAGATCTTTATGGAACGCTGATCCTTGAAATAAAGGAGCTGAGTCAGGGGTATTTTTTGACCTCATTAGACTGAATATGTGGGCTGCATTTTGTCAAGCAGCACTAATGTTTGTCTGAATGGAGCCTTAGCCCATGAAACACTAAAACCCCTCATTAAATAGACCTAATGCTAACACTTAGCAGCACATCTACTAATATCACCATTTAACAAGACAAATAATGAGAAAAAAAAGCTGAAATAGAAGAAGAAGAGATGGATATATAGACCGAGCCCTTTACTATAATGCAGTTTCATTAAACCACTTATCTGGTATATGTGTATAAGCACACAATTTGCTTTCAATACATAAATCCCATATTTTGAAGGTATTAGTAATCTTTGTTTCTGTACTTCCTCAGCTAGTTGTGTATTATACTTCTTTACATTTTTATGGTTGTATATTTATAGTTATGACTGTTAATGATCATTGGATTTATTGTATTTGTTGTTATTATATCTATGTCCCATGGTCTGTATATAACATTGCCATATGTATATACATTGTGCAAATGATTCATATACAGTATTATACACATATTCAGTGTATTATTGAATCTGTTTAACCCCAGTTCTGCCCTCGGCAGGTCAAAACGACCCCGCTGGTGGGCCGTGGTAGACGGGGAGTTATCCAACTCAGAGCCCTCTTGTCAGATGCGGGCATAGCATTTTGAAGATGTAACAGACCATCTTTGTACTGACACAACCTTCGTCTACAGCGAGCCCCAAACCATCCAATCTGTTCCGGGCATTCAACTTAAAGAACCTAGACAGAAAGGTACTGTAGAGAAATCCCCTGATCCCGTCTAAGTACAGATACCTAGCTACATTTTTCTTAAAGTTGACCTTGCTGTGCCCATCCAGAATGAGCTCAAATGCATTGTGTTGCTTTCGAGTTGTCGGCAGCAGGTATCCGTCCTCTACAGCGATGACGCACAGCACTCGGAAACTATCCTCACTTGAAGCCAGTTCCCTAAAGGGCAGCTTGTGGATGCGGTTGGTGGGAATGGCTATAAGCAGCTCCCCGAAGGTCGACATGTGCATGTCTTGATCCTCATTGTAGCTCTTGTTGTCTATCTTCATAGTAATGCTCTCGCGGCCACAAGCCGTCAGCATGGCCACAACGTCAGTGTCTCCTTTGCACACGGTCACAATACCTTTCAAAACATTGGGCCTGATTACAAGTACGCTTACATCCACACGGGGATAGCCTTGATCATGCTTGGACTATGGTCGTGAGCATAGTGCTTAGCTACTTCGCAGCCAAGAGCGAATTACGATTATTACGAGGGCCCTTACAGGGATCCAGAGTCCCCCAAAAGCACTAGAACTGTGCTGGCATGCCTCATTATGATGAATACTGAGCTGATCATGGCCATGATCCACGCTGCATGGAGTTGCTGAACTGACTTCTGATATGCAATGTGCAAAGGATGCATAATGTGGGATGTGCTATTGCTGTGTTCAGCGTCATCATTTACATCATGTACGTGGTGACCATGTCTATAACTTCAACAATTGTCAAGGGGGAGCACGAAAGGATCCAGGTTGATATTTAGAGAGACATCTTGGATGTGGTGACCACATCCTCCTCCACCTGAGATTACATGAGCAGAGGCATCAACCCTTAAAATTCCCAGTCCAGCTTTATGTGAGGAACTCAAGTCTCTTATGTCTCCTCGCCTGCACTGCAAAACAAAGAGAGTGCAAAGCTGGAACGCACGTGAGTCGCACGCCCTACACAGGCTGACATCTCATAGGTCTCTGGAGATCTTGTTGAATTGTTATAGTTATTGCAACTATCAAGGAACCCTGAGTGTGTAATGTGTTGCGGTTATGTTTCTGTTGTCAGCTGCATTAACAACCCACAAAGGCAGTTGGACTGATCCCAGTACTTTTGAAGAAATGAAAACTTTCCAATGGCGACCTTTACAAATAGACCCAATGGTTAAGTGACACATGTTATTCTTTCTTGTTATTCCTTCTTGCTTTCTTTTTCAGTTCACTGAACAACAGGACACATTAGACACAACCAGGGAGCAAGCCTGCAAATAGCATAATGGGCTCTTGTGTGATTGACTGATACAGATATGTCACAGATCACCTTATTGTATCTATGTGAATAAATTACTAAAGAACCACTTTCTCATGTCTGGTACTTCTTTATTATTGATACCTGTTTGACAAACAGCACATAAACATGAACATAGAACAACATGCACATGTTGTGGTTCATATGTAATCGTAAGGTTACTCAATCTTTGCTGCTGCACTTCACTTCTTTATCACAACCAGTGACTTGTTGCAGTTAGGGCAGTGTTAGACTGTGTCCAGATACTCATTCTTGAAGAAAGGGTAAACGCAGCAGCTCACCACGCACCTAGCAAATGACAGAGATGTGCATTATTGTGTTTACCATGAGAATGCGGGTACTATGAAGAATGATAAAGAATCACGAGGAGAAGAGTGTAAGAAGCTATCTCACCCCGTAAGCACAATGCAACCATTGCCATAGGGATCCAAACCTATAGCGAAATACAGCCATTTCAAACTTTTGACAACTGTGAAACAGAGGAAACATGTTAGAGAAAGCTACTTCTGCGGACTGCCACAGTATAAAGAACATTACTGTGTGTATGCTTTATATACACCAACATCTCAGAGATCCTCTTCCCTTTTCCAAACAAGCTTACTACTCTGGCATGTGTAATGTGGATTCTAGCCAGGTGACATGATATCTTAATTTGCAACAGGATAAACAGTGGGGCGTTATAAACTTACCATCTTGGTAATCATACACGAGCTTAAACCTTATCAGTATGCACAGTCATCTGTTCCAAATGACAGTTAACAAGAACAGTTAGCACTAAGTAACACCCCTAACAACGATTCTAAGTGTGGTACACGCAAACCATATTACTCGGTGTAAACGCATGCATTACAAGCCCGAGTATACAGGGTGGATTGAAATTTATATCAACATGGAAATTGCACACATTAAAGCAGCTTTTAACTAGCTAACGCTATAAACCAGATTCCAGAGTGTAATGTATCTGGGGGATATGTGACACAAAGTATCCAAACACCACACATGATGTCTCAAGAGACCAATGACAATACACAGAAACCAACAAAGGCAAGATCTTGCTTGGGGATGGACATGGACAATGATCACAAGCTCCAGATGGAAACAGTCCAAAAGTTAACCACGGGCCTCCACTATACCCTATGTATTATGCTAAATGAGTGGTCAACTCAGGCAGATGGTCAACATCACCGGTGCGACCGATACGAGGTGAGAAACGAGTTGCGAAGTTATGAATAGGAAAGGGGATGAAAACAAGAAGCGAACAAACAAGAAACAACTGTGCCACGTACATTTCAGCAAATCCATAGCCCAAGTGCAGTTTGTTTCTCTGCCCAAAGACTCTAGATGTTTTGACGAGGGTCACCAGGACTACATGAAGAACTATATAAACATTGAGCTCAAGATTGCATGTTACTGAGTGTTCCTCCTGGAGAGAAGAGAATATTAGCCAAGAAAATGGATCACTGATGCAGCAAATGAAATAGGTGTAAACCATAACAACATAGTCCATTGTTAGTTACATCACAGACAAGGGGTAATAGATGAGAGTGGATAACTGCGGATAAAGGCGGCAATTCGCAACCTACAACATAAAAACAGAGGAGCAAAAAAATGTAATCTCAATGCAAAACTGCCCCAGTGCCAGAAAATTGAATCAACCATTACCTATGCCAGACAAAAACAGTATGAGAGGAACATTAGGGGTTGGATGAGTAGAAAGCAAATTACTAAGTGCACTGAGGCAAATGTGTTCATGAGGCAGATCAGACTTCCAGAAGCATTATCATCAACAAGCTTTTTTGTACAGACAAATGTGCCGCCGCCCATGGACAGGTAAGCATCTCTAGGCCATTCAGTGTGGTAAGCACATCTGCTTTCGCTTACACTATATTGCTTTTGACCAGCCAATGTTGCAGTAGATCCCGGTATAGGGTGACACGTTTCCATTAACCCTGGCGCTGCCCTCGGCGGGTCAAAAGTCCCCGCCGGTGGGCCAAGGCCCTGGTGCTGCCCCTGCCCCAGGCGGGTCCCACTGCCACGCAACATTAACACGTCCGAGCATGTGGCTGTCCCCTGGGGAATACACCGCTCCACCTGACATTTCACTACAGACAGAAAGATGTAGAGTTGCAGACATGGATGTGATCCTCTCCGCGCCAAAGCCATGACTGCGTGCTTCACCATCAAACAGGCTCTGGAGTACATCTTTTCTAACGACTGCCGCAACGATTTGGGCGACGACAAAGATGAAGAGGGCGACAACGACGACGAGCGGTGGGAGGAGGTATTGGAAGACAAGGACACGGAGGTCCTCAAGGTCCTCAGTGGTGTATCGCAAACAAGCCAGGACGGCGGAGTTTGCGGTCATGGTGGAAGCCACGGGACCCTCGGGATACGCTGCCTCCCATGCCTGCGTCATAGCCTCTGCGTTCCACCTGTTCGTCACACCGGAGATTGAAAAAATCATCATGGACATGACAAATCAGGAGGACTTGGAAATATGGAGATGGCTGGCAAAGGATGGACGGCACCGACCTTCAAGCCTACATAGGGCCTGGAGAAAAAGCAGGGGATGCGGGTTGTGCTCGATGTCACAGAGGGACTGAAGGGCCACAACATCACATGTGACAATTTCTTCACCTCCTATGAACTCGGACAGTGGCTCCTGAAAAGAGTGATGACCTTGGTTGGTACGATTCAAAAGAACGAGCCCGAGCTCCCACCTGGGCTGCTCGCGTCATCGAAGGAAAGAAAGGTCTTGTCTTCCAGGTTCGCCTTCACACCCACCACCACTCCGGTCTTATACATCCCGCAAAAAAACAAGAACATGGGGTTTCTGAGCACACTGCACACAGAGGCTGAGGTCAGCGATCGTGAAGACAAGAAGCCCGTCATCATCCTGGACTACAACCGCAACAAAGGAGGCGTGGACAGCCTAGATAAGGTGATTGGGACCTACAGCTGCAGGAGGATGATGTTTGGCGGCCCCTGGTCGTATTTCACAATATCCTCGACGTTTCCTCCTACAACACCTTTGTGATATGAAAAGAACCCAGATTGGATGCCTTGTAAGCGGAACAAAAGGAAGGTGTTCCTGGAGCAGCTGGGAAAGGTGCTTGTGACTTCATTGATTGAAAGAAGGGAGCATCTTCCCCGCACCGAAGCATCCTCGGTGGTTGTGAGAGCCATCCAGAGAGCTGAGACTCGGGAGTGCCCTGAAGATCCGTCTGCCCTAGCTCCCCCAGCCCATGCTGTGGCCAGTAAGAGGTGTCAGATCTGTCTGCCGAAAAAGGACTGTACAACACATACCATGTGCAGGTGTAGGAAATCTATCTGCAAAGGCTGTGCACTGCCATTCTGCCCCACATGTGCTCAGCTAGGGCTCAGCTAGGGCTCAGCAAGGGCAGGACAGTTTGACCTGGAGGACACGGGAGCAAGTAGGGAATCAGAGGGTTAAGCCTCAGTGAGTGCGGGACAGTTTGACCCGGAGGACATGGGGAGCGTGTAGGGAACGAGGACAACGGGAAGGTTACATTTTCCATGGAAAATCCCACATTTTTATGTCTTTGTACAGTGTATATTTAGCACACAGTTATGGTGTTTTTCATTTTTCTCTATTCTATTTTTAATCTTTATATTTACTTTGTTTGCTTTTTGCCTTGAATTCTATCTATCTATCTATCTATCTATCTATCTATCTATCTATCTATCTATCTATCTATCTATCTATCTATCTATCTATCTATTTGTGGTTTCATATTTGACTTTTGACTTTTAACTAACCAACTTCTCCCTCCCTGTGTCTCATAGCTCTCCTCCACCCTGCAGATCAGAACAGTTAGGATCAGCACCTACTTTGAGGCCAAGCAGGCAGTATTGGAATACCACTCTGCCAAGCAGACCCTTTTCAGAGCCTTCTACAAAGCTGGACTGGGTTCCTGGGTGAAGAAACCAATAGAGCAGGACCAGTTTGCTCACTCCCACCTGAGTTAGTGCTAGTGGTGTTCTGGGGATACTTTCTGTCAGTTTCAGTGAGTGAATCAATTCTCTGGGTTGTCATGGACCTGACTATGTGTTAATCTGGAGAAAGTGCAGTAAATGCAGATGTCAAAATCCATGGATTTAACATTCTAACATACTTTTTATAGCCTGCTGCTACTCCCTCTCAGCCAGCAACACAAAATGTATTTAAAAGAATATATTTAGTCAGTTATGCAACTTTATACAAAGAATAAATAATAAAAAGGCTTTGAGAATGAAAACATGTGAACAGAATTCTCATTAAGTGATGAATTGATTTTGCATGTATGACTATAACCAAAGTCATAGGATTGCTCCTGTAAAAGGTTTGTTATGTCCTACAGTGAAATGTATGCTGTACCTATGGAAAACCCCCATTCCAGAACCCAGAAACTATCAGCCTTGGTGTTGCTGTCATTTTTACCACAATAAAAGCACACAAAAGATGATGTCAATATTTTTCAAACTTTTAAAATGTTTTGATTATTTTTCCAGATTTCAAATGTTCTGCCTCTATGAACCCTGTATCTCAAACAATTCAAATGTATGTTTGTGATGATGTATGAAGTGATGTTTTACTGTACTTCTACTCAAACCATGACAAAATCCTGCATCAAGTGTTTCCCCTATAATACAGAAATTACCTGTATTTCGTTTCCTGTTATAATGGGTTTTTAACATCAAATTCTAAGTTTCTTTTTTTTTCATGTAAATTTTAACAAATACCTTTTTAATTTTCTTAAATCTCATTTTGGTGTAAAAGACCCCCTGATTTTAAAACTGAGGAAATTTATATATCCTAGAATATTATCTGACTTTGTTATGGATGTCTAATATGTCAGTGAGATTAAACATGGATGCCACTGCTTTATGCAGGCATTTGCAAGCAGAGGCATTTTTACTACTAGTAGACAAACATAATGAATGGAAAGGTCAGGCAAACACATTTAAATGGAAATGTATAGATTGTCTGCTCCTATTCTATGTATTATCTGATAAGATTCATTTCAACTTAAACTTACTGTAGACATGCATGTAATGTAAACTAATGGTAAATAGATTATTGCTACTACAGCTGATCTTGAGGACAAAGTTATTATCACAGGGTCATGTTTTATTAATGGTTAAAAGGTATGTATTTTTGTGTAAATAATAAAACATTAAATTCTCGACCCTATATTGGACCGATTGATACTCACTGTCATTCCTAGCGCTGCACTTAGTATGGCTTAAAATGGCAGCAAAGAATGGGCATAAAAAAGGCACAAACTATTTATGACAAGACTGTTAATGATTAATTTTCATTTTATGAAAAATAATTATCGTGCCAAAGGTTTGTTTCATCTTGGGAAGCTCAGTTCTCTTTTGGAGAAAGAGAAGCCCCGCTTACTCTCCCTTAATGTGAAAACTGAAAATTTATATATCCTACAATACCACTACCACTGAACAGATAAACACATTTCAATGGCTTCCAAAGCAAAATAAGTAAAACTTGAATCTGCTGTATCTGAATTGAATTGTAAATCTCACCTTACATTTCTCTGCACTGGAAGGGCAACACAACTACACATCTCTTTGTGTGAGTGTCTCATATTTATAGATCAAGAAAGAAAAAGGTCATTATCATTTAATAATGGATAGACAGGAGTGAAGAGCCTGGCAACTCATTGTGTCCTAGAATACATCATCTCCACATGGCAGGAAATGAAAATAGAAATTTAGGCTTTTAATGGAGTCGTGGGTCCCATTGACTTGTGCTGTATGATTTTATGGCAGGTGACAACCTGGATCACTGTGCTCATTCCATGCTCCAAGTCATATCCATTTATTTCTAAAAACATTATTTAGAATATTAATTTTATCCTCTTTTTATGATTTATTAGTCACTGAATGAATGTCTATATCACTGTTAGGTATACATTAAAAGTTGACCTTGTATAATGAACCACAAACTGTATTATGAAAATTATAAAGTATGTGGAGTACAGGAACATGAATTCATTCTTGTGCAAACTTTGGATCAAAATCTACTTAGTATATCCATTAATATTTTTATATTTTATAATCATGATTATCATTCTGGATTTGGCAGGACGTTTAGTGAATAATGGGGCAATTCCATCATGATTCAAATACAGTACTCTGTATCATGGGAGTACCCCAGCAGCCTCTGCCTATTGATATGACAAAACTAGTAATATTTTGGAATAAAATAAAATACTCAAGTTTGGCAACTTTTCTTAACTTTGAAAAAAATAATCCAAATCTTGCAAAAGTCTAAAGTTGAGTAGGTTCTGGTGTTTAAGATAAAATTCTGCTTTTGTGCATCTATAAAAAAAGCACAATCTAATTGTTGCCAAATGTCAAAATAAGTCACACACAGCTTGGTAACAAATGCGTCTCCACAATATTTACCAATTTACTATCATAAGGGCTGGGCATTTGTGTCCAGCATACTTTGTGCTTACTTACTTAGTACTTTGTACTTTGTGTCAGCATATAAAGAGAAGATTCAGAACAAATGACAGGAGACTCAGGTCAATGAATTTACTTTAAGAAGTGCATTGAGTCTTAATGAATTACAGCAATTTTTATATATAATTTGGAATTTTTGGGGTCTCAAAACTAGGTGGACAATTGACTGTCAATCAGTTTCATTGTTAGGTTTAGCCTGTTCCCTCTTTAACTCGAGACTATTCATGGGAACTCTCTGTATGCAGTCCAAACATCTGGCCAGGTAAAGAGCACTCTCCAGGAGGTAGGCATATCAGACATCTAAGATCAAGAGATGCCTTCATCGATGTAAATACAGAGGGTTTACCAACAGGTGCAAATGACTGGTAACACTCAGGAACACAGAACACCAACTTTGCCATCAAACATCTAAATAAGCCTGCCTAGTTTTGGAACAAGATTCTTAGCACAAATGAAACCAAGATTAAATTGAACCACAGGTTGCAGACTTCAGGCAGTAACTATAAAGTAATCCTTGTATTCATAATCATGTTGCTTTGTCCAATTACTTTTGAGCCTCTGAAAATGAGGACAATGTATAAGAATGGCTGTAATTCCTAAATGGTTAATGCAATATTTTTGTTCAACTCCTTGAATAAAAACCTTTGAATATGCTATAGCTTTCAAAAGCAAATTTACAAAAAATTACATTTATGGACCTAAAGCTGTCTAACTTACCAAATTTAGGGGCATTTATTAGTGACCATTTATAATCCTCAGGGACACAAGGCTTGCTCCTAAGTGATGGATTGATTACAGTGGAGTCCTCAAACGGTTAAAAGTACTTTTGTATATTATACCTTTACAGCTCTATGGATTTAGCAAAATTTATAATTGCTTGATTGTATGACACTTCACAGTCTTAACGAAATCAGATTAACCTGCTGCCCTGCATGAATTTCTGTTTTTTACAACATTGCATGGATATAAAGTGCTACAGGAATGAGTCCTAAAACCCTGAAATAAGGTAGAATGTTTGCACTTCTGTTTCACTCCTTTTGGATCACTAGTGGGTTTGGTAGGTGAAAGGCATTCAATTTCTTCAATGATTAGAAGCTGCTATTGAGGACATATCTTTCTATTGGGTGAAGGACTTTAAAGAATGGACATGGACCGCAGGCCTACTTACTCTTTACAGTCAAGAAATAAGACATATGTTTATTCGTGGACTAACAGGCAGTTCCAGGTAATGCAAAAGTTCACACTGCTCTGTATTCCTGCCTTTATTGTCTTTTTTTTTTTTTTTTCCTGTACCTTAGCAGGTAAAGGTAGAATGTAAATAAACTCTTCCCAGCATCAGGGTTTTAAGCCAGTACAACCCAGAGTAAAATTCAAATTTTAAAGACTGTTTAAAAGTTATTGCAAATGCTTACACTTGGCCATGAGAAGTTTACAGATACCTTGTTTTGGGGAATGGATAACATGAATACTGATTATGAGTGATGCTTCTGTCATATGACTCACCTTGTGTCTTTAGATTTGGTTCTGATGGACCAGAGGTCCGCTGGTTTAATCAGAGAAACTCTGAGGACCATGCTCACAGACTCTAAGAGGAGTCTGTGAGCAGGCTCTCATTCAAGAGCTCATCAAGTCCAACAACCAGCTCAAATGAGCCAAACAGTCACTCTCCATTAGTCAATTGACTGTTTGGCTCATTTGAGTTGGTTGTTGGACTTGATGAGCTCTCATTCAAGAGCTCACTTGATGAGCTCTCATTCAAGAGCTCATCAAGTCCAACAACCAACTCAAATGAGCCAAACAGTCAATTGACTAATAGAGAGTGACTAATAAAAAGGTATTTTTTATTAGTTACTGCCATCCTTTGCCTAAAGTGGCAGTATGGTGATTTGTAGAGAATAACAGAAAAAGCGGAAAAATAAATATAAGGTCTGCAGAGGGTTTGGACCTCTACATTGCAGATCCTGATGAAGGTAGACAGGAAGCTAACTTCACTTGGTCTTAAATGTAGTGTAGGGTTCAGAGGATGAGATATTTCAAATAGCTGACAAAATTGTGGATAAATATCCAGGCTAGAGGGTTTTTCTCTCCAGTTGAACACACAACATTTATAGGGCTTTTAATTTATAAATATTAAAAATCCAATAGTTATCCTGTTATCCAGTCTTATCAGCATCACATGAGTATCCTAGAGATACACTGTTTGGGAGCGTTTTCTAGAAAGGGCTCTGAACACAATATAACACAAAAAACACTGATAGGGTTAACGTAAAATATATCTTAAGATACAATATAGGAGAAAAAAAAACCTATTCACAAGAGGTTAAAGGACAGTGTCTCAATGGGAAGATCTTGCAATGATTTTATAGTGTTTCTTGAAACAAAGAAATTCGTTCCAAATGGTTTTCTTTACTCCTACACAAACACATCATCCAATAGGGTAGAAACCTACACGATGTTTATGCTCTCTCCATGCACTTACTATAAATTAAACCCAAGACACAACATAGCTTGGTTTACTTCCATCTGTGGTGTGGCACCATGTATGCCCCCTTTAACTCATAAAACGTCTGTCTAAGGCTCCATAAAGAGATGATGAAACTTCTATTGGAGCACCACCAAGAGTGAAAAAATTATAAACCAACATTTATTTCACAACACCTTGTAGCTCAGTGCAGGTATGAAGTGTAAACCTAAGGCTGGACGGCAAATTTTAACAGAGGCTATCTCAGGGTACTTTCCATATAGAGAAGAACTAGATTGTATTCTTTATAGTTATATTAACGGACATCCAACAATTCCCCTGTGAGCAAGCACTTGGCCACAGCGGCAACAAAAAGCTCCCTTTAAACAGGTAGAAACCTTGAACCTGACTCATGGAGCAGGAGGGAGGAAAGAGAACTTAGCATAATAAAGGTACCACATAATGATGTATAATAATGATGAGACTAATAATAGGGCTAATATTAATACTAATAAGACCAAATGCAACAATAATATTGGTAATCATAATAATTAAAGCAATGCGTGTTGAGCAGATTCATGGGGGCAGTAGGTGGTCTGCAGATTTAGACTCTGCAACATCAGAGGCAGAAAAGCCTACAGAAAGTGACAATAGGAGAGAGGAGAGACAAGAAAGCCAAAGCTCTCATCCTCTCTCTCATCATCTCATCCACTTTTTCTCTCACCTCTGGGAGAGAGAAGCTACGTAACTGCCTTCAATCTGCTTACTAAGTTAGGCTAGCCTCTGTTTAGTTTGCCCTGAATGTCTCATATGCCTGTACACAGATTGAGTGTGTCATGAATTTTTGAGCTTTAAACACATGCACAAAATATGTTAAAAATTTAATTTTGGCATGTACTAGTTTTTCTGTGTCATTTTAAGAAAGGATGTGCCTGATTTTTGGGATACTACAAAGGTGAAAAAAGGCCAGAGCAATGACATCTAGAGTAAGTACATCATAAGATAATTTGTTTCTGAGGTGTTGTGGACCAAGCACAATAACTTCAGTTTTATCTGAGTTCAATAGTAGGAAGTTCTTGGTCATCCAGATCTTTATATCCCTAAGACATGCTTGAAGTTTAGCAACTGATTGGTTTCGTCAGGCTTCATTGATAGGTGCAACTGGGTGTCATCTGCATAACAATGGAAGTTTACTGAGTGTTTCCTGATAATATTGTGAAAGGGATATATAGTTGAATAGAACTGGTCCAAGCACAGAAAATTGTGGAACTCCGTGACCAACTTTTGAGTAGATGGAGGATTCATTGTTAATGTGCACAAATGGAAATTGATCTGATAAGTAGGACCTAAACCAGCTAAGATAAAGTCCTTTGATACCAATAAAATGCTCCAGTCTCTGTAATAGGATTTGATTGTCAGTAGTGTCAAACACGGCACTAAGATCTAACAGAACAAGTACAGGGACAAGTCCTTTATCTATGATGCCTCTAAATCCTGACTGAAAATCCTCAAATAAACTATTATTATGTAAAAAGTAACACAACTGGTTGGCAACAGCTTTCTCAAGGATCTTAGAGAGAAAGGGAAGGTTGGATGTGAGTCTATAGTGGCTAAAACATCTTGATCGAGGGTAGGCTTTTTAAGAAGAGGTTTAATTACAGCTATTTTAAAAGACTTCAGTACATAGCCCGATATTAGGAACAGATTGGTTATGTCTAATAGAGAAGTGCTAACTAAGAGTAGAACTTCCTTAAGCAGCCTGGTTGGGATGGGGTCTAAGAGACAGGTTGATGGTTTAGATGAAGAGATCACTGAAGTTAGTTTGTGAAGGTTGATAGGAGAGAAAATGTCTAGGTATTAATTGTTTTTTATGACTGTTTCTGATGTTTCTGTGATTGAGGAAAAATTTGTGCCGGTTGAAGGCAAGAGGAGGTGAATTCTATCTCTAATAGTTAGAACTTTATCATTAAAGAAGCTCATGAAATTGTCTCTACTGAAAGCTACAGGAATACATGTATCAGTCGAGTTATGACACTCGGTCAGGCTGGCTCCAGTGTTGAAAAGAAACCTAAGGTTGTTTTTATTTTCCTCTATCATATATGAGTAATAGGCTGCTCTGGCATCCCTGAGGGCCTTCTTGTAGGTTTTAAGACTGTCATGCCAGGCTAAGTGGGATTGTTCCAGTTTATTTGAGCGCCATATTCTTTCAGGTTTTTGTGTTGTTTGCTTTAATATACGGGTTTTGGAGTTAAACAATGGAGCTAACTTCCTTTGTTTTAAATCCTCTTTTTTACAGGGGCAATAGAGTCGAGCGTTCTTCTCATTGAGCCTGAAGTGCTATCAACAAGTTGATCAGTTTGGGGGGGCTGAGGTTATTATACAAGTTCTCTGGTATATCTTGATATGGCAGTGAATTTAGCACTAATGGAATCACATCTTTAAATTAAGCTACAGCACTATCAGATAGACATCTAGTAAAGAAATTTTTTCCTAATGATGTGTACTCCAGTAACATAAGTTCAAAGGTTATTAAACAATGGTCTGAGATGGTCTTATTTGTGGTTCCTAGAGTATCCAAAAGTAGAATGGGAAGCAGAGCCTTCAGTTATTAGGCTCCTCTACTGTGGAACCATCCTCCAATTTGGGTCTGGGATGCAGACATCCTCTCCACATATAAGAGTTGGATTAAAACCTTCCTTTTTCGATAAAGCTTATAGTTTGGGTTTGCTCAGGCTCAGCTTGAACCTACCCCTAGACATGCTGCTATAGACCTAGACAACTGGGGGACTTTCCATGATGCACAGAGTTCCGTTGCTTTCTTGTCTCTCTCCTCTCTCCTCCTGTCACTTTCTGCAGGTTTTTCTGATGCTCCTGAGTCTGGATCCATGGCTGCGGTCCACTTACTGCCCCTATGAACCTGTTCAACACCCACTGCTTCAATTATTATGATTAATATAACTATTTTATTTAGTCTTATTAGTAATATTATTTTCCCTGTGAGTATAAATATAACTCTTATCATTAGTCTCATTATTATTTTGGAAACCTGTATATTGCTATTCTCTCTCTTCACCCTTCAGCCCCCTTCCTTTTTTTCTCTGTTTGTCTCTTGCTCCCCCCCCCCTTTATCTCTCAACCCAGCCGGTCGAGGCAGACAGCCATCCATCATGATTCAGGATCTGTTCAACGTTTCTACCTGTTAAAAGGGAGTTTTTTTGTTGCCGCTGTTGCCAATTGCTTGATCATGTGGAAATTGCTGGGTCTCTGTAATTAATAATTATAAAGAGTACGGTCGACCTGCTCTATTTGAAAAGTGCTCTGAGATAACCTCTATGATATGGTGGTATATGAATAAGATCGAATTGACTTAAATGAATTGGGAGAGAGCCATAGCTTTACTTTCATCGGGGACATAAAAAGTGCATTTATATAATCACCAGTCAAATCTTATTTTTAAAAACCACCAAAAAAAGGGAAGGGGTTGGATATGTG
Source organism: Istiophorus platypterus (assembly GCA_016859345.1). Taxonomy (NCBI): domain Eukaryota; kingdom Metazoa; phylum Chordata; class Actinopteri; order Istiophoriformes; family Istiophoridae; genus Istiophorus; species Istiophorus platypterus. Next base: position 137,020 of record CM029131.1, read on the forward strand.
TCATACAACTACCATTCTGACGTAATGGATGTTTCTATTCAAAATGTTTTAAATGGTATCTATGGTCTTATAACATCTCTGAAGTTACTCTGCCTGTCGAAGAAATAGTCCCTAACTAGTAAGTCTGTCAGATCAGATGAAAAATAGGCACATTTCACAAGATGTCAAAATATGCCCTTAAAAGCCTCACAGAATTTAACATGCTATTGAAAATGTGTGTATATACAGGGTATTCAGTCGCTTCAGACTTGCTCCTTGTTCTTTTTTAAAAACTACTTACTTTAGACATAACTTTCTTGAGTTTTATCTTCAAATTCTCCCCTTGTATTTCAGCTGTTGACTAAGATCATTCTGTTGTGACCAGTCCTAGTGCTCCATTGCAACTGCAGACAGAAACCGTCCTCTGTTGGTTTGGAGCTGACTGAGTTTCGAAATCTGCTCCACACGCTGGCAGTGTGGGCCCAGCAGCTCCACCTGCTGAAGGTAAATACTAACGCCTGCAGGTTACACTGTAATGAACCGAAGAAGTAGCTGATGGGTAATACTAATATGAGAATATGAGTATATTTTCTCAATGATCTTTCAATCAGAAAACTTTTGCTACATCTTTCAAGTCAGCCCTGAACAACCTGTCCTGAGATCCAAAATGGTAAGTCCATGTTTCTTACATGGACCTACCACCCTACTGGCTGTCATTCTTTTGCTGGTATGATCATGAATTATGACAAGTATTAAATTACATACAGTGTAGTATTAAAGGGGTTTAAAGACGTTTTAAATTCAAGTTGGTGAACCTGTAGAAACTGATTTAACTGACTAGTATTGTGTGTGCATGTGTTTAGGAGCTGTAGCAAGGTTTAACTAAACTTGCACCCAGACTGGTGCCCTGGCAGCTATCTGATCGTGGCCATGATTCTGCAGTAGGTGAGAAAGTGGAGGACATGATGTTGCTGGTTAACACCATGTTGGAAAGCACCATTACTGATGATGAAAAGGCATAATTTTACAACACTTTTTAATTTTTGTTTTGCTTTATCAAGTCAGTGTTGACATTTAAATGGAAAGATTGCAATATTTCTGCCTTTTTTCCCCCCAGCAGGTCTCAAATGCTGCTGGACTGCCCTGAAACCTGTCTATTCAAAAGTGTCTTTTCAGGGCAGTATTTGTTCTGCTAGGTGCTGAGGAGTCCCACACAATACCCTCTGAGACATTCTGGAGCTAGGTAACTTGGAGCTAGGCAACCTGCAGCAATGGCTATGACTTAGTCACTACATGTGACTATGTACAATTTCAGGTACTTATACTTTACTCGAGTATTTCCATTTCAGCTACTTTTTACTTCTACTCCAATACATTTCAGAGGTAAATATTGTACTTTATACTGCACCACATATATTTTAAAGCTTTAGTTACTTTGCAAATTTAGGTTAATAATACCGAATATTAGTATTATTATTATTAATTATTATTATTATCAATATTATTTTGCAGTATCATTGTCAAAGTGAAACAGCACAAGGAATCCTTCCCTGCTTTCCATGCCCTCATTAGGGAAATTTTACATGTTCTGGGTAAGAGCGACACAACAAACACATCATTACGGTGCTTGTGGGGTTGAAAGTGCTTTAAATAATAGTGTAGTATAATAAGTGTGGGTCATTCTGTGCCATCACTTACTGATGTATAATGTCCTTTGCTGTTGTTTTAATGTTATGCCCTGCAAGCATATTGTCCTTTGTTGTAGGTTTACTGCCCTGTGTTGTCGGTCCTTTGTTGTAGGCATGATGTCCTGTGCTGTAGGTATAATGTCCTGTGCTGTAGGATCACTGCCCTGAGCTGTTCACACTATGCTCTGTGTTTTTCACCCATCATGTGGCTGATAATGATAATGCAGCACTGTGTGTGTTGCAGGAGTCAAGCGTCTCGATGACATCCTCCCAGCTCTGAAGTCTTTGAAGCAAACAGTACAGTGACATGCCACTTTGACTTACCTGAGTGCCGTGTTTTGTGATTTGTGATGATTATTGATTATGTAACATAAGTTTTGTTTTTAATGAAAACTTATGGTGAGCAAACTTGGTAAAACTGCTATATATAAACTCAAATCTATTGCAACAAGCCTGATTATTTGTATGTTAATTAAAATGGAACCAGCTGAACCAACCTTATTATTTCAATTTCAACTCCTAATTTTTAGAATAAAGATTCTCCACAGTGTTAGTCAGTATCCCTGCATTTCCAAAAACTTCATATAACATATTTGTTACCTTTTGAAACACAGGCATCTCCAGTAGAGGGCAACAGTCTTAGAGAATAGGGGAGCTGAGGAAAAAAAACTTTTGTAATGTGAACATCACTTCTTTTTTCATATCATAAAAGATGATAATGATTTTTGGGTCACAACTACAGTATGTACAACCCCATCATCACAAAAAACTTGAGACACTACAGGCAAAAATATTATTTTTTCATGCCTTGGTCAATTTTTTAATTTTAGGCTTTTTTGTTTCCATTTTTTGTTCTTTCAAACTAGTGGAAAGAAAAAATGCAAAATACATATTTAGGTGTTTATTTTACCAAACATTGCCTGTTTGCCTTTCTAGATTTCAATTACAATGCATACAGTTAGGTGCATACGTATTTGGACAGTGACACAATTTTCAATTTCCTGTGTACACCAGCAAAGTGGATCTGAACCGATCAAATAAAGCTATGATTGAAGCGTAGACTTTCAGCTTGAATTCAAAGGGTTTAAAAAAAATTACATTAGCCATCTAGGAATTACAGTCATGATCATATGTAGTCCCTCATTTTTATTTATGTTAACTCTGAACCCTTTTTTTTTGGGGGGGGGGTATATGCAGAATTTAACCCACTTTTAGATGTACAGTGAACACCTGCTGCTGTGGTATCTGTGGTACAGTTCCCAATACTTGTATGATTCACTGAAAAAGTCAGTGCTGTTTTTTTTTGTTTTTTTTTTGCAGTCCTCGTCAATAAAACAGTAGCCAGTCTATGTTTCCCATTACACACAGTTGCATATAGGAGATCAAAAACTATAAATTAGTGGTAACTATTAACACATCCTGTGATTTACTGTGTATTGATATGTATGAGTCAGGTCCCAGTAAGACCTGTAGTAGAAAACAAGACTGTGGAGACCAATGGGACATGAAGCGTTACAAAGAGCCATTCTAAGCTGATTAGCACCTTATGGACGACATTTGGTCAAATCTTGTTACAGAAGCCGGTTGCTAGGAGGTGAAGACGCCTAAATGGTAGAGAAGAAATACAGAGCGGAGACAAGCTGGACCTCACACACTGGTCTCCGGTCAACATCATAGCTGTTTTATTCTATTTGTCTCTGCACGCGGTGCGGATAATCCGGTCTGCGGGGCGGTGCGGTAGGACCGTGCTTACGTGTTTTGTTCGTTTGAATGTTTAATGTTAAATGTTATCCCGGCTGACAAGTACGTTAAAAACTAGGCTGGGGGTGGTTGGACTGAAAGGTCTTTCCAATGGCCGCAGAGTGTTCTCAAGAGGCTATTCTGGACTTTCTGAAGGAGAAAGGAGGTAGGGTAAAAATCACCGATCTAACGGAGCATTTTAAGCCCGTGTTCCCGCAGGAGCCGGAGAAGAAGGTGGCGGTCCGGGAGAGATTTAAGAGCTACGTAGACGAGATCGCTTTTGTAAAAACTGAGAATGGGGTTAAATATGTCTGCCTGAGGAAGAGGTTCTGTGGGCCATTGAAGAGGCAGCGAAGCCCCAGTTTAAGTAATGGGACAGAAACGGAACCGGAACAATTTATAAATGATGGAAAATGTTCACATGCTGCAAACGGCAGAGAGGCTGCTGCGTCTGAACTCCCTGGCTCAGGTTACGGAAGTGACAGCCAGGTGGGAGCTCCGAGCGATCCTCCTACTGCACCCGACGACAGACGCCAGTGTCATGAGTTTGTTTGTATAGCTGAAGAAGTGGACAGCAGCTCGGGTGATATGGGGAACACAGAAAGCTTTTGGAGAGAGAAGAGGGCATCCAAGAAGGAGCAGGCGGGACAAACATCAGACATACCAGAAATTTCAGTGACTGAAGCGTCACCTCTTCCTGCAGAGGGATCTGTCTTCACTCTGCCTGGGCCTGTACAGACCGGTACTACAGGACAGGTAGACACAGCCACTGCTGAGCTCAGTCCCACAGTCAGAAAGACTCAGACTGAGGCTCTCTTGCTAACAGGGCTGAAGGAAGTAGAGGAGATTCATGTGGTGACCATGGACAGTTCTAAAGGATCCCAGCACAGGCAGCCAGAGTCAGACAACATGGAAGACGAGGAACAGTTTGATACACACAGCCTGTGTGGCAGTGAAGGTAATAGCACCCCTAAAGGCAGCCGCAAACACTTCATCCAGGTTATGATGAACACTTCCCCCCAGGTGAGACGTAGCATGGTGTTGCATAGGTCAGTTTACTTGTCTTCCAGGAGTGAAAGCGATTCAGTGTCCCTGGTCTCCTCCAGCCTGGATGAAGACAGGACCCCAGTCACTCTGGACCCGCTGGAACATGAGTGGATGATGTATGCTACAGATGGGGAGTGGGGCAGCTTGTCTCGCCTTCTCACAACCGAGCCCAGTCTTGTCCTGAGGAAGGATTTCATTACTGGCTTCACCTGTCTGCACTGGGCTGCCAAGCTTGACAAGCCTGAGCTGATAGCACTAATTATTAACTTTGCCAAGCAGCACAACATTCCCATCAGTGTTGATGTTCGATCCAACACTGGCTACACCCCACTGCACATAGCTGCCATGCACAACCACACGGAGGTGGTGAAGCTCCTGGTGGGTGCCTACAATGCTGATGTGGAGATCAGAGACTACAGTGGGAGGAAGGCCTGCCAGTACCTCACTGACAGTGTGAATTTGGACATAAGGGACATCATAGGGGAATATGAGCAATCAAACTCAGAAAATGCAACCTGTGAGGACAGTGGCCGCTGGAAGATCTCCAAGGTTCTCCAGTCTAACCATAAACCTCTCAGGCTGCTGAGTCCTGGTGACTGTGACTCTATGGAAAGGGAGGGACAACCCAGAGAGAAACCCTTCAGGAGGAAGTCCTCTTTCAGCAATATGAAGCCAAAACTGCAGAAGCTCCGCTTAAGGACATCACAGATTGTCCACAGCACGTCGTTCCATGACACAGAGGAGCTGGAGGGGTCCAGAAAAGGCTCCTCTAAGTCCAGACCCAAGACATATTTCTTTGGGTGAGACCAGCACTGACAGAGGACATAGTGCACAGGGATGATGACAGTTTAAGCACAAAATGTCTGCAGAAATGGGGAAAGAAACATTTTAAGACAATCTTTACATTCCATATAAAGATTGGACCAAAAGAACAAATGGCTGCAGGCTTTGTGTTTATATTCACTATCTAAAAATGTGCTCATTTTTTTGCCAAACAATCAGTGTGAACTTTATCTTTGATAGGGTAGAAGATTTAGTTCCAAACCCACTGTTCGCAAATGAGGACATAAATCTTTAAAAACAGGCTCAGTCATTTCCTAAAACAGCTGCTCACTGTATTTTTCATCAAACAGGATGAAGTAGGAGTAGGAGGAATCATTTGATTGTTGGATTGTTGGATTAATCTATATCTAGTGCTATAGTGATTATTGTGGGCTGCAGAAGAGTGTGTGTTCACAAGAACTTTTTGGTGATATACTGTACGTTACAAAGTTTGGCTCCTAATAGACAAATGTACACTGTTTTTATCATTTATCAGTTATACAGGACAAAGCAGATCAGATATTGAACCATACTATACTTGAGATTGTAATATTTGATGTGATGTGGATTGCAGGTCAGCCTGCTTTCTCTTTATCCATCCACAGCTGACACTAAAGCCTCTTGACCTTGACCTTTTAATGTGGATCATGACAGGCAGATTTCTCTGTCACAAGGTGGAAATCTGAAGCTCAGCCATTATATTAGGATACAAAGACTGGTCTTTGGTAATTTCTGGTCTTTGGTAATTTCACTTTCCATACATTACAGGAATAGCATTTAGATGTCCAGAGGAATTCTGATACCTGTAAACACTTGGGCTGAGATTACTTTTTACCTCAGCTCTGTGGTTAAATTATGTGGAATGTTTCTGTATGACATCAGTCAACTCAAACTCAACTCAAATGTCTTAACTCATTTCTCCAACATTTGAGGTTAAAATACAGTTACCACCCTGTGGAACTACTATAAGGGCTTTACAGTCATCTTGGGCTTTAGCATTAAGTACTTCCAATTTTTTGAATGTAAATGGCTAAATCCAAAAAACTGAATAAATCCTCTGTATAAAGCACTGCATAAAATGGAAGTTTTCAAATGTTTCACAGGAATTTTGAAAAAAGGTATAATATTTTATTAGTTGTTTCATGAATGCATTGTGTGGCACAATAGGGTTATGAATCAGACATAACAAATAAGGAAATTCATTTAATCCACAACATGCTGCTTCATGTCATAACTTGACTTAACCTCATACTACACAAGCTTCTCATGTCAAGCTGTATTAAGGTTCTTAAATAAAGGTCAGTGTAGATAAAGGTTGATTGGTTTTATGGCAACACATTATCAATAGTAATTTCATTGATGTCATTTACAGTTGGGTACATAAAAATTTGGAGGTGACACAATTGTCATAGTTTTGCCATCTTTACACCCCCACAAGAGAATTGAAAAAAAGCCATCAAGATTTGACTGAAGTGTGGAATTTCAAGTATAATTCAGGAGATTTAACGATGGGATGTGTTTGTGTGTGTGTGTGTGTGTGTATATATATATATATATATATATATATATACATACATACATACACACACACACAAACACATCCACATATATATGTATAGACAAAATTTGGGGGATTTTTTTTCTTTTTTCTTCCTATACTTATTTTTTTGTTAATAGTTTGTGACCACAGATGGCTCAGTAGGGATTCTCCTGTGATGTGTAATATAATATTTTGTCCCCCTCTACACAAAAAGCACTTCATGTTTGTATCATTATTAGTTAGTTACAATGATGGATGCCCACTACTAAAATATCATTGGATGGTGTAGCTTTAAGACTTCTAAACAATGAAAAACTGATCTAGACCAAAAGTACACAAAAATGATAGAGAATTCTACGCACAAATATTTCCATGTCACACATGATGTATCTGTCTTCTCTCAGATTAGTCTCTTCACCAAATCCTTTTTTCCTGTCTGGGGAGGCTTTTTTGAATTATCCGCTTGGCTGAGCTTATTTTTTTTACTTCAAGATTATGTTGTTTTACAAGCTGGCCATGTTGACTAACTATACAAAGCTCAAGCTCAGGTCATCTAATGGCTGATCCAAATTGTAATGGTTATTGTGTCTGTTTGAGCAGATCACAAAAACACATTTTCATTCTTACCCTGAGATATAGACAGATAGATCTGATTTTATTCCACAAGATAGGACAGACAGTTTTACCATAATTTAACCTCAGTTGGAAATAGGTCCTATAAATATGTTATCCTTGGTAACCCAGACCAGTGGTGGACTTAGTCTGTCTGAGGGTCAGGGCAAAATAATAAAAAGGACACCTGAAACATTCCATGGGCCCCCATAAGCAATGGAAAAAAAATATACTTGTTTGGTGGAAAGGCTACATCCCACATTAAGATGAATTTATATATGATTTTATAAGTTGATTCAGAATATAAGGAAAACAAAAACTCAATATTTATTTTCTAACTTTTTAGTGCAAACATCTGTGTATTAAAATGCAGGGAATGGGTCATTTTTAAATGTTTATTTCTCAAAGACATCTGTAGTAAAAACATGGAACTATTAACATTTTGAGAGTTTGCTGTTTGCAAACAGTCATGTCATAAAGGCGAGAAGGGAGATTGATTAAAAGAAAGGAGAATATTTTTTGGCCATGAGTTTGTGAATGTTATAGGTCTTGTAGTCAGATAGGTTGTTCCTCTCTCTCTCTGGACAACAGCAGAAGAACTAAGACCCTTCCTTCTTCACACCTTCTCTAAGCTTGGTCTTGATTAGCTTCAGTTTGGAGAATGATAACTTGACTGAGGCAGTTGAAAATATAGAATAGAAAAATTTAAGGGGGTTGGCTGAGCAAACTAGTGAGTAGTACTGTATCAAAATCATGTGATACAGTGCACTATATAAGGCACTCTAACAAGTTCTTTCGCTTCCTGAAAAGGCACTGTGCTTCTAATGCACAACACTTGGGATCAGAGTTAATATGAGTCCATTAAACGGTCCCTGGTGTTCAGTGCTTGGTGTCAGGGACTGTCAGACATCTGGTATCTGTCATGAAATTTGGCACAGCTCCAAACATGACTGCAGCTGATATTGAAGAAAAACAAATCATACAGATAACAGGAGTAAAGTGTACACACAACAGAAACAGAACATGTCTATGTGTTATTACACTAAGAATGAACCATAGCTCACAGTTTGCCCTGTGTATACAGGGTGGGTATAGAGTCAGATTGGATTCTATCCACTGATGAAACAAGATCATTAGCTATCTTTGGAAAAACAACCATTCCATACTTTGTCATGATATTAATTCAATTCAATTTTATATATACTGCACCAAATCATATATGTAAATTGGATGAGAAAGAATGAGAGAGGTGGGGGAATAGCAGGGAGGAAAGAGAAAATAGCACAATGCAGGTTCCACATAAAGATGTATAACAATAATAAGACTAATAATAAAATTAATTATTATAATATTAGCTTGGCTAATGTCAGTCTTTTTATAAGGAAGACACCCATATTTTGGTCTGTAGTGATGAATGTGTGAGACACCTCTCTACGATCAGTGACAGTAGGCTTAACATTATCTTAACTATTAGAAAATAGGATGTGGGATCAAAGCTAGATGGAAAGTTGTCCTAAGAGCCCACACAGCCTAAAGATGTTTCAACTTATATTGCTTCATTAGAACTGCTAGGTCAAGACGACTTACAGCTTTATTTTTAAAAAAATTGTCACAGTTACACCTAGCCCCAAAAAGTGATGTCAGTAGTAAATGAACACTGAGAAAAGCAATCATAAATTGAAATAGGTGTATGAGAACAACGCTGCAGTTTTAGTATAGATGATTTTGGCATCTTTATTAGACATGGAACAATGTCCAGAACATTCTGTGATTTATATCTAAAGTGTTTGTCTTTTGCTACTGCAAAAAAAGAAAGAAAATCAATAAGATATATAGCAAAATAGCACCTCTCAGGTGAGTTTGGAGGAAGTCGAACTATATCTCATGTCTGAGAGCCACAGGTGAGTGTGTCAGGTCTGCTGAAGGCCCACAAGTTCACAGCTTTTCTTCCACAACTCTGCTTGTAGCACAGAGTCATAGGAAAGGTCAGAGGACTGCATCTTCTGTCCATTATACAGGTAACATCCACCCACCCCCTCCATCTCAGAGGCAGCTGCGGTGTAGATGGCTGTGGATGCTCCCTCTGCTGGAGTCTGAGAAGGACATAAATGAAAAAAGGACCGTCTGACTGTGATCAGAGATAAAGTAGTTTAAGGAGGTGAGTTCCAATCTCGGTTTAGTAAACACTCTCTTCACTGAATGAACTTTTAATATATTCCTAGATTAAACTTGATAAAACGCCAAATGCTCATGAGTAGGTGTGCAATAATGAGACATTATCATTGCATGATCAACATTTTGAAATATCTGTGTAGTTCAAAGTTTGTAATACCAGCATGCTTGTGTCATGCTGTCTGTATGTACTATATTTGCCATCATTGGCACATACATGTATGTGTGTGTGTGTGTGTGTGTGTGTGTGTGTGTGTATGTATGTAAGTATGTATATATTTATTCATTTATATATACATATTTTTTTATATATACATATAAATATATATATACATACATATATACATACATACATATATATATGTATATATATATATATATATACACATATATATGTATATATATATATATATATATATATATATATATATATATATATATATATACATAGATATATACACATATATAAACATATATATATATGTATACATATATATATACACATATATAAGCATATATGTATACATATATATTCACATATATAAACATATATATATATATACATATATATATATATATATATATATATATATATATATACATATATATACATATACATATATATATATATATATATATATATATATATATATATATATATATATATATATATATACATATATATATATATATATACACACACACACACACACATACTCATACATATATACACACTCACACACACATATATATATTTATATACACATACATACATACATAGACTGTATTAACACAGGAGGCAGTCATGCCAGTAAAAATGTACCCTGAACAGTATCTTAGCCACTGGTTTCTTCAGCGCCTGTGCAAGACTCCACAGGTTGTCATACAATGCCGTGTCCACCATGCCTGGATCCACGGCGTTGACAGTCACGGGAAAGCAGCTGGCTGTCAACTTTTCCTGCAGATAGTAGGTGAAGAGGACCAGAGCCAGTTTGCTTTGAGAGTAGGCACCATGTGAACTGTAGCAGATCCTGGATACAGAGAGAGGGAGTCAGGGCAGGTTAACTCAGAAGTCTTGCCAGAGTTGAAATAAGCACAAACTCTCAGTTTGAGATTCCACTTTTGTCAGCTTCAAAAAAAGTACCATGAAAGTCAATAATAGGAACTGTTGGTATACTTATTGATTGTAGGAGTGCATACACTATTTTTGAATTTTGTCTTCACTGAAAACAGTTTGCTAAAACCATATGTTGTGGGGGCTCTTAGAGTTTTAACATGTTACATATGCTACCTAATATCACATTGTAATTGCAAATTTTATAATATGAATGTAAAATCAGTTTACAATCGACATAACAAAGCTGTTCTACTAGGAAAAAAATTGGCACGAAACCCTTATTAGAGTCTGATTTAGTGTCTTTAAGCACAACAATTAAATTAAAATTTGGATGAGAAAGAATGAGAGAGGTAGAGGAATAGCAGGGAGGAAAGAGAAAATAGCACAATGCAGGTTCCACATAAAGATGTATAAAAATAATAAGACTAATTATAAAATTAATTATTATAATATTAGCTTGGCTAATGTCAGTCTTTTTATAAGGAAGACACCCATATTTTGGTCTGTAGTGATGAATGTGTGAGACACCTCTCTACGATCAGTGACGGTAGGCTTAACATTATCTTAACTATTAGAAAATAGGATGTGGGATCAAAGCTAGATGTAAAGTTGTTGTCCTGTGAGCCCACACAGCCTAAAGATGTTTCAACACTGAAAACATGTTTAGAGCACCCAGCATTTCCAGGCATGATATTTACTGCAAATAATGTGGTATCACTTCCTGTTTCATAGTGAATTAGCATGTCAGCTGGTGTTTTCTCCTGGGTTACACTGATACACATGGGAATTGATTACCGGGCCATAGCCAACATTTTAGAAATACTGGAAATTACTCTCTAAAATATTGTTGTTGTGCAGTGCAGGAGCAAAATTTGGTTATTAACGGTTATTAATAATTTATAATTATCAAAGATAAATATTAATTATTATTAAAATTAATTAATCTTATCAATCAGGCCCTTTAACTAACAACAGAAAGTACTGGTCTCGATCGCAAGTGCAGAGCAAGACAGAGTTGATCTGCGGCAGATGGATCGAATCACAGTTCACCTAAGTCTGGTGACACAAGTGAACGAATAGGAGCAACAGCACAACAATATCTTCACAATATTGTAACAGCAACAGTTTAACACACACTAATTACTAACATCTGCCCGGAGCTATAAGCCTCTTACTCTTTTGCAGGTGAAGCTGTGTGATTAATCCTCGGTGTCCTTTGTGCAGGCAAGGTGGCCGCTACGAGCGGCTAATGTGTCTTCTCGGCGAAATGGCTAGTCTTCGGCTAGGCAAACTAATTCTGGCTCACTGCAGGGAATTAGTGAGTCGACTTTAAAAGAAGCAAGGTCTGTGTTCCTTCTTGAAACAGGTAGGACTTGTTAACTACCAGGTTTCGCATCCTCGGGCTTCCAGGCAAGAGCGAGGGAAATCCGTAGGCCTAAAAGTTAAATCATGTACACAGAAACTCCTAACTATGACTAGAGCATTCATCACGTGGGATGGGATCTAATCTGAGCAGCTATTGTTGCTCCTTCTATCGGCAAGGAGTTCACTGTGTGTAGTGAAGGTCCAAGCCAGAAGCGTGAGTTTCAGGAGTTTCTGTGTTAATATAATTTGAGGTGACGTCACGGTTTGGGACTGGCGGATTTCACCCAATGGGAGCCGTGGTTTTTGGGGGAGCGCCGCTGATCAGCTGACTCTGCGTGTGTTGGGGGGGGGGGTCGCTCATCTGGTTGGCTGGTCAGCTGACACTATATGTTGGGGGTTGCTCAGCTGAGTTGTTTGTCTATCTCAGCTAGCAACACGTGGTCTTTAGCTTAGTTTCAGGTTTGGGTGTGCATGCGGGCCTTCTTTGTCTAAAGTCTGTTGGTGAGGCACAACAATTGTTTCTAAAATATTTTAATTATTTAGATTTTTAATATTTCAATTATTCTGTTAGCTCATCGAGTACTGTACTGACAGCTAATTATTGTATTACCTCTAAATTTTATTTCCAATTATGAATAACAAAATGTTGTTTCAAAGCTTTCTCCTCACTGCTAAAAATAAAATCCTGGTGGAGAAACACTGATTAAAAGCAGACATTTTTAAGGCTGATTTAATATTGTGCTTCCATGAAATTAGGGCATTCATTAGAGACAGGATTTTACAGTTATGGAAAGTTATCATGGCAGCAGCTGTTTTATGTTTGGTCTTGATGTTGAGGAAAACAAATGGTAAATTGATGCACTTAAAGTGCTTTTCTAGTCTTTTTGACCACTCAAAGTGCTTTTACACTACCATCACATTCACCTGTTCACACATACTGTATATTCAAACGGCGCTTTTCTACACATTTGAGCGCATTATACAAAGACACACGCTCATACACTGCTGACACATCGGAGGCAAGTTGGGGCTCAGTATCTTGCCCCGAGGACACTTCAAAACGTGGACTGGAGAAGCCAGGATCAAACCACCGACCTTCTGGCTGGTGGGTGACCGCTCTACCACAGCCACCCAGACAGAAACACAGCATGCACGTTATAAGGTTATCCACCAGGAATGTGTGATTGCACTTGTGCAATTGGCCAACCTTGCAATTTGCTAGATGATGTCTAGCATTGCAGTTGCATTGCAGAAAAAGCTGTACTAGATTCAATTTTTTTTTTTGTCGCACAATCAAGTGTCATTTTCAATGACTCTCTTGAATGGCCCCCCCGATGCCATTGCACATTTTCAACATTCATTTGAATGACAATGGCTGCTATTATTCATGCAGAGTGAAAGTCTGTCTTAACCAGTCTCACCTGATGAGCGCCCCTTTTTCTTTATTTCGTGAATGTTAATGAGTTTTAAATAGTAAAGTTTACATACTCCCTACTCCTAAGAAAAAAATCCAGAAACATGTCCTCAATGTGTTCAGCGGCAGATCCAGCCCTGACTGAAAGTGATGTTTGAATACAGCAAAATTGAACCACGGCTACAAAGTTACACTTATCAATTTAGTTTGACTTGGATTAACTCTGCTTTTATTAAAAGGGCTATGTACCACAGTCCTTTAAAATAGCTGTAATTAAACCTCTTCTTAAAAAACCTACCCTTAAACCCAGAGGCATATATATTCACAAAGGCTCTGGCCAAGGAGACGGAGTTTCAGCCATTTTCAACTCAAGCCTATCAATCAAACCTAAATTTAGAATCCGCTACAACTCATTCGAAAGCCTGATTCTTAGTCTTACACAATCAACTTGGATATCTTTAAAGCCTGTTCTGTTTGTTATAGTGTACCATACTCCAGGATCATACTCTGAATTCCTGAATTATCTGATTTCTCAGAGTTTTTATCAACCTTAGTCATTAGTACAGACAGAATAATTATTGTAGGTGACTTCAATATTTCATGTGGAAATTGATATTGACAGCTTCTGCACTGCGTTTATCTCACTTTTAGACTCTGTTGGCTTTGTTCAGAGGGTAAACAAACTCATTCACTTTTTTAACACACCTTCAACCTTGTTTTGACTTATGGCATAGAAATATTTAATTGTCTTTCCACAGAATTTTCCTCTCTCGGACATTGTTTATTAACTTTTTAACTCTTATTACTGAAAAACACAAAATTGAGCAAATTTGTCTTTACTAGATGTTTATCTGCTGTAGCTAAATTTAAGGAAATGGTTCAATCAACTCGAAATTCACTGCTATATCACAATATAACAGAGAACTTATGCTAACTTTACCCCCTCCCAAATTGATCAGATTGTTTATTATTGTTCAGGCTCAATGAGAATGACACTTGTCACCTTTGCCCCAATAAAAAAATCAGATAATCAAACAAAGGAGGTTAGCTAAATGGTTTAACTCTCACACCCATATATGTTATAGCAAACAACACAAAAACTTGAAGGGATAGGGTGTGTTACTAAACTGGAACAATCCCACCTAGCCTGGCATGAGTCTTAAGGCATTCAGAAAGGCCCTCTGTGATGCCAGAGCAGCCTTTTACTCATCTTTAATAGAGGAATGACCCTAGGTTTCTTTTTAGCACCATAGCCAGGCTGACTGAGAGTCATAGCTTGATTGTTCCATGTATTCCAATAGCTCTCAATAGCGACGATTTCACAAGCTTCTTTAATGATAAAATTCTAACTATAAGAGACAAAATTCATCTCCTCCTGCCCTCAACTGGCACTAATTTGTCCTCAAACACAGGAATCTTACAAAAAGCAGAAAAATCCAATAGATACCTAAACAGTTTCTCTCCTATTGACCACTGCCAAATAACTTCAACAATTTCTTCACCAAACCATCAACTTGTGTCTTAGACCACATGCAAACTAGGCTGCGTAATGAAGTTGTACCCTTAGTTCGGACATCTCTATTAGTTATAATCAATCTGTCCTTATTAACAGGTGGTTCTTTAAAATAGCTGTAATTAAACCTCAAAAGTCTACCCCTGGTCCAGATGTTTTAGCCAACCCATATTTAACCTTCCCGTATCTATCCTTGAGAAAGCTGTCATCAACAAGCTGTGTTCAGTCAGGAGTTAGGGTGCATCACAGCACAGACACTGCACTGGTGTTTTGTAAGGACTCAGTGCCACATTTGACACTATTGACCATCATATCCTATATTAAAGGACTCACTCTTAACTGGTTTAAGTCCTATTTATCAGATCAGTTTCAAATTGTGCACGTTTATGTTAAATCCTCCATATACTCAAAAGATAGTCATAGTATTCCACAAGGCTCTGTGCTTGGTCCATATCTATTTACCATACGTATGCTTACCTTTAGCAATATTTTTAGGAAACAATCCATAAACTTCCATTGTCATGCAGATGATACCCAATTGTACCTATTAATGAAGTCCATCAGTTAGCTAAACTTCAAGCATGTCTTAAGGATATAAAAATCTGGCTTACCACCAATGCCGTACTGTTGAACTCAGATAAAACTGAAGTTACTGTGCTTGGCCCGCAACACCTCAGAAATGCATATCTAATGATATACTTACTCTGGATGGCATTGCTCTGGCCTCTAGCATCACCAATAAGAGTCTTGGAGTTGTTGTTCATCAGGGGATATCCTTTAACTTCCACATAAAACAAACATCAAGGACTATGTAATATTGCAAAAGTCAGGCACACCCTTTCTCAAAATGACGCAGAAAAACTAGTACATGCTTTTGTTACTTCTAGGATCAATTATTGTAACTCCCTATGATCAAGCTTTCCCAATAAAACATTAGTCTCCAGCTGATTCAGAATGTTGCAGCAAGAGTACTGACAGGAACCAGAAAAAGAGATCATATCCCTCCCATGTTAGCTTCTCTTCACTGGTTCCCTGTAAAATCTAGAATACAATTTAAAATCTTCCTTTTCACCGACAAAGCCCTTAATGGCCAGGCACGACCTATTTATTAAAGAGCTCATAGTACCTTACTCCTAGACCACTTCGCTCCAAGAATGGTAAATGGATTGTACTTATATAACGCTTATCTAGTCTTTTTGACCACTCAAAGCACTTTTACACTACTGTCACATTCACCCGTTCACACATAAATTCAAATGGCACTTTCTACACATTGGTACCAAATACACAAGTATACATACATACATACACAACACACATTCGCACACGATGATTTGGGGACTGGAGGTTCCGGGGATTGAACTACCACTCTTTCGGTAGGTGGGTGACCGCTCTTCCACCAGTCTACTGTGGAACCATCTTCCAGTATGGGTCCGGGAAGTAGACACCCTCTGCACTTGTAAAAGTAGGCTTAAAACCTTCCTTTTGATAAAGCTTGTAGTTAGCGTTGGCTCGGGCTCATCTTGAACAATCCCCTCATTATGCTGCTGTAGGTCTAGACTGCTGGGGGACTTCCCATGATACACCAAGCTCCCCTCTCCTCCACATCCTCCTCTCTTGCTGTGTGCATTAATATCTCATTTCTGAAGGTTTTTTTGCCTCTGATGCTGCAACATCTGGACCTATGGCTGCTGACCACCTAGTTCTCGCACAATCCTGATCAACACCCAGTGCTTTAATTATCATGATTACTACTATTACTATTTTATTTAGTCTCATTTGTAATATTATTAGCCCCATTAGTATAACTATTTGTCATTAGTCCCATTGTCATTATACACCTTTTCATGGTATCTGTATTTCGCTATGCCCCCCCCCCTCTCTTTGTCTTTCATTCACTCTCTCACTCTCACACTCTCTCACTCTCACACTCTCTCTCTCAACCCAGCTGGTCGAGTCCAACGCCAGGATTTGTTCAATGTTTTTACCCGTTCAGAGGGAGTTTTTTGTTGCTGCTGTTGCCAAGTACTTGCTTATGGGGGAATATGGGTCTCTGTAAATAATAACTATAAAGAACATGGTCTAGAGCTCCTCTATATTAAAAGTGCCCTGAGATAACCTCTGTTATAATATGACGCTATGTAAATAAATTTAAATTGAATTTAATTCAATTTCATTGTTTTTCGAGTTCCATAATTTACATACAGCAGCTGTTCCTCTTTAGCTGTTTGGTCAAAAATATCATGGGCCTGGTCTTGTTGTCTTATGGACGTGGAACAACTTTACAGTCAGATGAATACATAATCAGATGAGCCTCAAAGACAATGTCTTTGAGGCTCTGTATGCTGAGAATGCTAGAGAATAATTCTGTTGAGAATGTGAACATTTAACTGATGAGGACATTTAACTGATCAAACTGTTGCCACTGTTTTTTCTGAGGTTTTGTCTCTGCTTTAGGACTTGCATCCTAGGGTATTTTACAACTGCACACATTTACACAGATTTGCAACTATCATACATATAGATTGAATTGCACTTAGTGCTAAGAATAGATGTCTTAGAACCACTGTGTCACTCCACTACCGATTTTAACTTGAAGCAAATTTGGAGAAATAACAGAGTAATGCTTAAAACCTTCAATAATATGTCAAACACTTCCCAGCTGCAGAATGCTTTTAACTTGGCATTAGCAAAATCATTTTTAGTATAGTTAAAGCGGTATCATGATGGAAAATTGCTGTGGGAGAAGTCACCTTCTCCCACTGCCACCTCCTGCACTTGTGTGATCAAAGTAGGTAACTAATTGTTTGTGCAACTGCCTAGTGACCTGAAGAACAACAGAATAAGCATTTTCCTAATTTATCTTACCTCCTGTTTAAGTCATCCATATCCAGGACTCCTGCATAATGTGTAGCAGATGACATGTTGACAATTCTAGAGCAGCAGCCCTGCTGTCCTGACCTCTTCAGAATGTCAAGCAGTAGGTTCGTCAACAGGAAGTGGCCCAGGTAGTTGAGACCAAAGTGGAACTCATAGCCATCTTCTGTCTGTATCTCAGGAACCAGCATAGTCCCAGCTACATAACAGAACCACATGTAGAAGAGGAGATATGGTTTTAAAGTTGGCATGCACTCAGTATTCTCTTAGAAAGAACAAGTGTTAGGCCAACAGTTTGACATTTTCAAACAGTAACACTGTAATATAGTAGTGTATGACCTTTCTTGTATTTACCATGACAGTAAAACGGCCTACCATTGTTAACCAGAACATGGAGGGGGAGACCTCGGTCTCTGAACGTCTGAGCAAACTGTTTCACTGATTTCAGGGAGGTCAGGTCTATGAAGATGAATTCAGCTGTGAATAAAAAAAATGTAAGCTCAGATTCCACAGAGCACTGACAGAATGATACTACAGATATAATTTAATTAGTTAGTCTGACTAATATGAACAGTTTTAAAGATTAAAGAAGAACTTCACACCAAACCTCTTTTTGAATTAGCAAATTACATGTATAATCAACTTCATTACAATATATTGATCATGGATCCATTTTACTACAGCAATTTTTTTTTCCATCGAAAATCCAAAGATCCTTAAAACTGTGAAACACCTATGATGTAAAGTACCTTGTGACACCCCCAACTTATGAGGCAAAATCACCTCCACCCCTACACATGCCACATCTAATAAATTATATAAATAATAAAGTAATCTATCTATCCATCCATCCATCCATCCATCCATCCATCCATCCATCTAATAGTTTTGTGGATTTACCTAAGTAGAAACTTGGAATGCAGGGAGTATTTTTACACTTTTGTGTTTGTACTTTTACTCAATTAAATGACATACAGTGAATTGTCAGTTTATTAGTAACACCTGGATATAAGTAATGTATTCTATTGCATTATACCAAGAGGTGTGTCTGTTGTTTAGCCTACCCTCGTTTATTTGAATATTTTATTTAAACACCTGTCACCACAATACAGTTCAATAGCATGACACATGGCAGCCTCCAAGATGATTATAAAGATGATTCAACACCTCTGTAACAGTTTCAACAAAAACTGAACAATGTTACCTTCATGAAGGATGACTTATTACACAACTGTTGGTTCGGACTGTAATAGTTTTTCACTAGATGTACTGACAACTGAGTCTAAATACTTAATATAACCTATAGTAATAAAAAGGGTCCCCTCATGCTTCTACCATTTGGGTGAATTTTATTCACAACAAGCTGACTACATTGATACATTGATAAATGATGCATTTGGTGTATCTTCAAGTCTTCAAATGATCTAAATCAATCAAATTTTGAGGTAGACGACCAAACTAAATTTCCACACAGGAAACATATTAACGTCATCATTCATAACATGTCATGTTTGTGTCTATCTGATAGATAGATGTACTGCCAGTCCAATATCCCCACTCTTTCACCTGTTTTGGATTCAGATGAGGTATATATTTGACTCTTTAGCTGCTAAAGGTCCATTATATCTAACCGAGCAACACGTTTAATCAAAACGAGGAACTTAAGGAGGCCGAAAAGCTCTATAGTGTAGAGTTGACGATACTGTAATTCCTGGTGGGCTTGTCATCCGACCCCTTTCATATTACACACAGTCACTGAACCATTGTTAATATAAAAGATGGGTTAGTGCAGCTTCAAGATTACTTGAGGGGCAATTTAAGAGTAAAACTGGCAGTGAAGAGGAATATTATTTCCGACAGCTGGGGCTAAAACTTTGACACTGAATTTGGCTTTTGGTATTATATCTCTGAACAGCTTTGAAACTGTTCCATGTACACCCTGGTACCCTCTTATTTCTTAGCAGCTCCCGGAATGTTATTAAGGAGTCCCATTTAAAGCTTCTTTCATCAGCACCATTCAGTCATTAGCCCAGAGGTTGCAGCAAGAATTTATCATTGACGTATGGTACAAACTTAACAAGGTGAGCTACTAGTGCATACCAAAAAGGCTCATTTGAGGTCTGTTCATAACAACAGAGGTCAACCATGAACCCAAACCCATAAAGCCCTGTAATTGAGTTGTTGTGTTATTCAAACTACGCATTCATTCATTTGTAATGAACCACATAACGTTTCTCTTCGGGGATCATAGAGTAGACATATTCTAACCTAAGGGGGGTTATTTCGCGCCACAGAAGTTGGAAGCCTTATATTTCAAGTGTGATCAATGTTATAAACCTGCAATCAATGCTATATGCAAGTTTACATTATGTTTTTGATTTTTTCAATGCTGTTTTTATTATTCATAGTACTGTGTCAGGTTATTGTCCTACAATTTTTTTTTTTTATTAAAGTTCAATATGAGACAATGCTTGAAACTTGCTTGGCATGAATATGCAGCTGAATTGAAACAGCAAGTTAGCCCCCTAAAATTGCTGAGAGGCAAACTAGGTTTCCATTATTAATGGTTGACAGTGTAGACTAAAAGTACCTATGAGAAAAATTTCTTATGACCAGTTATACAGTATAAACCCCAAAAGAGACAGCAACCAGTTGTAGTTGCCTTCTACAAATCTTGGTGAACTCAGCTGCTGCTGCTGCAGGAATGAAAGGAGTGTACTGTCCAAGTGCCACCTGGAAACGGCACAGTGCCAAATTAATTACTTAGACTACAAATGACTTTAAAGTGAACATTTAAAATATGTGTTTTCTTTGTTTCCTTTAGAAATGCTGGATCAGAACAACAGGGGTGCTTCACTTTGAACACCATAGCTGGTTAAGATACAATTTAAAGGTGTTTATTCCAGACCACTTTACAAGTGCTTTTTTAATGCTTTGACATAAAATTGTAAAATGACAGATGTGCACAAAGGAAGATAAACTTAGAGATATTAATAATTACCATTCCCCTCGCTGTCTTCCTCACGAATCTTCCTGACAGCTGTTTCGCCTTCTTCTCTCTCGTTCCCAGCTGGAGATTATGGAGATTAGAAAGATTTGTGTGTAGATAACCACTTCAGTTGAGTCCTACTACCCTCACTGACTCATGTGTAGACTCATCTGGCTGCATCAGTAAAAATTAATCACATATGACCTAATGGTCTTCTAATTCATTTCACCAGTTTAATTTATTTTAAATTGTGACTACATAGATTCATATATACACACACATATATATATATATATATATATATATATATATATATATACATATATATATATATACACATATGTGCACATATATACATATATACACACATATACATATTTATACATATATACACATACACATATACATACACATACATATATATACACGTACATATATATATATATATATACACACACACACACAGAGCGGATAAAATTAGTATTGAACATGTGACCATTTATCTCAAAAATTATATTTTAAGGTGTGATTGGCATGAATGGAATGACACAAGATGCCTCTTGCATGGAGAACCTAGGTGCATGCGTTGCTCAGGTGTGAAGGTATATATATACATACATACATACATATACATAAACATATACATATATATCTACACATATACACACACACACACACACACACACACACACACACACACACACAGACACACACAAATCCAATTGCACATACAGCTGTTATTGGATGGACCTGCTGACTGAGTAAGGGCATATGATTGGACAGTAGCCTACCTATGATAACATGCATGCCAAGGCTTGCCAGGTGTCTCGCTGTCTCTAAACCCATTCCTCTGGTACCCCCAGTCACAATGGCAACCCTTCCATTTTGTTTGGGTAAGACTGTGTGTAGGAGAGAGGGCATCACATAAGAACATAATACAATCTGTCATATCAGTATCAACAAGATTGTATCTATCTTTGCAAATATCAGGTAGGGTCAAAAGTAGTAGCACCACAGCCTGGTTACTGATTTTAACTTATCAGTTCCTGACTGTGCAGGCAGAAAGGACTTTTTCACATTTTTTTAACAAATGCAATAACAATCCAATCAGTGCAGGTCAGTCTACATGCTCTAAAATTTGAAATTTGGACCTTGTCAACTGATCCATTAACATTAGCCAGAACAGAAGACTGCATTAACTAGTCAGGCAAATGTTGAAGACAAAGTCTTTATTTTCACAGTGGTTCTTTTACATCACATAGTATATGTTCCAGTGTTCTTCTGAGCAAGACATTGTTGAATCATTAAGCCTCACAAAAAATTTAAAATGCAACAGAAACAGAAAAAAACAAACAAAGCCCAATAAGAAAAAACAAGGCTTACAACAGTTAGTAATCTTTATAGGAAGCAAGATTAGACAAGGGAAACACAGTATTACTATAATCAGTAGAATTCTTTTAGTTTGTCATTACATATTTATTTGATTTAACATGAACATATTATATTATGTTTATTACAAATTAACATTTTCAGTACACCTTTTGACTAAAAAAACATAACTGATGAAGGAACAGATTTCAATTATTGTAGTTTATTTTCTTTCATGTATACAAAAGCAAAAATACATTTTAAAAGGTCTGTAGTGTTGATTTATATCTTTTTAAGACAGATATTCACATATCCAACTATCTCAGATGCTCTCAGGTGTGTTAATGTAAATTCAGTCTTGAGAAAGAAGGATCAATTTGACTAATACATACATGACAGTATATCCATTTCCAGTGCATTATGAGTCCATCTGCATCTGGGTCAAAGCCAAAGTATTTCCAGACTCTGCTTTTTGCTTGTGGGTGTGTGACCAGATTGAGACCAGAGCATGAAGAACCTGAACTTTTAACCACCATTGGGTCCTTAGGTAAGCAATCCCCTCGGATGCCTTCACTTAGTTAGTACCTAACAAGAACAGTGAAATGAACATTTGAGGATATTTACAGGTAGAAGAAACCATAACTTATTTATGAACCTACAACTCTATGAGATTTCAAAATCTCAGTTTGATTATCAGCTGGATCCTAAAAAGTTGAAATATCCTATTCATATGCTATGTTTTACTGAAATACTGTAGTTTTTTTTTTTTAACTGGTGATAGTACTCTATCATTTGCTGCCAGATGAATATGGTCACTTTCCTTGCTCTTCATTATATATGCACGCATGTAAAAAAAAACCTCCATAAACCTAAGTACTTGCATGCATGGTCAAATAAACAGGTTTCCCTAGCTTTGCTAAACAGGCACCATCTAATATTTAACCTTGAAAGAAAGAAATCTGGTTTCGTGTTTACATGACATTTCAGAAATCTGGTCACTGCTGAAAGTTTTGAATAAGTTTATATAGAGCATGTTAACATAGTTTAATATGAAGTAACCTAAGATACTACTCAAAGCATGTCTATTCCCGAGGTATTGGGTCACAGCTCAACACAGTTTACAACAGTGTTGTGTGAACATTGCAACATGAATTATCAGACATTCTACAGTTGTTTAAAAGTCCAAAATATAAATTACTATGAAACAACGTATTTAACCAAACTACATCCCTGTTGTAAAGTCTTTTATATGTTACAGAGCTACTTCCGGGTTGAACTTTGATTAAAACCCTCATTTTTAATTATGCGGTAAGGTAATTGGGCTGAACTCCTGACGTTTGCATCTCAGTCATGAGCTACAATGATGGCCAAAACCTTGCAAATAAGAGTAAGGATGTAAAGATCTGCTGTTTTTGCTTCTAAAAAGATAAGCCAGTCAGTCTTTATCTTTTTGTTATGCACCCCATTTAACAAGAATCAAAGAAATCCCCTTACTACCCATTAAATGGCTTACATTCTTTGAGAGATTATAAGCGTATAAACCCCTTTCACCATCTCAAGGCACAATCAGCTGTTTGTCTTCAAGTGTAATGCATTAGTTATTTCTCACTCTACTATCACATGCTTCAACACAAATTTCCCTTTTGGTTTGTGCTTTAGAAAAAACACTGTTCACTCCAGGGTAAGTGTGCATAAAGAACATTACAAACAGGGAGTTGTTTGCTATTTAGAGGCAGCTGTTCAATTGTTTTAAGTGTTTTGACAAAATCATTTAAACTTAAGGTCCATCAATTTTTGATCCCAACTTGTTGTCTTCAGCAGATGGATTTTAAATCAGTTGATGTTCAGCTTCAACTGAACAAATTCTAGAAAATGTATGGAAAAAGTAAGCAGATACCGAACCAAGAGGATTTTATCCAATTACTATTTCCATGGTAAAGATTGAAGATTTGGGCTACATTTCTCAGAGTTAAGTTCCAGACAGACAGGACAACAGATTTAAACAACAGAAACATTGTTTAAATGATGTTTCTGGACAACATTTTAACCCTGGAGAGTGATAGGATATGGTTTGTGATAGACATGAATATTCAGCAGGACAAAGAGTAAGACAAAATCCTTGCCAGGTTGCACCACAGAGCTGGGGGGGGGGCTGTGAAGATAATGTGTGAGATAAATCTTCCTCCTTCTAAGAGTCATAACTCTGTCATAGAAAAACACACATAGACAGACGCATATTGCTATTATTCAGTTTGACTTAAACTCCCTGAGGATATCACTATCTCTAATGTCCATCTGAAACTAACCCCCATAAATCCACTTAGAAGACACACACAACTTGACTGAGAATAATCAGGGTTTTAAGTTTTCAGTATCACAGTAATCCATCAATAATTGTCTATACGTGACAAATGGTGCATTGCAAACGGGATCTTATTCAGCTTATTCAGCATATTTTTTAATGAGGACAGATTGACTAAAAGGAATCAAATACTAGATAAAAAAGGGCTGAGAAGAGAAAAGCAGTTACTCCCTGTATATGACATTACAAAAGTACATCTGATGTGCTTTTACGGAGTCTTTTTCATGTGATGGTTTTAATTTTTTTTAATTTTTTCTTGTCCCCAAACAGGCCTATATGTTGGTGCTACCATATTTCTGTTTTACTACAAACATTTTGAGTTCCTCCATTTTCTGACAAAAATTTCACACTGCGCTGATTACAAAATACAGAAATAGTAGGACAAGCAGCTCTCCTTGTGGAAAAAAACCCCACCAAATTACTTTTAAACACAAGGAAATCGCTCCAGAAGGGATATAAATCCCTAGCAGGTCATGTTGAAATGATGATTGTTTAGATAGGTTTCCCTATATTTAAGGAAATCCCTTTATTTCAGTTTATGGTAAATATACAACTATTTTGAGATACTGTATGTGCTAGCAAACATGCCTTTTAATGATTGCATGGTATTCATTTCAGTGGAGGTTGTTATAGTAAACAAACATTATAATTGCTGTGCTTAAGATTTGCTTTTTTTTTTTTTTACTGCAATCATGCTGAGGGTTGTTCAGCTGCTAATTTCAAAAAAGTACATCAAGCTGCATTTTCTTTGAAGTTTAAATTTCAAAAATCAGTGTCATGCACAAGTTTGAGCATGGACAGGTTTCTAGGTCATTTATAAACACTGTTTGACAAGGATATTGTACAGGATTAAACTTGTTCTCAAATGTAAATGGTGTTAAATCCCTTAATGTTAACTTCACCTGATGTAAATGTCAAACACAGCATTATTTTCATAGATAGATACAATATTACAAATGATACATTGGCTATTGTTAAGTTGTGACTAGTAATAACATTAACTGTAGATGGCCGAATAGAGCAGTGAGAGACTGTGCACTCATATAGACAGTGTCACCAAACTGCGTTACAAATATTCCAAATTTAGTACCCCCAGGATTCTCTACTGAAAACCCCTTTACAAATTTAAATTTATCTCTTTCAGTGGTTGGTCCTCTTGTTAATTCCACATACACATGATGCCCCAGGACTTTTGCTCTCCACTACAAATGCATTTTTAATCCATTTTTCAGTGTTACCTCTCATTACTTAGATAGAAGATTAGATTAAGCTGTACAAAGTGAACCAGTCATTTAAGTGGAAATCTTGAATATTTTCACTTACATAAATGTCTGTTAAGTCACTATCTATCGCTAAATGAGGTAAAACAATGGGGACTGAGCCTTTGGCCAACTGATGATAGTAGAGACATTCCCGGAGTAAATGCTTTATTAACAGGTACTGATTATGAAAACCGAACATTTCCTAATGCTGCAGCTTCATATCAAAAACATTTAACTAGCAAAACAAAAGTTGACCTTTTTTATGAATTAGTCACAGGAAATGCAACGTGTTTGTGAGTGAGATAAGGACTAACCGCTATAGCTCATAAAAAGTATATCGAGAAAAAAAGACATCGGTCTTTTTTTTGGACAGAGGGTGAGTGTTAAATATTGCAGCATGTAATGGACCAAGAAGGGGGAGCCAAGGAGAATATGAAGAGCTGCACGTAACAGCTGCACACCTCCAACTTTTCAGTCAGGTAACCAACTCCTTTTACTGTGCTTTTGCTGTTCACAAACTCATGCCTCGTGCACAGAATCTTGGAAAAATACCAATTATTCCCTCACGTCTTTATCAAACTGACAATAATTTCTTTCGCTGCCCCCAGAACTCTATGACCTGTAGTATTAAACCGCATTTGCGATAACCTGCCGAAACTACAGACGTCGCCAAATAATCCGGGATGAATCTTCCAGATTGCCACTTTAAATTTTAAACTTCAGATGCTTTCCGTATCAAATGTATGCCGAACTGAACAGCAAGCTCTGATATTAAAAATGACTAAGGCCAATTTTTTTTTATCTGTGCATATCTTTTGTCTATAAATATGACAACAGTATCGGAAATGCCCCCCCCCCCCCCCACGGAGTCCGGCATGTTAACGGCACAGATCGTGGACACTAGGAAATTACAAAAAAATAAAAATGAGCGGACAGTATCAGACATTTAGGAAATATAAATGGACCTGACCTGGTAAGGTAAAAGATCTGTTGAACATCTGATAGAGAAGAACTTTAACTCCGCATAAATACAGTCTGAGAAGAGGCAATAACACTGACTGCAGCCACATCCTTCCGCGTCCCACCGAACGGCTTCCGACTCCCCTTGTGCTTCAGTTTAATCAAACCGGAACGGAGCAAGCAGATTATAAGGGTCTCTGTGGTTCCGCCCTCGAGCAAATTACGTCACAGGATGCCAAAAATGGTCCAGATTATCGGTTAAGGCAGGGGAGCTCATTTCTAGGCTCCCTGTTTCTCTACTAATACATCTAATGAATGCATTGGATTGTAGTCTGAAGCTGTGTGTAGTTCCTAACAATTGATTCAGACCTAGTGGAGGGAGAACTTCAATTATTAAAATTATTATGATGTGCTGCCTATTGTATTGAAATAAATATTTCAAGGTCCCTAATCAGTGGTAGTTCATTATTCAAAATGATAAACATAGGATTTCCTAAAGAGAAAGAGAGAAAAAACAAAGGAAGAAAGAAAGAGGGCCATGAGGAGTTTTTACTCTTGCTGGACCTTTATTGTAAAATCTCTTTAGCCTTATATCCTAGCTTGGATTAACTGGAAACCAGGACCCCCAAACCGTTTAAAATCTTTAAGTAAGTATTTGAGTGGATGTAATTGGGCTCTTAAAAATAATATACAGTTGACTGCTGTGTAATCTGGGTACCTGGCCAATGTATCAGCAAAATGGCTAACAGGGTAAGTCAGACTAAAGTTTAGTAAAAAAAAAAAATCTCTAAATATACTGGGTGTTTCAAGATTGTCAGATGTTCAACTTGTCAGCTTGATATCAAAGCTAAGGAGAAGTAAGCCCAGGTGAAGGCAGATGTCAGTGTGACTGAAATAACTGCATTTGGACCTTTAGCTGTAGCCGCAGATAGCTCTAGCTCTGATGAAAGTACTAGTCATCCTCCTCAGGTGAAAAGAAGCCTGAGACCGAGTGATACACACCACACAGCTTTATACTGAGGTACAACAGAATCTTGTTTGTTCATGTTATTCTGTATTTGCAGCAGTCAGTGTGGATGAATCAATAACAGATACACATTTCCTCATGTGATGGGGTGAAAAAAAGATCTATGAAAGAATAAGATCATTTTCTTGGTTCAGGCTATAGTTAACTTTTTGGGCTGTATCTTCTTATAATAAGCTTGTAATTTTGATATCTTAACAGTCCCTTAAAATATGACTGATTATGACATCCTGCAATAGAGTGTGATCTGTGATGGTCACACTTCTTTCATATCATTTTTTGGCTGCAAGAAGGAACTATTCAGATTTCTGACTTCTTCGCAGTGGTGTATCTGCAAACAAAGAAGGCTTGTGAATTTTAATTAATTATTTCCTGTGTTTTGTTATTTGGTTGGTCTGATATTGTCATGTCCTGATATGCTTCTCATGTCTGTCTTGGTTTTGTTTTTTGTTGTAGTGTTTCCTGTTTTAATTGGTGTCACAAACTCTTCCTCTTGTTTCAGCCCCCCACCCTTTTGCGTTTCCCACCATTGTGATTGTCTACTCCACCCGATTTGTGTCACTTCTGTCCAAATATGGTAATGGACCATACTTATATACCACTTTTCTAGTCTTTTTGACCACTCAAAGTGCTTTTACACTACTGTAATATTCACCCATTCACACACATATTCACACAATACATTTTCTACACATTGATGTAGTAAATTTTTTGGGGGGAGGGGGTGAAAAATTTTCCTCAATCACAGATGACACACACATCAGGGGCAATTTTGGGGTTCAGTATCTTGCCCAAGAACCAAGTGTATTTAGTCTCTCGTTCCTTGTGACAAGCAATTCTGCCTTCTCTTAGTGTTAGTGTTCCTTGTTTTTGTTTGTTCATAGCCAGTCTAGACCTTGTCTTTTGCCTAGTCCTTTTTGGATGTGTTTGTCTGCCCTGTCCTGGCTTTTTGTGGAATCCTGAACTGTGTCCACAGTCATGCCTTTTTATTCCTCTTTCATTGCCATCATGGACTCAGCCATCTCTTTCTCTTTGCAAGCTGCTATCTAAAGGCAGCCCGATTCACTGGCACAAGACACAGGTTACCTCTGTTTGTCACAGTGAGGGAGCTTAATGATCATCACAAGGGCTTCCAGTCCTCCATCACCAGCCAGGCAGGCAACCTCAAAAGTCAGAGTCCTGGGTGAAGG
Source organism: Istiophorus platypterus (assembly GCA_016859345.1). Lineage (NCBI taxonomy): Eukaryota > Metazoa > Chordata > Actinopteri > Istiophoriformes > Istiophoridae > Istiophorus > Istiophorus platypterus. The sequence goes on from CM029131.1 coordinate 166,061, forward strand.
CAGAGTGGGTCAAAATGACCCCATCTGCTTTTACTTGGATCTCTGTATTAAAACACTATGTACATTTTTTGATCACGCTGCCCAAGGCTCAGAGGAAGCATTAGTCTTCATGGATCTGTGTCAGGGCAATTGTCAGGTCTTTGACTATGCCACTGAATTCCTTTTCCCTGCTAGCAGAGTGTTGGACACATCCTCCTTGCTGAACCCTTTCCATCATGGTCTCTCTGACCCCATAAAAGACCACCCAGTGTCCCTAGATTGCCCCCCCCCATCTGGATTTACTCTTTGCTCTTGTCATTAATAATTGCTGTGGGAGCAAGAAGGGGAGAGGACCAGACAAGCCATGGGTCCACCAGTGCTAAGGGGGCATACCTTGGGGAGCACACTTCCTCCTCGATGCTCACTTCCTAATCACACACAGACCCCTGCTTCATTAGCAATTCAATGCTGGCCTGGAGGAACCCATGCAGCTGGTTTAGGCCAGACTCATCACCAGAGGAACAGCAGTGCTGCTTTTGTGAGGGTCAGTGTATATACTGCTCCCAGCTGGGACATTTCATGGTGTAATTTTGTGTAAAAGATTTGGCTTTGGTTTTTGTGGAAACCTGAACTGTTTCCCGAGTCATGCGTTTGAGTCCTCTACCAGTATCGCAGATGTCCCCAGGAGATGACCCCCCCCCCCCAATGGTTATGATGACCCCGTGATCCTTTATTCCCCCCAAAGATGTTCACCTGCACAGTCATATCAATAGTAATTATATCAGTAAAATGTGATTTTCTGCCAAAATCAGTACTGTACTGTAGTGACTACTTTGTTTACGTTTAACCAAAAACAGCATCCTTCCATAAACTTAACCGAAGTGATTTTGTTACCTAAAGACAAACAGGATTTGAACCCTAGTCTCCCATATTGCCCTTGTGCTCTGTGTAAAATCTTTTCCACTCAACCATCTCCTGGTAACTCAAGTGTAGTTTGTAAATGCAGTCATTAATTCATTCAGTCAAAAAGAAAATGCCTCTGAACATATTTCCGCCAGCAACTCTTACCACAGCTTACTTTGCTAAAGTATTAATTTTAATACTGAGTCCTATGAGTCAGGATATAAATGCTGGTACCAATAAAATCAATCCTGGTTCCTACTGGTACTTAAATGTAGGTGCAGTGGAAGACAACAGGACTATGTAGAGCAAGGAGTAACAACTGGGTATTTTAAAAGAAAGGAGAAATAAATGATATTCTAAGTATTTTTGTAAATACTGGCTATCTACAAGGCATAGAGCATAGAAACTAATTGGAAGTTGGAAAAAGGTATTACTTTTGTGTAATTAAAGAGTAAAAAGGGGAGAGTAGATGACCTCAAGGTTTGTAGGCTGTAATATAAATTATACTGGTTATTATGCTTATCATGGGAAATATTATTAATTCTTACACAATAATACTTTGTAAACAGAATGTTTACAATTTTTGGTTTGAATCAGCCTCTGCAGCAAATGTTTTCATTATAGACATAGAAAAAGGGTTCATTTAAAGCTGCATTGGTAGATATTTTTTGGCTCTTGGCTTCATTACATCAAGCTGAAAACACAATGCTGGCATACTGTATCTTCACCCTATAGACCTGATTTGGTTAACGTGTTAGCATACACTTGGTTATTTCCACATCCGGCAGTTACATAGCAACATGACCATTAATTTTGAGTGGGTTTTGTGTCCACCTGATGAATCTAAACCCATTATTCCCTCTCTTTTAGCTCTGGTTTCGGTCTCTTCCAACTCCTGAGGGAAATATCAGGCTTTTGAGGTGCTAAATGTTCCATTGTGTTACAGCTTTTTTCTCCAAACTGCTGCTGCTGGAGATACTGAAAGGAAGGCTGAGACTGAATTCAAACAGTTAAGTTTTAGGCTATAAAGCCAAAAAAAATTGTTCACATGAAACAGCCCTTGGCCTAATCTTAGATCCCTTAATTGTTTCAAATAAGTTTTCATCATTCTATAAGTGATTAAAATAAGTTTGGTCTTATGCTCATCAACAACTGTTCCCTTAGTTAGTTGCTGTTCAGACTGATAAAAAAAAAAACAACTTCCCATTCACAAATCTATTTTAACCTTTTGGACTTTTCTATATTTTTGCTTTCTTGTGAAAGACAAATTTAGGGCATCAAACAATTATTGAAATGAAACCATGTGAGTTTGCTATAGTGGGACTCTAACCACACAATGCTATCTTTTAGTCAGTGGTGGAAACTTAGCTCATCCCATGTTCATTCACAGGACAGAGTTTACACTAGATACAAATACAGCAATCTTAGATAAATTCCATAACTGACAATTGGTACTGTATGTGGCATATCTGAAAAATGTAATCACAGCAGGCGTGCCTAGCCACCACGTAGTTCATTTATTTTCCCAGTAGGCCTATATTGTGAGGGCCAGTCTTTTTTTCCACAGCCCTAAATTCATCCTAGCTGAACTTAGTATCTTTCACTAATAAAAAGTATCTAGCACTCTTTGCCAAAACATGAATGGAAAGAAAAAAACAAAAAAGACAACTGCGTAGAGAAGGTGTTCCAAAAAACAGGAAAAGGCTGTCCTGGTTAACGCTGCAAAATGTGCTAAGATGACAGATTCATTTAAGTCGTAGGCAGATGATGATGATGATAGTGATATTGATGCTGTACCCTCTCCTGACAACTTAAGGTAGGTTTTCCTCAGTCTTCCTTTTCAACTAGAGGAGCTAACACACTGACCTAGCTTATACCAACATCAAGAATTAATTCAAAGAAGTCCCCTGCCCCCACCTCAGCTCCTGTGACCATATCTTGGTGCTGTTTATTCCTGGTTACAGGCTCTCACTTACCGGAGCAAAATCCTCTGTGAAGCAAGTCAAGACCTGGCCAGAGGGAACCATGTCTGCACTGAAGGACCATTGTAATGACTCAACCATCTTCAAAGAGGCTCTCACTGTACACCAATTGATCACTGATAGGGAGTCTCCTGTGTCTTGGTCTGGGTACAAGCAAAAGTGTATAGATATCATCTGTGTCCCCAAGAACATCACTGTCCTTGCCAACCAGATACCCTGAATGACCAGTGAGATGCATATGATGCTGAAAGCACAAAATGCTGCTTTCAAATTGTGACACAATGAAAGAAATGTGGGACACAAAATCAAAATAAAATACTACTTGGATTCATACTATATGATTTTATGGAGTTGGTGTACACTGTGGTTGGTATATGGTTGATATGCCTGTTTTTTTAACTGAATGTAATTAAAATTAATATGTAATTAACGCTCATTATGTAATCTCCCTATGACTTATTTTTCTAATTTATTACCTAATACAGATGAAAGAAGAATAAACATGGTTTAAATAACAATTTTTGAAGGCAATACTAAAACAACAAAATGTTGCAGTCTCCATGGATTTATTCAAATATTAGTAGTAATAGATTTTATTCATAGGCAGCTTTTCCTAGGCTCTGGCTCCTTGTGTTGAATGTAGCATATTATTCTATTTTTGCTCTTCCGTATATACAATTCTGAATTCTCAATTTACTAGTTCCGGACTCTAAGCACACTTTACCAATCATTCTAATAACGAGGCTTTCTGATTAACTCCACTACACCTAATCCAACCATTCCCAAGAAATAGCATTTTATTTCATCAAAATACCCATTTCTCTTTACCATTTCTCTTTATCATGAGAATATATATGAGAACACATATGCATACATATACATGAGAATATTATAGGCCGTTTTATCAAAAATTGTGGGTCAGGATGACTAAAACCCATGCCGAAACGAAAAAACGAATGGTGCCATCATGTATACAAGCTTGAAATAAATCTAATGAAGTCTAATTTTTTGTTGACAAGCAAGAACACTTTAAATTGTATCATTTGTAAACGGAATTCGGCGTGGCTTGAAATGAACGAATATTTTTGGGGGCAGTAACTGAACCACTTCAATTAAAATAAGTTAGCTCATTGGTAAAATTACTGGGAATTGATTTTTATGTATCTCAAAAATATGCCAGTGATAAAATAACATGTTTAGAGGGTTAATTTAACATTCTTTTATACAAGCATATCATGCCCATCCGAAGGGCAGCCACACCCAGTTTGTTCGTCGCTGGCAAAATTTACTCATAAACTGTAAGACGACACCGGTCTGGACAAGAAAGCTTACGCCTCAAATACATGCTAGCTAGAGAGAGACACATGAGTGCGTAGCTAAAACACTTTTAAAGCGCCGAAATTAGCCAAAAACTTCGATAACTGCGAAGAACGAAAAGTTATAGTCAACATGAAGTTTTGTTTAAGGACTGTTTTACTTCTTTTTCTCGTCACTGGAACATTAACACAGGACGGTAAGCGAATTGTTGGAATAATTATCGGGAGTTTATAGGTCTTGTAGTGATTACATTATTGTTATGATATGGATTTTAGTGTACTTGACTCTTGACGGAACGCAGGGAAGATTTACGGCTAATTTAAACCCAAAGTATTTTCTTTTTCGCTGGCAGCTAGATGGGCCATTATCTAACCAAAGACGTCAGTATGTTACATCAGCCTGACAGAAGTTGCAAGACATAACTTTTGTACCATTGAGTACAAACAGTAACAGTAGTTCGGTATTGTCCAGCTCATGGTTGCGGACCCTGTCCTACTTTGCATCATGTGGGTACTGTGTCTCTCAAGCCTCTGTCCACTTCGCTACTTTACACTCGGTTTAACTTTCTTCAAATCTTATCAACCAACTTGAAGGTACACTCCTCTGAGATTGCCCCCACTCCCAAATACTTTGGAAAAATACGGATTTCCTAACCAATGTGTCTTAACGGCTAGCAGAGGTCTTTTTTGTCGTTTTTTTCAGTTATTTGAATAAAATACATGATTTCTTGTTTTTGTTCAGACTTGCAGGATTTTTTCCTGTTTTGCACTGTATCGGAATTGTGTTGTGTTGACATGTGCCTTGAAAACACGTGGTTCATCTGTGTTCATTGAATATTATATCATTTTATAAATACATTATACAAAAGGCTGATAGCTTGGTTTTGGCTATAGAAAAGAGATTTTAATAGGATGATTGTTCTGATTATTTTCTTGAGATGATCAATTTTTAGGTTTACTTAAGGTCAGAAAATGCTGAAAAAAATGTTGTACAATTTCCTACAGCCCAAATTGATATCTTCAAAAGCATGTTTTGTCCATTCAGCAGTCCACAAACCAAAAAACTATTGATCTGAAAAAGAAAAAAGAAAGATGCATTGTAAAAGTAAAAAATGCATGAACAGGTTTAGAGAGAAGATATATAGTCTTGCATATTAAGGATATACCACAAATATATAGACAAAGCTTTGTAATTACAAGGTCACATTGTCAGTTATGGTGAAGGTATAATCTTTTGTACTTTCCTGTGTCTGTGTGCCTCCTGCATCTGCTTAATTGTATGAAGGAAAATGAGGGCTGGTCAAGTAAGAAAACTAGATTGAATGCTCTTTGGTTAAGGAAACTTGGACTAATATTTTGTAATTTAGTCATGACCAGTGATGTGAAGCCTATTTTACTGAGAAATCTTATCCTTACATTTGGCCATATTCATAAATTATTATTTGTAATTACTGAGTGTGTTTTATTTTCAGCATTTATTCTGGAGCAGCATCTGAAACAAAACAGGAATGCGGAAACTCATGAATAAGGAGTAGATTTAGTCAGGTCTCAAAGATAAAGGAATAGGGAAGTAATAGTATAAAATTTAAATGACAACTGCGCTGTATAGTCTGTAGGCAAACTGGTGCTTTGTTAGTGTAATTATACCTTAATGATGAAACAGCTATGTTGAATATTAAGGCTTCTGCTTTTTAAGCTCCTATACCCACTGCATATTAATGTTTAATTGAGTGCAACAAGGTAAACAGTGGTCACAAACCTATAGAAAATAGTGGAAGGATAGACACAACCTATTAAACGGAAGGAATGCAACATGTTGTACAGCCACACCTTGGTTTATTTGAATAGATTTTGAACAGTTTCAAGGTTCAAAATGAAGAAACAACAGCTAATGCAGAGGAGGTTTTCACTCTTCGTATTTTTTTGGAGGTGTTAGGTTCACCCAAATACAAGTACTTCCAGCTGTCTGCCTTAAAATCTCATTCTTATTCTTTTATAATAGGCTTTGTTTCCTTTCTTGCAAACAATATACTTTACTTCCTTGTTATCAAAATATATTGCAGCCTTTCAAAATGGTCAGAACAAGACATTATTTTGTGTTACAGTTCAGTTTTAACCCAGAACAGCCCAGTCTCATATTTCCTTTAAAGAAAATTATTGGGAACATTGAATAAATTGAAATTGCCCACTAATTCACCCACATTGTTAAATCTGTGTAATCTTGGGTTCTTATGGGTTAATTAACAATACTAGCATTTTTTAATTTATTTATTCTATGTAGTAGCAGTGCTTTGGTCTTTGGTTTGTGAATTTACATTGTGAAGCTAATGGGACACATGCTAATGGGACACATGCTGAAGTCTATCATCTCATATCTGGGTACAGTATGATACTGTAAGTAATACTAAAACACATTTTGCCTATATGCTTAGCCTTTCTTTGAAGTAAGGTTTTATTGATGTGTATAGTCTGTATTGGCCATAATATTTGCAGTTCTACTTTAACACAGTTTTACAGCGTCTGGGTTAAAAAGTGTTGACATGCTTTTCAGTGGAGAAACTATTCACTAGCTTCATTAGTGACTCATGCCTCAAAGTTGCTTACTGTGTGAGTCAGCGCCACCATGACAACCAGCAAAAACACTGCATGACTCCCTGTGACACCCAAACACTGACCACATGTGTTTCCACTATGAAGGAAACCACAAAATACTGTGTGGGTACCTAGTTAGTGAAAGGCAGATAAATACTGTAGCTGGGTAATGTTCAAAACGGATCTATATCTGTGCATTATTTTGGAAAAGAGCTGATACACTGCGCTGTCTTTATCCAATGTTGATTTTAACACTGTTACTCATGTCTTTTTCTCGCAGAATTTAACCTTCTTGATGCCCTTGATGACCCTGGTAGGTGACTCTCAAGGGTATTTTGCAATCAAAATTGGCACCATGTTCATTCAAGGTGCTTCAGATTTGAAACTCAGGGAATTATATTCACTTTTTATATGACTTTTTCTATTCCCAGCGTTTAATATATGCACTGTGTAGTTGTCATTGGTCAACACAGTTATTAACCTGACCTGACCCAGACCTGATCCTGAAGCTGAATCAGGCCAGGTCAAAATAATTGGTTTAGCTAGGTTATATTGTATTGCTGCAGGTCACTGGTCTGTGTGAATATGGTTAATAACGAGGTGGATCTGAGCAGATTATCAGCTCTGATCATATGGTGAAGCCTAATTATCACTGGAACTGATCTGACTGTTGTCGGGCCCCTTTAGGTCAATTTATTTTGGGTTTATGATGGTTTTTGTAAACTTAAAACCTAAGGATCTCTAATCCATAGTGCCCTCTAAAATGTGAAAATTACTGTGTTGCTTCTGTTAGTGACAAGGCAAAATGATAATGGTAATGATAATAATTCATTAGTGTCTGAAATCTATCCATCCATGATTCACACTATAAAGTGAACGATTAGTGTTTATTATCTATCAAATCCACTCATTGTACACTCAGTTGCAAGTATATTAAATAGACCTATTTGAAACTAAACTCTGTTAGCTGAAGAATACTGAGATGTGAAAACTAGAACAAGCAAATCATTGTTAAGACATAAGTTATTTTTGTCGAACTCCATAAGGGGTAACTGAAGAGAAAAACTACGGTTAAAGAGGGGGATGGTTAGAAATGTTGACTAGCTGTTAGATAGTAATGCTATTTATTTCCCTTTGTTCCTTTAGCACCAACTTCTGCAAAACCAAAGGAGCAACCAAAGGCCCCAGAGAGGCCTAAAAATGACGGTTTGTACCCTCTCACCTGAGAGAGAATAACACACAGGGTAATGTCAGGCTGCTAGTATTGTTTCATTTTGTCTCATAAAGAAAGCTTCACAGGAGGGCAGTTGAATGATGTCAGAAGTAGACACACACATACTTGTCTGTCATTGGTTATGAGGACCCTCACTGACACAATGAATAACCTTAATCATCACAAAAAATGTATCACCCAAAACCTTACTATAACCTTAACCTAATTCCTAATTCTAACCTTAACCCTAAAACCAAGTCTTGCACTCAAATACCCATTTGATATTATGAAAACCATCCAAAATTTCATCACAATGATGGTTTATAACCAAAATTTGTCCACAAAACAATAGAAAGACATATACACACACGTTGACATTGGTCACTTTACCTAGACTTCCCTTTACATAGGGGTCAGTACATAGACTTACATTAATTTCCTTACTAAGACTTACTCTCTAGACTTCCCCTAACCCTAACCACTACTTGCTGAACCCTATCCTTAACCTAACCCTAACCTAAACATTAGCCTGACCCTAAGCACTGAAATGAAAAGCCCCCTTTTTTTCCAATTGGGGACACAGCTTTTGATCCCAGTTGGACAAGCCATACCCAATGAACTGGTCTTTAGTTTGAACTTTGTCCTCAAAATTAGCTTACAACACACACACACACACACACACACACACACACACACACACACACACACACACACACACACACACACACACACTGCTATTAGTCTGTTATTTATATTTATATACCAAATAACGCATTAAGACTTATGACGATCAAATTGGATTTAGGGCTTTCTTTCTTTCATTATTAATGGTTTTCTCACTAAATTTCTGCCAGGGCTTAAATAATGAACTACTGTAGTCAGGATCTGTATAGCCTAGCTCAGGACAGATCCTCATGATTCGGATCACAAAAGGTGAATGGAGTTTATCCTGAGGGGAACATTAAATATCTGAACCAAATATCTTGGCAATTGATCCAGTAACTGTTGAGGCATTTCAGTCTGGACCAAGTGGTGGTGCAACCAACAAACTGACATCGCCATCCCTAGAACCATGCTGTGAGCATGACTAAAAAAACCCACACATACAGACTAGCAGCTGCACAGGAGTCCCTCGAGAGAAATGGAAGGAAGAAAAATGAAAATACTCGACTGCACTATGATATAAACTTTCTTTAAACCTGTAAAATATTTGTATAGAGTAAAACAGCATACAGTTGTCCAGTTGTCTCAATTTGATCTTGCAGAGCCATTTCCTTCCTCAGAGTTGGTGTAGTGTACCTACTATACTTGGGCATGCATATATGCAGGGGACACACATAATAAATATCTGCAGTATGTTACCCTTCAGTTTTACTTCCAAATCAGTGGTTTTCAAAATCACGTTACACATGTTAATCTCAGGTTGAACCTATAAAGATGTATATATATGTAAGATTATAAAATGTTATCTGAACTGATTAACTGTGTTAATTAATTATGAAAATGTTGTAAAAAGGTTGTAAAAATTCAAATTTATTTGAATGGTTATGCTCATTTTGCATGATATGTTTTTTTTTTTGTTTGTTTGTTTTTTTTTTTTACTAATCCATGTGTTTAAAGCTATCCTGCTTCCTTTTCCCCTCCAGGTGAGCTGGACCTTCTTGATGCATTTGGACCAGGTAAATTACACTGTGCATCTTACCATACAACAGTTGATATATTGATGATATGTTGATATATATTTAACATATATAACAAGCGCTATATAGGTTCAGTCCATTTGCCATTTACCATATATAATAGGGAAAGACAGGATGGAGCTTCTTTTTGTGTATCCTGTCAATGTATTTTGATATGATATGGGTGTTTTTTAAAATTTAAAAGTGATAATTATAAAGTTTTTTTCTTCTTCCTATATAAATTTTTTTAAGCAGATGTGTCACCCACTGCAAAACCCAAGAAACCAAGTTCTGGAGATTCTGGTAAGTTAGTTTAATTTTTCCCACAGACCAGTAGTGTTTTCTTGCTACATGATAGTTTTGCTTTTATACGCTGAGGTTTAGAGATGTCGTTTTTTTGATGTGGCTTAACCAGTCCATTAATGTAATTACATGTAAAGCCGTTTCCATTGTAACACTTTTTTTCCCCACCAGCCCACCTGGCCAATAGATTTCTACTAACCCCTTGTATATTTTCACTGGCCTGGCTGCCAAAAAGAAAATGACTCAATGTATCCCCCATAATTTAATTCATTTAGTAACTATATATATGAATACGTAAATATAAATATATAAATATTTACGATATCAAAGAGTATCGTGGACTTTTTCACAATAGCAGAAAATAAGAAATCCCAGAAAACAGAAAAGGCAATGCTTGACCTAGTCTTGTGAGTGCATCATGGCTTTATATGGTTCAAGAAGGCCAAGCCAGCCATGAAGGCCATGATTAGTTGCGACTACGTCAAGTCATATGTAAGTAATACTGAAAAAAATATACGTTCACAGCTTTCTTCAAAAAATACAATTGGTCAATCACAGATTTACTGATGCTTAAATGGAGAAGATGATTGCAATATAATTCACACCAAGTGAGCAAAATCTTTTAATGGAGGCTCATAAAGAAGTGAATCACTTTTTTGCAGAAGTTTAAAGCATATCTATGTCAGAAAGATGGTGTTCAGTGTAAATTTAACCCATAACAGCCCAGTCTCATTTCTGTAAAAAAAGAAAATTATGGGGATTATTGAAAAAATGTAAATAGCCCACTAAGGCACCAACATTAGGGTTTTTGGAACCTTTGTCACCAGGGGCTCTTATGGGTTAACTGACACAGCTGTTTATATATTAACATGCCATTAAGTCATTACTCTTATTGGTCAACTGCTAGCTACATAAGCTACAAGCAAACAAAATTAACGCTATGTTAGCTAGTTTCGTGGTTGCAGAGTAAACCATATTGCCATAAAAATTTAGCCAAAGTTGTTGAAGATGGTAAAAATATGTGGACTTAATTAAAAACTCAGCCCTTTCTATGTACCTGATGCTCCATGTTCTAAACTCAGTGGGTGTTGCCCTTTTCAAAAACTCTAATTCATGTTAGACACCGCAAGGGTGTAACAACAGGAGTAACCAAGCCTTGCTGTTAGCCTTGTCTGGACTTGTCTGGACCAGGCTAACCTGTAAAACATAGTAACCTTTTTGCCATAACTGTCATGAAACATGGTCACGGCACGTCAGCCAGGATAGATGAAAAATCATGGCTTAATCCACAATCTAATTTTTATGAAAGAGTACATTACATTTAGGGAGGCCATTATTGTTGTTGTTATAATGTGTCCTTTCCTGATGCAGTTATATCTTGAAGAGTGATAATACATCAAGACAGTCAGCTACAGTAAAAGTTAATTAATTAGGGGTGGCTGTGGCTCAGGTAGTAGAGCGGTCGCCCACCAATCAGAAGGGTGGTCCCCGATCCCCGGCTCCTCCAGTCCAGTTGAAGTGTCCTTGGGCAAGATACTGAATCCCAAATTCCCCCTGATGTGTGTGTCATCGGTGCATGAATGGGTGTGTGAATGTGTAGGTGTGTATTGCACATCAATGTGTAGAAAAATGCATCGTGTGTATGAATGGTTGAATGTGACTGTGGTGTAAAAGCATTTTGAGTGGTCAAAAAGACTAGAAAAGCACTATATAAGTACGGTCCATGTCAAGGCAAAATTTATGCTTCTGTATTGAACGTACAGCATGGTGAACAAGGCTACACCAAACCTACAATGTAGCCTACACTGTAACCTAACGCAAACCTCTCAAAACCGTAACTACGTATCGCAGTGATGCAGACTAACTGTGATTGGATGGCTTGGTAGCAATGATTGGTTCAGGAGTTGTACAGACCATCTCCTCTGTCTTCTTTTGTTTCTGCATTGCAGTAATTTCAGGAAAAATAACTATCGTTCAAGATCTCTCAGCTACTAGTCCATCAAAATCTACTCAATTGCAGATGCCATTGTTTTGAAATGCACCAACAAACCTGTGAAAAATTGAGGACTGAAAGTTGACACAGTGGCATACAAACGCCACCACGAACAAGTGGTTTGGTGTTATAACTGCAGTGTGATAGAGACACCAACACGAAAGTTTAAATGCTCACAAAAGCATAGGTAACTTGTGTAGGCTACAGCATAGGCTCTGCATAGATTCGACGCAGAGGCATAAACCCCATCTTAGTGTTATCTCATCACAGTCACTAATCAGTGAGCAGGTGAAACAGAATTGTCTATGCTGGACACAAACACATTGGAACCCATGATAAGCAAGTTATAGGTAGCCTGTCTATCATGTTGACCTGACATTAGTAAAAGTGTTTTCATGCTGAAAATAAAATCTCATATTGGATTACAAAAAATAGCAGAGTGCCATGCAGTGACAGTGGCTACTTGGAGAAAGGATGAGTGTAATATCATGTCTGTATTTTCAGGTATTAACATTATTACGGAACACTAAACTTTAAACTATAAGCATCCTCAGAGGTTACCATACCATACCATAACCATTGTGCCCAGTACAGCTGGCTAAATAGCAATCAAGCCGCAAGTACCTCAGTAAAGTTAGTCATAGTAGGATTAACGTTAGACTGCTCTAAAAAATGGCACCCTCAACATACGACAGTGATATATTCGGTTACTACATCCACTCCACTCTTAAAGAGGACAGTTAGTGATTGATTGATCGATTGATTGACCAGTTACTGGCCCAGAAGGAACAGTGACTGGTCAGGCAATTTTCCCTGCATAACTCCTCAAAGGCTGTTGGGCCATCAGTTATATGGGACCCTGATGTAAACAAGTGTCTACAAATGTTTAAAGAAGGCAACTTGGTTAGTGTTTTAAAGTTTGTGTTCTTCTGTATTATAGGTGGCGTTGGATTTGATCTTGAGGATGCACTGGGTCCAGGTAAAGCTAGAGAAAAAGAACCCATCTTTTATTGTGAAACGGGAAAGGGCAAGGTGGGGGTGGAGAGTGTGGAGGCGGCCATGGAGATGGACAGTGGAGAAGTCAGTGAAAGAGTACCCGCTCCGGCATCCAAACACATGCCCAGAAACTCTTGTCAACTGTGAGGGTTGTAGCCTTCTCTTTCTCTTGTTGAGGCATAGGATTTTGGTGCTCCCAAGTGCTGCAGGAGCTGTGTCACATTGCAGCAACACTGTTCCTCCGAACGAGCACATATCAGCCAGTTATCCAAGTAATTGAGGATGTGAAGACCTTCCCACCCTAAGGGACCCAGGACTGTATCCATACACGTTGTAAATGTACAAGGGGCCAGCGATATCCCGAATGGGAGGACACAAAACTTTATGGTTCTTCCATCGAAAGCAGACATGAAGTTAATGTCTGTGTCCCTCCCATATTGGTATCTGGGAATATGCATCCTCCAGGTTGATTGTTGCAAACCCGTTGCCTCGGAGGATGGCCTGCCGAACCCCTGGCACAGTTAACATCTTGCATCATATGGGTCTCAAGAACTTATTGAGTCCCCTTAAGTCCAAAATCGGACTGAGCCTCCCATCCTATTTTGGGATGAGGAAGTAAAACCAAGACTGCTAGTCATTCTGCTTCCCTGATTGCTTTCTTTGCCAGGAGAGTGCAAGTCTTCGTTGCCAGAATCTGTCTGCACTGTGGGTCTGCTACTACCAAAAATGTGGCTGACCTCATCAGCAGGGGTGAGTGCAAAAACTGCAGATGATAACCCTGATAACCCTGATCCCCCCCAAGGGTTTCAAGGTGGCATGGGGAGGCTAGGTTAGGAAAATTGTCAGCGCAGAGAAAGGGGCTTGGGGGCCCCTGGCACTGGCCCTAGCCCTGGCCCTGGCCCTGGCCCTTGATTGCCTGCGTATAGCTTGATCAAGCTAGCTGGCCTCCAAGCGGACCCTTAGGCCACCTGAAGTCACAGAGGCCAACTGGGATGGCAAAGTCTGGGGTGCTGTGGAGGCATTCCCCACATCTTGGGCTTGCTTGCTTGCATCTGCCCCAAACGTGGCAGATGGTACCGGAAGCAGCCTGAGCAGATAGACGCAATCCTCCCCTTGTAGCTGTGATTGACATAGCCAGAGGTGGTGACTCACCATCCAGAGGGAGGCCATGGCTCTGCCAGCAACAACCGCTTGCTCCTTCATTACTTTGAGTGAACATACATGCTGCATTTCAGCAGCTAGATTGGAGTCTTCCTGCTCCCACAGTTTGGTCTGCTTGCGTTTATACAAGGCTAGAATAGCTCCCGTATTAACCAGCTGCCTCCCTCACTCTAGCTGGCAGGAAAAAAACAGTTAATACAGGAAGCCTGGTCCTGGCAGGCCAAACGTGTATGGTCCAGCCCTAGAAAATGCACACACTGCTCAAGACCATCCTCCATTGGCCTTTTTATCCCACAGCCCAAGCAAGTGGAGCCCCTTGTGATAGCCATTGTTTCTGTAAACAAAATATATGTAATGCTTGTGAGTAAGAGTAGGACATGACCTAAGTATCAGGCACTAATGACTCCACATACATTAAGTGGCCTAACACAGAAGCCCAAGTGGGCTTTGTAGGCATGCCAGATTTGACTCTCCTACTGCAGGTAGATTAAAGAATTATAAATTAAAAAAATATTCTGCTTTTACTCTATACTTATTGGTAGCTGAAAGTACACTTGCCTGTTTCCTCCAATCCAGTCGGGTTTTGCAAGGAACTATGGCTATGGTGTCAAACGGTGCTGCTATCAATTCAAGTTTGGCCCTGTACAGTCAGTTCCCGTACATATCGAATATGTAGGGTGGAGAGATAGACACAAGAGAGAACGGTCTCTATTGTGGAGTGGTGATTAGTGAGATGAGATGAGATGCAAATGTGCTCTTCCGCAGCTGCTGGATCAGGTGAGCCATGCCCTCAACACAAACACACACTGGGGAGAAAACAAAACAGGGAAAGGGGAGTGAGATAGAGAGAGAAAGAGAACATAAAACCCTGGAAGGTCATGACTGGAACCCTTACATGTAACTAAGCATTGTTGGAATGTCAAGCCTTAGATTTCCCCAAATGTTGAAGTGGAATGATAGCGGTCATAATAATCATAATACTCATAATAATCATAATTACCTTTATTTATATAGAACTTCTTGAAACAAAGTTACAAATGTATTTAGTTGTGAATAAGTCAAATTTAGGCCCAGTATATACTCAAATCGATGTCTTTGTCATTTTGATTTCTGACCTGTCCAGCTCTTCTTTTGGTTCATAAAGCCTTTAAAATGATATAGTCTATCATTATGATCTTCTGCTGATAATTTCTTTGTACCCACAGACACCAACCCCAAACCTGACAAACCTGCTGTCAATCCACCACAGAGTGGAGGAGGAGGTGAGTCTACAAAAATTTCGAGTGCTTTGTTGGTTCTAATGGCTTCTTATTTTACATGGATGTCAAAGAACAAGTCTGGTGATATTGGATATTTTTATTAATGTACAGTGTACAAAATACATGTGAGGAGCGTTAATGGCTTGTACAAAATGTATTGTTAATTTCTTACAGATGGTGGAAAGTTTGATGACTCTGACTTATTAGATGTTAGTGGAGGGGACTACAAGCCTGATGGAGGCCGCTCAGCAGGAGGTGAGACATCAATGCCACATTGAACATATCTCATTTTGATTTGGGATTTTACTTGTAGTACTAGCTGCATTATCAATTATCACCTAAATACATCAGACTGTGTGGCTACTGCAGGCCGTCATGGTTAAATATACACCGTCTGATTTGTTAAAGCGCCGAACACTCCAAAATTACATTCCAATGTACTGTTGTTCTTTTGCTGCTCAACACAGTTCACACTAGAGTTTCAAACCACTAAGATGGAAGAAAATTTTGATTATATGGGTCATTTAAGGCACTGTGATAAAACCTGTGTGTCTTTAAATATGAGTTGCTGTTGATGAGCTGTATGCGCTAGTATGACGTACAAACAGCGTCAAAGCATGCAAATATGACATGCAAAAATGTTTTTCAGAGAATATATTATTTTATTTAATTTTTGCTGGAACCTTACATTAACAATTTTCCATGCTTTTTCTATTCTTTTTTTACTTTTTATAATGGGACAACACCACTTAATAATGTAACAATTTACATATAGTTTCCGTGCTGGCAAAATGAATTTTGTACTTTTTTGCATGAAAATATCAATACTTGCAACTGGGACATAAATAACTTTTCCAATCTGCAATAAATGTGCACTTACCGACATTTTTTGGGCAGTCTAAGGTAACGTATTTTTCTGTATACTTTGTACTTATCAGCAATTGTTCGAATGTCTATTACTACTCATTATTCCTCATTTCCATTGTATTTATGCCACAATATTTATTTAATTTCAGTGTAACGCTGACGTATTCCGACCTGGCTAAATATGTAAGGGATCATGTTGGTTACATGCCACTTTTTGATCCAGTGTTTTCCCTAACATTATAAGACACAGTGTCTAAGCACTTTGACACAGCACTTCAACTGAATGAACAGAATAAAAAAATATGCTTCATTTTTCTACCGCTCTGGAGAGAACAGATACTGTATTGGCCCTAGAATAAGACAAATGTTTTCTGAAACTTCCATTTAAAAAAGTGGTGCTGTCTTGTATTTCTGGACTGGACAGAAATTGGATTATGCATTTGTTCATTACAAAAAAATGTTTCTATCGAATGGAGAGAGTACCAGTTTAACTAAGGTCTTTTACATTGTTGCATTGGGGGGCTTTCGCTTTAATGTTTCAAAAGCTTGTGAGTGTTTTCGAGTCCGGCTATAATGAGTCTCTCAGAGAGTCTTTCATCTGATTCTGCATGATCATAAACAGTTGGGTCTATAAGTATTTGGACAGTGAGACATTTTTTGTAATTTTTGCTCTGTAGTACACCACAATGGATTTGAAACAAACAATCAAGCTGTGATTGAAGTGTAGACTTTCAGCTTTAAGTCGAAGGGTTCACCCCCTCCCCCCGAAAAAAAAATCAGAGTAACGGTTTAAGAATTATAGCTATTTTTATACATCCTCATTTTCAGGGGCTCAGAAGAAATAGGGCAATTGACAATTAATCAGTGTAATGGCTAATTGTGGCCTGTTCCCTTGTAACAAATTAAGTAGATAAAAGTTCTTAAGTTGATTACAAATGTTAAATGCATTTGGTAGCTGTTCATGGGCACACTCAATAAAAGGTTCTAGGGCTAAATGAACAATTTTTCACATTATTAAAAGAGGGAAGGCTCAGTAACATGAAAAGGCCTGGAGACTATAAAAGACAACTAAAGTGGAGGATCACAGAATTCTTTCCTCAGTAAAGAAAAACCCTTCACATCATCTATATATCATTGTCAAAGTCTACAATCTAGAGACACCTTCATTAATGTAAATACAGAGGGTTTACCACAATGTGCACAACACAGGTACCAACTAAGAACCTTGCAAGAAAACATCTAAAAAAAACTGCCCAGTTCTGGAACACGATTCTTTGGAAAGATGAAACCAATATTAACTTGTACCAGAATGATGAGAAAGAGGAGTATGAAGAAAGTAAATAACGGCCCATGATCCAAAGACACCACATCATCTCAAACTGATGTAAGCAGTGTTATATGGCAGTGGCATGTATGGCTGCAAATAAAACTGGGTCACTAGTGGCCTAAAACATACTGTAAAAGCAACCCAAGAACTTCTTTAGGCAAAGAACTAGAATATTCATCATTTAAACCAACTGAGCATGCTTTTCACTTACTGAAGACAAAACTGAGGGCAGAACAAACAGCAACTGAAGGCACCTGCAGTAAATGCCTAGCAAAGCATCTCAAAGGGGGAAACTTAGCATTTGATGAAGTCCATGCATTCCATGCATTATAATTGGTTATGTTGGTTTGTACAGTTACTTCTCAACCTCTGAAAATGAGGGACTATGTATAAAAATGGCTCTAATTCCTGAACAGTTTGTGTGATATTAATATGAAACCCTTTGAATTAAAGCTTAAAGTCTACACTTCAGTCAGATCTTGATGGCTTGATCAGGGATATGTACAGAAGCAAAAATTGCAAAAATTATGGCACTGTCAAAATACTTATGGACCTAATTGTACATACATGAGGCAGAAACACCAGGAACCTGTTATTAAATGCAGCTTACTGGCCTCAGAATTTCTCATCTGGAATTTTACTTACGGTGAATAATAAAACAACTTGTGTAAGAGGAAGCAAAGTAACAAAACAGTAATAATGTTCTCTTGAGAGTGTATTCAAATTCATCATACCCACAGTTTCACTACAGCCTCCCCTCAAGACTTTGCTGTTGGACTGGGAAAAAAACATTAGTAAATTTCTAACTTGACTTTTCTCTATTCTTGTGAATCCAGGCCGTGCGATGGACCCTGAAAAACCTGAAGGTATGGTTTTATTTTAATATTTACTTATCCTGCCATGGGTTCCTGTAGCACCATACAGAGTCCACTGACTGTCTTGACAAGTTCATATCAAGTGTTGGGATCACAACAAGCCAATATGTAGAAGTCACCAGTAGTCACTTACACATATAGCATATACAAAATGGTTCTACGGTAGTTCATTTTTAATTTGTGTTAGTTGTGTTTTTTAATAGTTTAAAAAAATGTAATAATAAACAGTTTAGATTTATTTGCACTCTGCCCTTGTCACAGGTGGTGCTGATCAGCCTCAAGGTAAACCCATCTCTTATTTTATTCTGTGCCCTTCAGTGTACACTTCCTGTCTTTGTGTGTATGCTCTGTCAGTTTAAGTGTGGGCATCATTATGTCTTCCTTTAATATTAATCCCTTGCGCTACTGTTGGGAATTTCCTGTTTTCCATCTTAGAGGAAGCTTTGTTAACTGCTTCTGTATTATAGCTGTGGGGATGTTGGTGTTTCATTTATTCCACATGCTGTTGTTTCATCTGGATTTTTTGTAAGGCTTGTGGCTGTCAAAGCTTAGGCTTTTTTATATTTATTGGACTCTAATTTTATCTTGAAACTGGAATTTTCTGCCTGATCATTAAGACTTTAGATATATAATTGGTTGCACTGGAAAACCTGGCATTTTTGAGGATTAATTTATAGTTGGTTTGAGTTTCATAGTGTTATAGTTTTCACGCTAATGTGATCAGGGAGAGCTAATGTGATCAGGGAGACAAGGAGGAGAGTACTTGGTGTGTCATCTGGAAGGAAAGTAGATAAGGAGACTTGGTGGTGGAATGAGGAGGTGAAGGAGTGTATACAGAAAAAGAGATTAGCTAAGAAGAAGTGGGACACTGAGAGGACTGAAGAGAGTAGACAGGAGTACAGGGAGATGCAGCGTAAAGGGGAAAGTAGAGGTGGCAAAGGCCAAACAAGGGGCTTATGATGACTTGTATGTTAGGTTGGACAGTAAGGAGGGAGAGACTGATCTATACAGATTGGCAAGGCAGAGAGACAGAGATGGGAAGGACGTGCAGCAGGTTAGGGTGATTAAGGATAGAGATGGAAATGTATTGACAGGTGCCAGCAGTGTGATGGGAAGATGGAAAGAGTACTTTGAAGAGTTGATGAATGAGGAAAATGAGAGAGAACGAAGAGTAGAAGATGTGGCTGTTGTGGATCAGGAAATAGCAAAGATTAGTAAAGATGAAGTGAGGAAGGCACTAAAGAGGATGAAGAGTGGAAAGGCACTTGGTCCTGATGATATACCTGTGGAGGTATGGAAGTATCTGGGAGAGGCGGCGGTAGAGTTTCTGACTGGGTTGTTTAATAGGATGTTAGATAGTGAGAAGATGCCTGAGGAATGGAGGAAAAGTGTGCTGGTGCCCATTTTTAAGAACAAGGGAGATGTGCAGAACTGTGGCAACTACAGAGGAATAAAGCTGATGAGCCATACAATGGAGCTATGGGAAAGAGTTGTTGAAGCTAGACTAAGGGCAAAAGTGAGCATTTGTGAGCAGCAGTATGGCTTCATGCCAAAAAAGAGTACCACAGATGCAGTATTTGCTTTGAGGATGTTGATAGCAAAGTACAGGGAAGGTCAGAGGGAGCTGCATTGTGTCTTTGTAGATCTGGAGAAAGCGTATGACAGGGTGCCCAGAGAGGAACTGTGGTACTGTATGAGGAAGTCTGGAGTGACAGAGAAGTATGTTAGAGTGGTGCAGGACATGTATGTGGACTGTAAGACAGTGGTTAGGTGTGCTGTAGGTGTGACAGAGGAGTTCAAGGTAGAGGTGGGACTGCATCAGGGATCAGCTCTAAGCCCCTTCTTGTTTGCTACAGTGATGGACAGACTGACAGACGAGGTTAGACAGGAATCTCCATGGACTATGATGTTTGCAGATGACATTGTGATATGTAGTGAGAGCAGGGAACAGGTGGAGGAGAAGCTTGAGAGGTGGAGATTTGCCCTGGAAAGGAGAGGAATGAAGGTTAGCCGCAGCAAGACAGAGTACATGTGTGTGAATGAGAGGGACCCAAGTGGAAGAGTGAGGTTACAGGGAGAAGAGATAAAGAAGGTGGAGGATTTTAAGTACTTAGGGTCAACAGTCCAGGGCAGAGTGTGGAAAAGAGGTGAAGAAGTGTGTGCAGGCAGGCTGGAACGGGTGGAGAAAAGTGTCAGGTGTGAGGTGTGATAGAAGAGTTTCAGCTAAAATGAAAGGAAAGGTGTACAAAACTGTGATGAGACCAGCGATGCTGTTTGGTCTAGAGACAGTGCCACTGAGGAAAAGACAGGAGGCAGAGCTGGATGTAGCAGAGATGAAGATGTTGAGGTTCTCTCTGGCAGTGACCAGGATGGATAGGATCAGGAATGAGTACATCAGAGGGACAGCACATGTTAGAGGTTTTGGAGATAAAGTCAGAGAGGCCAGACTGAGATGGTTTGGACATGTCCTGAGAAGAGATAGTGAATATATTGGTAGAAGGATACTGAGTTTTGAACTGCCAGGCAGGAGGCCTAGAGGAAGACCAAAGAGGAGGTTTATGGATGTAGTGAAAGTGGACATGAAGGTAGTTGGTGTGAGAGAAGAGGACGCAGAAGACAGGGTTAGATGGAGGACACTGATTCGCTGTGGCGACCTCTAAAGGGAAAAGCCGAAAGAAAAAGAAGAGTGTTATAGTTTTCACATTGGTACCCTTGGTCTGGTTTCTCTAGCTAAAACCCTGCTACGATTGTGTCGTTGCAGATCCAGACCTTCTGTGGGGCCAAATCCTGAAGATGCTAAATGCTAACATGCCAGAAGAATTCTATGTGTGGATGTCTAACTTAAAGCAAATCTTAACACCTCTGTTGGAGAGGGCAATGGATGTGCTGCAAGCTGTGCCATGAGCCATTAGTACATTTATGTTCTGATTTGTTCTCAGGTCTGAGTTTAAACTTGATTAGTTGTTTACTAAAGTTTTCAATTGTCTGATGGACTCTGTTGAAAAAATACAATAGGTTACAATATTTTTTTTTACTACTTTTTCCCTCCTTCTTGTAAATAGCATTGCTTGGTATTTGGTGTTCCCCTGGATGGTTAATCTTAACATATTTCAACTTGAGCTTCGGTGCTCCTCTACATTTACAGGGAGTAGACAAAAAAACGGAAACACGTTTATTTTATCATATAAACTTGAATAAATGGTTATTTATTTGACTGATGAGGATAAATAAATAGATGCTGAAAGAAAAAAGTAGTTTATGTGTAAGAACACATTATCACAAAGTATAGATACACTTACGAGTCCATGGCTATTGCATGATTGTGCATGGGAAATAAGTATGAAGCTTTGATAAGTAAAATGTCTCAAAATCAAGAAATAATCTCATGTTGAAAATCAGAGTGTATTTGTTACAAATTTGTTGAAAGGGGGCATTAGAAAATATTTAATCTAACATTAATGATTGTAGAATAAATCTCAGAGATCTGTTTTTTTTGTTTCGGGCCAAATTAAATTAAAGGCATGGTCACAACTGAATCACAAGCCCAGTATACAAGGAAGATCAATTGATTCCTAAAGTCATGTGTTATGTCATTGCCAAATGAGTGCCAACACAGACAGCAGCATACTCTTTAACTAGCAAGGGTGTTGGTGCAGGATGTATCGCAGCTAACTGTTAAGCAAGAGACTTGAGTTCATGTTCCATAGCAAATCTGCAATCAACATTTGCTACTTGCCTTTTTAGTGCAGAACAGTCTTTCTCTAACCTTAACCATGTGTTTCAGTTACCTAACCCTAATCATACCTTAAGCATGGCTCATTTGCCATGCTCAGATATTGACTATATAGGTTCAATATCTATAAAGGTTGTCACTGAACATTAAAAAAAACATTGGCACTGCATGTAAGCCACAGTTTTTCAGAGTCACCCAGTATGATCTGACTGTTTAGCAATAGCGTTCAAATCACAAGGAAGCAGATGTTTATCGGCTCTTGATATTCTGTGTGTTAACAGAGTTTTCAAACAATTAATGCAATATCAAAATGCTATGGAAAATTGACCAATATACATAAACATTATGTGTTAATTATTGGTGAATTTTCCCTAGTATTCATGTCCGGTCTGTTGTATAGTGAAGTGTCTCTGATATTTTTTCTACCCCCTCAGTGCAAGTCTGACAACTATAGTATGAGAGTGGCCTGCTGAGCCACACTGATAGTCTATATCAGATTAAATAGCAGAATTCCAAGAAATATTACAGCAATGATTCTTTCCTGTGATTCTGGACTTACTAGACACCCTGTATCTAGGTGTGTACATACTTTTCTTTTTCTTCCACCCTCCACCCTGCTCTCCTCCCTATGAAGTGCAGTGACTCACTCTTGTGTTGTTGCAACATAAATATTGAAGTGGAGTGTGAACTCCTGTTACCTTGTTTGTGGGACTGAATGCAGCACACGTGTATGTGAATGGGGTACTTTTCTGAAAAATTATTAATTTTTGTCCATTTTGGTTGTGATGGTAGGAGATTGATTGCCTAGTAGACATTTACCACTGAATAAGCTCATATGATAGGAAATGCCTGATAATGAATAAAGTGGAGTGACTCAGTTACTAGTTTACAACCATGATCTGTTCAGTTAGATTTCATTTGTGGGAGTTTAAGGAGTTCATTTCATATGTAAGCTGTAGCTCAGACCCCCAAAAATATATAATTTATTAACCTTGCTTTATTTGCAGAAAATAACCGCAAAGCAAAGTCTTTGAGTGTTTTTTGCTGTCGTCATATAAAGTCTGGACATGCCTGGCACTTGCCTGTTCACTGTCAGTTCCATACACCTTAGGTCATCAGCAGACTGCGCACATTGTTAATACATTGTTAACAACCAACATTCAGAGCACTCTGCTGGAAGAATCAACATATAGAGATGTAAACCTTCAAGATGCTTCTTCTTATAATTTAGAATCCTAATCTTTGAATAATCTCAACTTTTAGATCTTAGGCATTTGATCAGATGATGTTTTTTTTCCCTTTGGCAATTGTAGCTTATAAATAGTTCTTTGTCACAACATATTAATTTTTCATAGGTTCTTTGTAGTTAAAGCTTGTTGATATTTGCTTTTTGTCTTTATGGGATTTGTAACAATGCTGCAATAATTGCAAGAAAGGCAGGGCAGGTGTAATGTTAAAGGAATAAAAGAAACCTGTAGAATGATCAGCATTTAATGTACAGTATGTTTGATTTATCATCCATGGAAAGTGAGCAAAGAGAAAAACTAACTCAGGTCCCCAGACTTGGGCTGTCTGTAAGATACTAAATAAATGAAAATATATCAGGCGTTAAGCACCTCTAAAGCTCAACAGAACCTAAAATTGGTAAGAGCCTAAGGTGGCTCCTTATTTTTACCTGATCTTATTGCTCTGTCTTGTTTTTAGTTGTTAATACATAATATTTCTTTTGATATAATACTACAATTTGTGTCAAAATTCACATCTCTTCTTCTCTGTCATAATGTAGAGTTATGTTAGATATGAAAATACAGAAATCATATACACACATTGATAACATTCATAAATCTGCTTAGAAACTGTTGAAAAAGGCACTCTGAATAAATTCAAATCTGCCTTATAATGGTCATTTTTTTCAGTGTTAATAGTGATCTATATGTATTTTGTATACGGCCCAAAAATGCCCCAGGCACTGTCCAAAGCTTTCTCATTGAAAGTACATGGTTCATTTTTCCTGTTTGCATCCTATCACCTGCATGATGGGAAATTAAGTTCCAAAAATCAGAACATGTTCATCCTTTGTAAATATAAGAAAAAAAATAACTGACAATATCAATGAATTTAAGGTATTTTCTTCACAAATGTATAACAGTGTACTTACTTTGACATTACTAAGACTCAGAATGTCCATCAGTATAAGTGGGGAAATTCAGCATATAGTTTGAAAGGTAAGGAAACAAATATAATTCTTTGAATGATGTAAGTAAAAAAATTCAATAAGATTGAAGAAATAAGAGAGATGACTAAGAGACTATTAACAATAAACACATTCTGATAGACTAAATAAGTTAATTGCGCCAATATTTGTGCAAAAAGTCCAGTACTGCAGCTCTGGCAGTCATTATAATGTATAGTAAAGTATATAATTTTACATGTAAAAGAGCATACAGTGAAATGAAAAAGTGAGGCATCCCTGGTGAAAATTTATGATAAACTGGTTTCCAAAAGGCATGAAGGTAAAGGGGAAATATTTCTTTGATATTCTGGACAAGAATACTACTGTATTTCCATCTGTTACAGTTTCACAATACCAAAAAAGGTCTTGAAACAAAACATTAGGCAACGTACATGTTCACTACTTAGTAGCACTCCTTTTGGCAAGTATTACAGCTTGTTAATGCTTTTTAGAGTCAGCTAAGTTTCTTTCAGTTCTTGTTTGGGGGATTTTTACTCATTCTATTTTTGCAAAAGGCTGCCATTTCTGTTAGATCCTTGGGCCATCTGGAATGTACTGCTCTGAGGTCTATCTGCAAATTTGCGATGACGTTTAGGTCAGGGGACTGTGAGGGCCATGGCAAATTGTGCCTCTTAAGGATGCCCACCATGGATATGGGGTGTCTTTGTGATTATTCTCATGTTGTAGAAGCCATCCTCTATTGACTTTCAGCTTTTTAAAGACAGTGTGATGTTTGCTCTCAAAATTTGCTGTTATTTAATTCTGTCCTCCCTCTACCAGTGAAATGTTCACAAGCCACTGGCTGCAACAAAAACCCTAAACATGATCAAACCACCCTGATGTATAACAGTTGAAGAGTTGTTCTTCTTATGAAATTCTTCTTCTCCAAACATAACTTAGCTCATTGTAGCCAAAATGTTATATTTTAACTTCATCAGTCCACAAGACGCTTGTGTAGATGTTCCTTTGTAAAGTTCTGACACAGAATTTTGTGTCGAAGACGCATTGAAGGTTTTCTTCTGATGAGTCTACTAAATCTTCCCGAAGGTTTTTTGCAAACAAAGGTGGGGGTGGTTTGCCTTTCTAGCAATCCTATGAGCAGTCCCCTCTGAAAGGTCTCTCGGTTTAGACCTGAACATGACCTCTGCTATTATTTAATTACATTATTTACTGAGGAAACAGCACCCTGAAAATGTTTTACCATCTTCTAATAGCCTTCTCCTGCTTTATGGGCAGGTGTTATTTTACTTTTCTGCATGCTGGGCAGCTGCTGGGAGGCGGAGGTTTATAAAGCTTTGAAAATTGCATTGCATGGCCTTTCCTACCTTGATTGTAGCCCTAACAAGTTAATCAAGGTTTAAGAACTTGGTAAAAGTTATCTAAGAGCTCAAATCTCTTGGGGTGCCCAAAATTTGGTATGGTGATCCTTTCCTTTTTATCTGACTTGTACAAAATAAAAAAGTAATGCACCAATCTTGATTAAAATGTCAGAGATGAATTATGAATGATCTATTTCAATCCAACATTTCTGCCTAACATCTTTCATTACAAATTGTAAATTCAATACAATTCTTTGTTACTGTGATAAAATATAGTTATATGAAGCAGTCCAGTACAACACCATCACTAACTTTGAGCTTGATGCTAAAAGGATTGAATTAACATCTCTATGACACTTTTGATAAAACCTGATATTATAGACATCACAAAAGTAGACTTTATGGCTCAACAGTTTGATCTTTTAGACTATATATATGTAATATATATAGTCTAATAAAGAGGTGTCTAAGAGTACATAAACTATACAGTAATATAACAATGTGCAATATACATAATAGACTAGCCCATCAGGTGTATGTGCATGTGTGTGGGAAAGAACAAAGTCCACATGCTTAGCATTTTTTAGCAGTAAGTCATGCTGTAGGTTGGCATCCGATTTTTTTTTCTTCTTTTTCATTTAGCTAATGCCCTATTTTATTAAACTGTGCCATCACAAGACACACCTCTTGCTCATGACCGACTGTGGTTTTAAAGTCCTGCCAGTTAACAGGACTGCTAGGCTTATTATCCATGCAGCCATTGTGTTTGTTTCAGCATCATTACTGGTTTGTGTGTATGCCGCCTCTTTGTTCCACCCTGCCCTGGAGTTTGGGTGTGTTTGTTTCCCACTCTTAATCCATATCTGGATCTTTTATCTCTTTTGTTCAGTGTGTCAGGTTGAGCACTGAATGATTTTGCCCTGTTTATTAGTCCTACTCTATGTCTTTGTGTTTCTTATGATCTTTTATTCTACTCTACTAGATATTAACTTCCATTGTTCCTTGCAGTTTTTCCTGGGCACTTTTCCTTTGCAAGTAGATTCTCCCTGTTGCTAAAAGTTATTGACTACCACCTTGTGGAAAACTAGGGTTATGATAGTTTAGAGTTCGGGAATGAGGGCATAAATTTATCAAGCTTCCATCAATTATTTTAAAGCGTTACAGTTAAAATGCTAAAATCATGTTTGGTGTGAAAAAAGTTCTTGAGTAAGGAGGTGCAAAGAAGAATAAGATACATCAGATAAAATGTAATTAAGAACAAATATCAGAAGTAAGTACCACCTTGGTCTTATCTGCATTGATGATTCTAATAATTGACAAAAACAGCGATGCAGCATCCTATCAAACGTGTGCCTGCAACAGCAACAGCTATAGAGTAGACTAAAACTACTTGCTTCAGATGACATAAAACAGCCCGAGGAAAATCTGATAGCTGAATCATAAACTTACACAAACTTTGAGTTTTTAATATGAAACTCAGGTCTTTGTAAATTATGTAAAATAAAGTATGTGCGTGTACTTTTTCCTGCAGAAGCTGGATCTGGACAGATTGCAGGAATAGTCAGTGCCATAGGAGTTGCTCTGATGGGGGCAGCATCCAGTTACTTTGCCTACCAGAAGAAAAAGCTCTGCTTCAAGCTGCAGGGAGGTCAGTATGTTTTTCTTTATCCAACAAAACTTGAAAACTTTAAATAGCATATACAATATAGTAGGATTGCGTGGTATACTGACTTTTTAAGATAATGAACATCATTATAATTTCAAATGTGATAGAGGCTGAGACAATACTGTTTTTATCAGTGTAGTTTGATGTGGTGGTCTGCAAAGCCATGCCAGTGTTGAATGTCTCCTTTATCACACGCTCCGTGCAACCCCATCCTAACTCTCCCTCTGTGTCTGTGTGCAAACCGGTTCTCAGTCACAGGTTCTCCTGCAACAAGCTGCTCCTCTCCACCAATCAAACCTTGGTGCTAATTCTGGATTTGTGCTAGTGCCATTTCAGAGTTAGTTCAACTTGTGAACCTTACAAGACCTGGTTTTCTTTTTCGTGGGTTGCATAGCCACTATATGGCCAAATCATTATGTCACTGTATATGTCTTGGCTTTCACAGCAACATTAGTGCCAAGCACAACAACAACAACAACAATGGCAGGCTACACTGTTTCTCTACAAGTGTTACTCCTGGCTTGTGAGCCTACATGGCAATCCAAACATTTTGATGATTTTGAGCATTTCCAAATTTATAAAAATGGTGCTCACAAAGATTTAGTTAGAGACACATTGCCAAAGATAATTTTAATTGTTCTCTGTTTTAATCATTCTGGTATTTTCTCTCTGTTACAAATTTTCTATTTTTTATTCATTATGAGCTATTTATTTCACATAGTTTTCCATTTACATGTTTTGCAGCTGTGCATTTTGAAACATGGAATGAAACCCTGTCCTGCATTTTATTTTTGCTATGACTTGCAACTGAACACTTAGGCCACTTTGTTCAAATTAGTGAGATCTAAATCATCTATCAACATTCAGCCTAAAGATTCTGAGATATTATCTTTGGTCAATATTGCCCAGCCCTATAGTAGAGACAATAAATAGTACACATAACCCTAGAGCCACAAATGACAGGAAGAACGATATTTTCACAGCAAATGTCAAAGAGATCACACTGATAAAAGGTAATTTGTGCAGGTGAAGATCCAGAAAGTGGTAAAAGCCAGCATGATACCCACTCTGATCCTCAAGGTAAGTTTTTTTATTTATCTTGGGTAGTTATTTTGACAAAGTGTTGCTGTTTACATTATACTGATGAGTGACAAATGAGACTAAAAATCATCATGCAGTGTGTTAGTGAAGTGTCTTTCCACCATGTACTTCTTGTATTTAACTCCACAGGAGGGATGAACAGTATTCTTATGAAACATACCGTATACCCACATTTAATCTTCTACTGATGGTGGAGGTTAGACTCCCCTAGTTACTCAGCTTTTCCTTTGATTAAGTGATTGAGGATAGACCTGACAGCTAATTGGTTAGGGCACATACCGAATGGGCTTAAAAGCCCTGAGCAGGAAGTCCATGGTTTGGCTCCTGACCATTTACTGCATGTCACTCCAGTACTCTCACAATATTGGCATATAATGCCCCTCCACAACCCCAAAAAATAGTGATGGAAGAAGTGTCCACATCTGTTTATTAAGTAAAAGTACTATATAAGATTAAGAAGCATATATAAACATATAAAACCTTACAGTAGGCAAAAGAACAGAATTTTTAGTAGCTAGATATACTTAAAGTGTTGTAAGTAAAAGTACTTGTTACTCAGATTGGCCTTATAGTGATATATATTATGTTATTTTATATTATATTATACTATGTAATACAGTATAGTTTTATATTATTGACTTTTTATTATTTCTGATGTGTCAGTAGTGTTCTATTTCTCTAAATGTTTTAGCTACTTTATATACTGTTGGGTAGCTTAATTCATAACAATGCATAATATTCAAGACCATCATATGTTGAATGTGTAAAATCTAGCCACTAACTACAGTCAAGATTGGTAGTGTTTGGACATTTACATATTTTTTGTTCTTCAGGTTCATAACTTCAGCACATTCAATTTTAAATAAAATAGTAGATACTACATTAAAGTCCCAGGTCTCAGCTTCTGAGCAGTATACATCAATATAGAAAGAACTGCATCTCCCACACAGGTGTTAAGATCAAAAAATGTGTAACTGTCTATATACATATATTATTTACATAGTGCTTAATCATAATAGAAGTTATCTTGCGGCACATTCATATAAAGCAAGTCTAGACTGTGCTTGGTTAAAAATAATATTATTAACCAAGATCCAACATTCCCCCATGAGTAAGTGCTTGCTGACAGTGTCAATCAAAGCTACCTTTTAAAGAGAGAAACAGGGGGCAGACTTCTCCACAACCAGTTAGATTGAGAGAGAAAGAGGGAGGGAGAGAGAGACTTCTGATCTTTACTGTACATCTAGAAAGTATATATTTTATTACCCTATGAATGTGTCTATAAATAAATATATATATATATATATATATATATATATATATATACACACACACACACACACACACACACACACACACACACACACACACATACATCAAGATGGTATGATGTGTAGAACTGGAAAAAAGTAGTGTTTTGGTCAGCTCATCTATTACTGTACAAGAATGTAGATGGCAATATCATCCAAACATCCTTGGGAGAACATCTATTTCTTTTACGTACACTTTGTTACAGCACAATATCTTTGGATGAGAATTTGTTGTCATTCAACAACATGTCAAGAGCAATAGCTGCTTTAAAAGCAGTGCAAAAGTACCCAGAATTACAATGTAAACAAATCTGTTTGTAGCCTGACACATAGTAACGAACTACAGGTAGTGCTGATATTTATTCAATAATACACTCAGTCTTAATCATTGCTCTGTTCCTTTAACTTCCAGTTCTCAGCAACCTGCTCAGGACGAACTAGTTACCCTCTTCTTGAGCACAAGACAAGGGAGATTTTTTCGACAACACAAGAATTCCATCAACTTTCAGTCGTCTCTGTGCTAGAAAATGACTTTTCTAGAAAGAAGTTGACACCATTATACTACCATTATACACACACAAACACAATTATTTTATATATATATATATATATATATATATATATATATATATATATATGTGTGTGTGTGTGTGTGTGTGTGTGTGTGTATAAGATGGAGCGTTTTTGCCGTTTGGTGTATTATATCAGTCTTATCAGTTTTTATCTCATGCTCTATCTCATGTAACAGAGCAGCAGCCATAAAACATAGGCAGCACTCTGAGTCCATGCAGTGCACTTTTTTTTGTCCACAGTTATGATCATCAGCATTTCTGTTGTTATTACAGTTCTGTGCATTATTTTTCCATGTTGTTTCCCTCAGACTTGCCCATGTGTCATCGGTTTATCTGAATCATGAATGGGCACGTGAAGTATCATAAAATGAGAAATTTTGAATCAGGGATAACATTTGGCAAATTTTCGTTAAGATGCTAAAATATCAAAATGAGATTCATCCTTGTGAGCTGTAAGTACTTGAGAATGTGTATAGATGTCTGTTAAATATTGCTTCATCATTGATGTTACAGTGTGCTTTGAGCATTTCAATATCAACAATCTCAGTTTGAAGTGTATTTTGGGAAATAATTCTAATCAAACTTTTCTGAGTTCTACAAACATCACCTTTATCCAGGTATATTGCATCTGATGATTAGATAAATGTTACTTGTTACATGTTACATGTTTTCAATAAAGTGCTGTTGTACAGTGTATGCATGTTTTGTCATTTTGCCATCACCTACTGTATAATCATTAATCCAAGTTCAGTGTAATTCATTCCAAGTTGGTAGAGAGTAAACCAGTCAGTGGTATACTTTAGTTTCAAATCGTGGCTTCATGTTTACTGATACGATAGATAATATAATTATGGTAATAATGAAAAATTGCTAGTTTTGGTCAACCATGTTATATATTCATTGATTAGTGACAAAATTTATATAAACTGGTCATATCTCACATGTCTAATTCTGCGTAGTTCCTCCCTTTTCTCACAAAATGGGCTCATTTCCTTGTGGCATGGTTTCCAAAAGACGAATAAAACATTCCTTTGGGATTCTGGTCCACGTTAACATCATTGCATCACATAATTTCTGCACATTTGTCAGATACGCATTCATGCTACTGATTTCCTCTTCTACCAAATCCCAAAGGTTTTCTTTTTGATTCAGATCTGGTGACTGGGAGGCCACTGAAGTTCAGTGAACTCATTGCTACATTTGTGACACCAGCTTGAGAAGACTTTCTTTGCGACTTGGTGCATTATCATGCTGGAAGTAGCCTTTAGAAGATCGCAAAGAAACCAAGGAATCATTAGTTTCAGATATACTCACATCAGCCTATCTGTCACCAACAATCATGCCATGGTCACAGTCACTGAGATCACAGCTTTTGTGAATTCTAATGTTTGATGTGAACATTAACTGGAGCTCCTTACCTGTATCAAAATGATTTTATGCACTGCAAAGCTGCCACGATTAGCTGATTGGAAATGCATAAATAAGCAGGGTTAAAGGTTTCCCTAGAAAAAGTTTAGTTTAAGAAAGTGAGTTTCTTATGAGTGATAGAGTCCTACATAAAAATATTAGTTACAGTTTTGGTGTTTTCACTTTCAATAGTTCTTTATTTATTTCCAGTCAGTAATTAACAATATTTAAACGAGATGAGATTGATATGATGGCAATTGGTTTGTTTATGTTTCCAAACCACTGATCAGACCACCGGCACAGTCCTTTTTATTACTATTTAATATAACAGTAAATTACTCAATTGATGATACGATTTGTTTAAA
This sequence comes from Istiophorus platypterus, assembly GCA_016859345.1. Taxonomy (NCBI): domain Eukaryota; kingdom Metazoa; phylum Chordata; class Actinopteri; order Istiophoriformes; family Istiophoridae; genus Istiophorus; species Istiophorus platypterus. The sequence continues at coordinate 198,212 of CM029131.1, forward strand.
AAAAATGAAAGGGTGCTTCCGACAATTAACTATCTTTGATCTACATTCAGCAACTACCAAGCTCTCTGCCTCTACTAGCTAGCTGTCTAAAGCTGACCTGAAGAATCTGAGGGGTCACCATGAGTAAACTGCTGTCCCCTGCTGGTGAAAGTTGTCACAACAGCTGGCCAATACCATACAGCTTATTAGGACATGTTTATTGATGTAAGTTATAATTAAAACCACTGTACCTGTGATGTAGAAAGCTTACTCTTTCAAATTGTTATCACATTGTTCAGCCCCAGATGTATGGCTACATGCCTGCTGTATTTGGGTTATTTCTATAACTGTGTATGTGTTGCATCATGTGCTGTTTGCTTGTGCTGCCTTCTGTTTAACAAAATCCCAACTAAGGGCCACTGGCTTGTTTGTATGGAGTATTCGTCCATATCACTTCCATACTTACCTTTGAACCAACATTGATGAGTAGTACTAAAAAATCAATGAACAACATATCAGCTCACATGTCAACAGACCCGTCTCCATGATAATTCTGCAAAGGCCATTCACTGACAAAGACCATGCAATACATTTGAAAGCTAGTAAGTGAATTGGGATTGCTTTGTGGAGGTAATGTAGTATCTAAGTGTGGAATGGTCTCTCTAGAATCATGATTTTCTGCACTAACGTGGAAAATGAAAGAGAACACATTGACGAAGCCATCAGCAAAGGGACACCAGGTTTGGCTGTGAAGCCAAGTGTGTTGCACAACACTAGGCAAAGCTAACTTTCTACTAGTTGAATGACCAGTTGAACAAACAGATAAGTAGACACTGACTTTTCCCTCTGCTGTTAAAAACAACCTTGGATGTAACTTCATCTGCAGCGTCACATAGTAATTCATCATGTCAGTATAAAGGAAAAGTTCCAGTATCAGCTGGTGCACAGATGCGACTTTCATCTGGACCTGCTTTGTTGACTCTTCCTAGAAGACTGTATTCCAAATCTCTTTTGTGGATAAATAAAGTTACAGGATTTAAAGAAGATTTAAGATATAAGAAATGTCAGGTAGGTGACTTTATTTATTGTAAATTACCTAGATTTTTTTTGGAACAGATTATACTAATGCGCTCTACAGAGGAGTAAAATGTGCTTCAGTCTGCTGCTTGACCTCCACACAGGTTAAGTTAAATAAATAAAAGACAGGTTTCCCAAAATTACCCAAATATTTCAGCTCTGAACCCTAGGAGCAGAATTTTAAAATCTTCTCTGGTCTCTCTCTCTCTGGTGTTTTATGTGATAAAGAACACTTCAGTGACCCAGTTTGACTCGAAATCAGAATAGACTCCCTGCTCCCCCACACTCTGCTCAGCATGCCAATTGAAATGTAACACTACATGCAGCCCAGAGATAGCTGTAGACAAAAGGTTAAATTCCTCAGCATCTGACTGCAGGCTGGGAGAAGGAAACTGACAGACCTGTCACAACTAAACACTCAATGTGCTGCATGAAACTGGTTTTACTCTAAACCAGGATAGAAAAATATACATTAAAAGAGTCATTAGTGGCCATTTGTGTGACTGCCTTAGAGTAGATATTACACTACTGTAAATTTACATTTGCAGTCTTTGAAAATTGGGGAATCTTAAGTTGAAGGAAAATAGACAATCCATATTTGTCAGTCTTATACTCAGAAGTAGTTGAATATTAGTTATATACCTTTGATATATGAATCTCTGTCTCTGCTTTAAAGGAAAACACAAAACTTTGTAAAGTTCATGTCCTGCTGTTATTTCTATTAACATGACAATACATTTGCCTCTTTGAGTTGGAGAAGGGTAGGTACTTTCCTGGTCAATGTGAATCATGACTCTTTTATTGTGAGAAGGTCATTTGGAGATCCTGAGAGTTACTGATTTAAACCCAAGATGTTATCTCTTAGTGGAATTCAACTGAATGAGGGATGTTCTCACAACAACCTCATAATAGCTAGACTTAAGCTAATTGGTTGGTCTATAGTGTTCTAGAAAATAAGCTTCTTTTTTCCTTCAAAAAAACTTTAATTGGGGGTCAAATTTAATTCTGTATTACACGCACAAGTAGAAAAGACTTAATAACATTTCTGTCACCATCTGATAAAAATGATAAAAATGCATTAGAATCAACTGTGATTCAGTCTGTATCACACAGAAATGATTCTATTTTCAGTTGAAGTCAGTCCAGCAGATTTTCATTTTGTTAAAATGCTGTATGCTTTTTATAAGTAACTCTGTTCTCTAGATAAAATATGATAAGAGGTAAATAGTTTAAAATGGAGACAGGGGGAGGCCGTGATGCGCAATTTTTCCGAGTACCATAGATATAGTAAAGCTGAGAAATCAGAGGAAGTCTAGTTTAAATAAAGTTGAATCTGGTTCATGGAAAAAAATCTTATTTCACAAAGAAACATATCTATATACACACTTTAACCGACCTGTTTAATGAACAATAATCAATAATAATAGATAGCAGGATTTAATGTACAGATGAACTTCATCTCATCAGCAACTGCCACCTTTAGTGTGTTAATTCTTTTGATTGCCACACTGTCCTTACCTCACTGACATCACTGAAGCTATGATTTATAGGCACGCCCACATGGGAGGTTAAAAACATTCAAGAAGTTAAAATCCTAAAATGCTTGCAGTCTGAGGTCTGAATCAAGGATCTGAGTCCAAAGTTCCTCCTGTTAGAACAGTCCTAGGGTTTAAGAAAGTTAACTAATGCATTATGTTATGGGTCTGTAATTTCCTAGGGAGTTTCCTGGAAATAACTATTTAATTTGGTTGTAAGGGAAAATAGGAATTGCCTTTGAAGACAGTCCCATAACATCTTTGTTATTTGAAATTTACACTTGTATGCACAAATTTGCCACAACATTAAAACCAGCTACCGGTCTTACATTATTCATAGATCATTCAGCCAAAACATTAAAACCACTGACAAGATTTAAATTTGTAGCTGATCAGTGTATGTTAATTTGTAAACTCACCTGAAAACAAAATGAAATAATCCAAAGTTAAAGGAGCAATTTATTTGAATCAATAACTGTAAATATAAGTATACCACTCAAATACTGCTTTTCCCTATAATTATAACCAATGGCACGGCTCATTGTAGGACACCTCCTTTGAAATAATCAGGAAAGTATTTGGAAATTACAGCTCCAAAATAAAGTGTTACATAATTTTTTTTGACCATATCATAAGTGTAATGCCTTTCATCTCTGACTGCCTTGGTTTAATGACAATACCTTACGACACCCTCTCTAGTGATGCTCAAGGACACCAAAAACCTGATCAATGATACATTTGTAACAAAGTAAACTTCATCAAATCAATCATGACTGACAGACATATCGGCCTCAGTCTCATCTAGTCATCTGACCATTCTCTAGCTGGTGAGGCCTTCATCACCCTGGCCACCACAGATTCCTACTGCATGGGAGCCACCGTGGTGGCCAGGAGTTTAAGGCGGAATGGAACAACTCGCAGAATTGTTGTCATGGTCACACCAAACATCTCACAACAGTCAAGGTGGGTTTGGAAAAGGTTCCTAGATTCCCTGATATGAACACACAAAGGCCTCTGTCAGTCTTAATAACTGCCTGTCAGAAACACAAATCAGGTTAGAGTATATCTGGGACTCTTCACCTTTAATTACCAAGCAGTTGAGGAGACAGCTCATATGGAATTATGAATAGCTGCTTGTTGCTGCTGTGTATGCATGCAGCTTTGTGTAATTGCTAAACATTTTTTTAGTTATAGTTTGTCTCATTATCTGATTTCAGAAGGAAAAAATGTCTGAAGCTGCCATATACTTTACAGTATATGGCATCTTCTGTATACTTTTAAGTATATGGCAGGTCTAATTTGGAAATTTTTAATCAAGTTTCTACTGCCAATATGTATCTAGCCATTATTTAGATGTGAAGATCGGCTTAATGGAATTTATTTACTTTAAGCTGACTATGCTTGGTTTATAGCTTTGAAGCTTTATCTATTTTTTTTGCGTAGTACCATGCAATAACAAATGAAAAAGTGAAGTGTGTTGACTTTTGTGGTGACAGTGCTCACGAAATGTACTAGAAACAAGTTAATGCCTTTACCCTAATGGCACATCTGTGGCTATTCAACATATAGAACTAGCAAATGTAAAGGTTAAGTCAGCCCTAAGATTTTTTTTCATTGGGTCTTTAATCTGTTCCAAGAGTTCTCCCTAGGAACAACTCCTCTAAGCCCCAAAGTCATTTTGTCTTCTTTCATCATTTAATTATTTCAGCTTTTACCCTGTACCACTCTCCTCTGTTGTTAACAACTTTTTAATACTGTTACATAATCGTTTGTCCGTAAACAGTAGCTACCCTGCTAACAGATTATTAGCCTTCAGATATACTCCTATATGAACCTTTATCCAACAGGCTCGCTCTTGAGAGCATTTTTGATGAGGTCATCATTGTGGATATGATGGACAGCAAGAATTGTCTTAACCTGTCCCTGCTGGGACGTCCTGAACTCGGCATCACCTTCACTAAGATCCACTGCTGGACTCTGACCCAATACAACAAGTGTGTCTTTCTGGATGCTGACACACTCGTGAGTCTGCTGAACATACAATAACATACAATGTTTACTGCATTATTAAAGCCAGTTGTAGAATTTTCAATGTAATTATTTCAGATCATTCTGGAGGCATGGGTTTTTTGCGATAGCTAATTTTGTTGAAAGGATTTCTAAGCAATTCTTAACCTTAAAGCTGTTAGTTACATGTTATAAGTCCTTTATTAAGTATTCCTTATTAGAAAGGAAAGGAGTGCCAGAAATGTTTATGGTACTAAAAGTATCATTGATTCTCCAGTAGGAGAATAAGAGTGTTTGAAATGTTTCATGCTTCTAAGAACCTAGAACTAACTAAGGGACACTATTATACACTCAAGCTGCTTACTTTCAAGAGCATTTATTTCTTCTTTTATTCTACTTTTTTAAATTATGTTTTACGCATTTCATCATCCCTTGGTTTTCTTTTGTGAGTTTAGACAAAGCTGAAGGCATTAGGTATGGAGCGAGAAGCTCTGATGAGTGGGATACCTCCTATTTTTTCTATTTTTTTCTGATTATCAAAGATGATCATTAATAATTATCAAGATTTAGATGAATCTGATTAATCGAGATTGACGATAACGGGGCACCACTGGGAAAACCCAGACTATGGATATGTGTGTGCGTGCGCCTGAATGGAGGCGAAGCAAGATGGCGGACGTGACTCGTTACTGTCGTGTCACGTGAGGGTCGGCTAGAAGGAAATCTGTCAAGTTTAATGGCGGCTCGATATGTGTGTGCGTGTGCCTGAGGGGAGGCGGAGCAAGATGGCAGACGTGACTCGTTACGGTCACGTCACGTGAGGGTCAGCTGGAAGGAAGTCTGTCGAGTGTAATGGCGGCTCGCTGGTAACACGTGACTTCACAAAGGGGAGAACAGCTAAGTGGGTGGCTCAAACTTTCCTCTTCTCAGGTGTTCGTATAAGAGTGTGTGATAGCAAAGAAAGAAAAGGGGTGGAAGGGTGCGGCAGCAACGTTCTGGCAATCGCGATCGAGGGGCAGGGGCATTTGTCTGTGTCACACAGATTTCACTCGGCTCAGCTGATGAGCGCCGTGAGTCTGGACCTTTAACTAATACAGAAAGTACTGGTCTTGAAATTGAACAATTAATCGTCTTTCTACAGTATCGTCTTCTCTTGAACCATTGTTTAATAACTTTGAAATTTTGTTATTGGACTACAGACCATTAGGCAAAAATGTGTTTAATAGATGTCTATCTGATAGTGCTGTAAATTCACTGCCACATCACAATATAACAGCGCTTCAGGCTCAATGAGAACAGAACTCGACTCTATTGCCCCTCTAAAAAAGAAGATAATAAAACAAAGGCAGTTATCTCCATGGTTTAACTTGCCAACCCTGTATAATAAAGCAAACAACATGAAATCTTGAAAGGATATGGTGCTCTATTAAACTGGAACAATCTCTCTTAGCCTGGCATGACAGTCTTAAAACCTACAAGAAGGCCCTCAGTGTTGCAAGAGCAGCCTATTCATCTCTAATAGAGGAAAATAAAAACAACCCTAGGTTTCTTTTCAACACTGTAGCCAGGCTGACTGAGAGTCATAGCTCGATTTATCCATGTATTCCTATAGCTCTCAGTAGCAATGATTTCATGAACATCTTAAATGATAAAATTCTATTAGAGAAGAAAATTCACCTCCTCCTGCCCTCAACTGGCACTAATTTTTCCTCAAACACAGGAATATTAGAACCAGCCGTAAAACTGATATATAATTAGACAGTTTCTCCCCTATTGACCTTCACACTACCCTCAGTGATCTCTTCATCTAAACCATCAACCTGTCTCCTAGAATCCATCCCAACCAGACTGCTTAAGGAAATTCTACTCTTAGCAGCACTTCTCTACTAGAAATAATCAATCTGTCCTTATGTTATGTGACTTTTTAAATAATTTTCAGTTTGGATTTAGAGTGCATCATAGATCTGGGACAGCACTGGTGAAGGTTATGAATGATCTACTATACGCATCGGACAAAGGACTACTCTGTTAGACCTTAATGCTGCATTTGACACTATTGACCATCAAATCCTAGTACAGAGACTGGAACATTTCATTGGCATCAAAGGACTTGCTCTTAGCTGGTTTAAGTACTACCTATTAGATCAATTTCAATTTGTGCACGTTAACAATGAATCCTCCATCTACTCAAAAGTTAGTCACGAAGTTCCACAAAGTTCTGTGGGGACAATTTCCCGGAGAGGAGGGTGCAGGGATCTAACTCCCCCTCAGGGGAGCGTACAGAGAGAACTCCCCTCACACTATCATCTGGAGCACCCGCATCCAGCACGAACTAAAGGTAGGGGACCAGGAGGGGGAGATATGAGTGGAGGTGAAACATGTAAAGATCTGGAATGCCTGGAGGGACCACTGAAACTTAACATTAGCAGAGGTCAATTCATTGAGGAGTATGGCAAACAGAGCTGATGCAACTTATAAAGCATTTATAAAGGCTGCCAAATCCTAAAAAAATGTTGCAGCTTAGTAAATGGTATATGGACTGTAGTTATATAGCGCTATTCTGCTTTTTAGACCACTCAAAGGACTAAACACTACGTGCAAAATTCACCCATTCACACACACATTCAAACAGCACCTATCTACATAGAGAGAGCTTTCTACATACATAGAAACATTCACACAATGATGCTACATTGGGGGTAACTTGGAGTTTCAGTATCTTGCCAAAGGACACTTCGCCATTGCGGACTTCAGGAGTTAGGACCAAACCACCGACCTTCTGATTGGTGGACGATGCACTCTACCTCCTGAACCAGGTGAATTGGATGGGCAGCTTCCAAGCCAGCAAAGATTGTCCATGGCCTGTCTTTTAGGACCAGACAGTTATTATAAAAGAAGTAGCAGGTAAAAGGTCAATAGCACATGTACTCAAGGGGGGGAAGGTTAGAGGTGTTGCAGGATTTACTGAACACTTCCTTTAAGTCATGGTTGTAGGCAAGTACCTTGGAAAAGTCAAAATATTCTGGATCAGGATATTCAGGGGATGACAGAGTTCATAGGAAGTGGCGATACTCAAGAAGAGGGTGATTCCTGGGAATGCACAGAAAAAAGACAAGTCAGTGAACATCCCTCTTCTGATCACTTTACCTCTCCAGTGGCCCCATTGATCTGTTTGTTATATTGAGAGAACCAGGGAAATCCCAGGATGAGTGAGTGCAGGGGGGAATTGAAGGGGTGAAAACTGACTAACTTATTATGTCCCTCGGCCATCATGACTTAATCAGGTTGAGAGCAGTGAGTGACTCTGCACAACAGGTATCCATCCAGAGCATAAGCCTGTGTTTCAGGAGAGGAAGAATTTCACAGTTAATTTCACAGTTAATTTCAATTTCTTAGCTAATCTCCAGTCCATAAAACTATTGGCAGCCCCTAGTGCCATAAGGAACGCGAAGAGGCAACTAACTCAATATCCGTTAAGGGTCGAGAACGAAAATTAAAGCCTGTGTCCTCCTGAATTTCAGATTCACATTATCCTATTAGTTCATTTTAAATCCTTAGGTCTATGTAATCTGCATTTTTTGGGGCTGTGTCTAGATGATGTTTCATGATGTTTATGTGAGAAAATTATTAAAGTTGCCGTCTTCACATTCTCCTGTCCAGTTACACTGCAGCACTTTACACTAACTTATTTGGCATATGCATTGCTTAGAACAGAATTAATGTTTTTCATTTGCTCTTGTGCAACTGAGGTGCCTTGGACTAGAACTGTGTTTAAAATGAATCCCCTTTTCTCTCCTATAGCATTTTTCCAGTCTCGAAATCCTACGTTTTTTAAAACTGTGTCTGTTGTTTTTTGCTAAATCAAATACAAAGAGCATAGTAGGTGGAATCTTCTGAAACTTAATTGTAAGTCAGGGATATGTCTCCTCCGAATTTATATTATAGCATAATGGCCTTTCACCAGACTTTAGTTAAATTATGGTTATGTATGAAAATACAATTTCACTTATTCTTGACAATAAGTTAACAGAGGCATTACTTGTTAGTTTATTTTTAGGTTTTTTAGTCAGGTTTATTTTTAAACTTGGCCTTATCAAATTCATTTAGAAATGTGTTTTTTTGATTGATATCATCTCTCTCCCTTCTCACCCCCCCTCCCCTCCTTTCACCTCTCTTCCTGTCTGGTCTCCTCCAGCATTGCTCTGCTTGTATTGCCTCTCTGAGCCTTTTCTCATATCTCAGCTTCCTTTTATGTGCGACTCTGCTTTCTGCAACGTGCTCCCTATTTCTCATCTCCTCTTTTCTCCCGTCTCTCAACATTAAATTTATGATGGTCATGTCCCTCTTCATCTACTAGTCTTTGTTCTCTCTCTCCCTCTGTATTCACTGCATGTCCCTGTCTTGCTTACTTCTCACTTGTCTCTCTTGCCGAAGTGTATCAAAAATAATTTAGAAAAAGTATATACCTCTTATTTCATCTCTGGGTTTGACTTGGCATCATTTTCCATTTTGATTATGGAAATATGACTCAAATGGTACATAAACATAAGAAAGAGTTCTTTATGCAATAATATGGATACAATGATACTATATTGTAAGACTATAATCCTGGGCACAGCGGGCAATACCTGCTATCACCTTCTCTCTCTCTTTTTTCTCAGTTTCATGATGTCCTGCATCTCTCCTTCTCTTCCCTTCCCAAAATTGAGCTTTGTTAGATGCAGACTTCTTTTCTTTTCCATCTGTGTCAGTGAAGAAAGTAAAAATCTTGCAATGAAAATAGAATTATATATTTAGTAATGACAAAATCATTCACTCCAGCCACACACATCTAATGACGCTAGTGATCAGATATAAAAGGTGTGGATTTGGGTGTTGTACAGTATCTTCGTAGCACCAATGTACAGTTATTTTTAGACAATTATTATACAACTTATAATATATACACCTCAGAAATTGTAATGGTCATGACCTCCGGGACCTCAATGGTGAGTATATATACAGTCAAGACTTGAAGTATTTGGACAGTTACACCTTTTTTGTTATTCATGCTCTGAGCTGAAAAAAAAATTGCTGGCCACAATTTATTTTTAGAATTATAGAGCAGTAAGTGCTGGGGTGGAGTTATTTTGTTAGATCTGAAAATAAATTTGATGGCTGTAGATGGTATCCATGTAGTTCTGAAAAGTCAGGGCATTAGAATGCGAAAATGAAATACAATGGTGAATATAAGGGCTAAGGTTGCCATGGATCTTATAAGCACCAAGAGAAGTTCAAATCTAAAATTATCTCTAAGAGCCTTCATAAAGTATTTACCTGTTCAAATAGACATACAGTACATTCAAAAGCTCAGCATTCAGGTGAACCTGTTTGATTCTGATCAACTGTTCCCTCTCAGGTTCTATCTAACGTAGATGAACTTTTTGAAAGAGACGAACTGTCAGCAGCTCCTGATCCCGGCTGGCCCGACTGCTTCAACTCTGGAGTGTTTGTCCTCAGACCGTCTCTCCAAACTCACACCAGGCTCCTGGATCATGCCCTGCAACACGGCAGCTTTGATGGTAACACATGACTACATGTTGGAGTTAGGATTAAGAAGCAGAGAATGCTATGTGCTCTGAATCCTAACAACTGAATAGCTTTATAATTAATGAAAAGAAGAGGTAAGGGAATGTGTTTAATCATGGCTTATTATTCTCCCTGTCTGTCTCTCGCTTTCTTTAAATGAATGAAAATTGTCTGACACTTGACAGTATGTTCAAGCAAAGATTTTGTGATACTTCTCTTATGTTCACCTTTCAACACAACACTATAAAGTGGACAGTCTTCTTGATGGTTTATGTTAGCATTGCTGTTAACAGTCTTCCCTGGGGGTTGGCACATCACAATGTCTTCCCTTCACCTTGACTCCGATCTTCCAATGGCATGGCTTGAGGCGTGTAGTAATAAGGAAGCAGCTGTTTGGCAAGGTTCTCCAAGTGGTTTAAGAGTGTTCTGTACTCAGAGAGATGAACAACTATAACAGTGCCTGCCTCTGCATCCATATGACTCTGACTGTACTGATTATGAGGATCAATCACAGCAAACGGTAGCAATAACCTTACATCACTACTCAAAGTCACAAAGCAAGCATCCTGATCTACAGAATTACCCCCCTCTAAATAGCCAAAAGCAGTGGTACATTTATACTTCTCATCTCTGAATCATAGTCTCATCAAACTCACCAACTATTCCATCAAAAGTGTAATCAACGTTTATTTTAAACTGTGCATCTTTCCTTGTATATACATTTGGCAGCTCTTCAATAAATAGACACCTGTTTTTTTCACATATTTCTCGCTCTATCAAAGTAGTTTATTCAAAAAGAACAGTGTCAACATCGGAAGCATTTTCATCATTCTTCCAAATCAGTACATTTTAGTCCAGATCTTGACAATACAGCTGATATTGCAGTTTACTATATTCCATTAATGATATTAGGCTTGGAAACGTTTTTTGCAAAATAAGCAGATCATCCATACTATTCAGTTTTGATTTGATCTCAAGTTTATGTCTTTATTCTCTCCCTAGCTCAGTCAGTCTATTATGTATCAGTTATCACATGTTCTGGTAGAATCACAAACCGACAAATCTAAAGTGAGTTTGTCCATGAGGGTGTGAAACAATACAAAGTCTTACCAATGAAACCAAAGGCTGGGCAGCTAGGAGAGGCACGAGAATGGAGAATGGAGAATCCGAGGCTATGCTTTCCACCCAAAATCAGCACTACAAACATCAGACCAGACCTTGTACTTTGGTCCTCCTCACTGTTCCCTGGGAGGATGCAGTGGAAGAGGTCTACAAAGGCAAGTCACCAAAGTACACTGAGCTGGCAGCTGACACTGAACAATGTGGCTGGAATGCCATGGTTGAAGTCAGCTGTACAGGCTTCATAGACAAGTCAACTACTGGCTGCTTAAGGACATCGGAATCCAAGGCCAAGCCCAATGTCAAGCCATCTAAACCCTCTCCAGTGCTGCCAAACAGGCAAGTTGGTGGCTCTGGATCAGGAAGAAAGACACACCCTGGGTCCCATGATAATATCAGTGGCATCAGGATAAGAAGAGCGTAACTCTGATGCAAGGTGAGGCCAGTGAAGCCTTCGGAGGTTGCAGAGCCTATCCTTAGTAAACCAGTGAAGGAGAGTTCCCACCTGATTACCCTGATTTTCACCTCTCATCCAGAAGACTTCTTCAGTTATAATTGACTGGTGGGGAACCCTGGCATTTACCTTCAGTAGGGTCATTAACACCTTGAGACTTGTTGAGATCACGTGAGTTGGTGACTCCCTCAGCCATTATATGAGTTGTTAGGGTCACATGAGTCATTGTGTCAATGGGTATTAATCTGCCTGGAGAGAGATTTTAAGACTGCATTGTAGTAAGTGGTGTTGTTGAGAAAATTATATCAACGCTCTGGACACAATTACTCAGGAACTGACAAGCCTCATTTGGAATCCCTGACTCAGGAACAGAATGGACATCAGCAGGGATGACTCAGGACTCAGGAACAGATTCAAGAGCAGACAAAAATGTCAATCAGGACCCTCAATGAAGAAACGTGAAATGTCAAGTGGGACCCATGTTGCAGGAGCAGGCTCAGGAATAGGTAAGATGTCAACTGGAACACCTGACTCAGGAGCAGAAAGGATGTTAATTCGATCGTGATACTGGGCAGCAGAAACTTGGGTTGTTGGTGTCTCCATGACCCATGCTGCTTCCTAGGGCCTCCAACCCCAAGATGTCTAGAGGCATGTCAGATGAGTCCCCAAGAAAGTGGACTGCTCAACACCTTCAAGGTCAGAATCTGACAGGAGGCTGGTCGATTTGGGAGCAGGGACATAGAGGTGGCTAATAGGCTCAGGAGCAGGAGACTGTAGACTCACTTACCTGAGCTGGAGCAAAGACTGAAGGCTAGCATGCTTTAGGTAGAGGGTTGAAATGCAGACTAGAAGCTAGCTGAATGGGATATTATCTAGCAGGCTGGGAAACAGCCATGTGGCTTACACCAAGCTTGATTTCTGAGAATTTGACTTCAGCTTTGGGCTTAAACACAGTTTAGAATCATGATCGTTTTTCAAACCCAGTACCCATACATCTGTCAAATTTCCGTATGTTCTATCAATAAAAACAGGTTATAAGACCATACCTTTTTTGTTGACTTGATTTCAGGATGCCGGTAACAAAATTTGAGAAATATAACATCCTGATAAAATGATTAGTGACCTTTTCTTGGCTTAAAGAACATTGCTTAAAAGACATGTCTGAAAAAGTGACTTTCTCCCTAGGAATAGAATGGCATTTATTTATACCTGTTTAATTATTTTTTGTTACCCTCTACTGTATCTTTTGTTGTTAGGAGGAGACCAGGGCCTGTTGAACTCTTTCTTTAGTAGCTGGCCAGTGGAACACATTAGTAAACATCTGCCATTTGTCTACAACCTCAGTGCCAGCTCCATCTACAGCTATCTCCCAGCTTTCCAACAGTGAGTTTGTCTTCACCAACTGTTCCCTTTTTTGATTATACTCAGAGGAGGAAGGATATACTGTATCTAATTTGTGTTAATACAGTTTTGTGTGTGTGGAAAGGGGTTAACAGTTTCAATCTTCCTTAGCCATGATGAAATGTAGGTATTCTCTTTTCTTATCAGTAAATTGATGAGAAAAGATGGCAACAACTTATCAAATTCGGTGTTATTTGACCCAATGAGCCAATGGACTGTAGATGTTAGTTGTATTAGCTCATCCTTAGACTGATCTCAGAACTTCAGATCTTTTTATTTTCCCTCCAGTCTGTCTTCTTTTTCCTTTGTCTTTTTAAGATTATGATGAAGGGTCATAATTTCTTAGGATAAGCATGAGGTGATATATTTTCAAGTTGATAATGCATCTTTGTCCCATTTTGCCATTGCTACAGATAATTTGTCTATTTGTATGCAATTGCATCTCTCCATTGACTTTATATGTATTGACTGATGCTTTTTTGGTATATCTTTATGGACACCAAATTGAATTGGTATGGATTAGAGCAGAAAACACAGATGATTAAGATCAAATAAAAATGTTGGATTTTTGCTCCTGCAGGTTTGGCCACAGTGCAAAGATTGTTCATTTTCTAGGAACAAATAAACCTTGGAATTCCAGCAGCCAGGGGGCCAACAGCCACTCACACACCATGGAAAAGTTTGTGACTCTGTGGTGGAAGGAATACCTTGGTCACACAACACCAACTTCTCCAGGGAAACAGTTCACTCAAGACTGGGGAAAAAAAAAACAGGTACATCTACAATTAGGTACATAAGAATTTTTAATCTTCTGTATACTATTAACATGGATTTGAAATGAAGCCACCAAGTTTTGAATATGTTTTTTTTTAACTGTTCATGGGAAATTTCAATGTGCAGTGCAAACTGGTGTCAGTGCAAATGAAACCAGGTTAAGAACACTCTTGAGGAGGTAGGCATATCACTGTCAATCACTGTCAGGTCTACAATCAAGAGACATCTTTAATAATGGAATGACAGAGGGTTTACTACAAGGAGAAAACCACTGTTGACACTCAAGAACAGAAAAACCTGATTAGACTTTTACAGAACACCTCTAAAAAAGACTCAGTTCTGGCACAAAATATTTTGGACAGATGAAACCAAGATTAACTTGTACAATTATGGAGAGGGAAAGGAACAGCTCATGATGCAAAGCCACCACATAATTTGTCTAACATGGTGGAGGCAGTGCTACACCAACGGCATGTATGGTTGCCAATGGAACTGGGTCACTGCTGTTTATTGATTACGTGACTGCTGATATAAGTTGAATGATGCATTCTGAGATGTATGGGGCTATACTATCTGCTCAGATTCATCAAAATACTGTAAACTAATAGAATGGTGATATATACAGTATAGATGAGTAGCGACCAAAACATACTTCAAAAGCTCTTGTTCTTGTGAGGGCAAAGAAATGGAATATTCTTCAATGGGCACATCAGCTACCTAATCACAAACCAACTACACATGTTTTTAACTTACTGAAGACAAAAATAAAGGCAGAAAGACTCACAAACAAGCAGCAACTGAAGGCAGTTGAAGTAAAGGCCTGGGAAAGCATCTCAAGGAAAGATGTATTTGGTGATGTCCATGGGTTCCAGATTTCAGACATTACTGTAAACTGTAAAGGATTTTCATCAAAGTTATAAAGAAAAAATTAATCATAATAACTATGTTGATGTTATGTTTTATCCAATTACTTTTAGCCTCTTAAGCTGAAAGTCTACACTTCCTTCCCATCTCAATGGCTTCATTCAAATCCATCTTGGTGGTGTACAGAGACAGAATAACAAAAATTGTCTCACCTAATTCAACCATATGAGATACAAGCATATTACAGCATGGCACAGAACTGATATGATCAAATTTGATGAATAAAAAAACTTCTTACTTAGATCTGTTCATTGTATACACTTGGCTCATTTGGTTTCTTTTCTTTTAATCTAAGATCGAAAGTGACATGAATGAGAATAAACCAATGAAGTTAACTGAAGCCACAGCATCGGTAATAATAATAACTACTGGGCTAACTGTTATTATCAGCATATAATGTTCATCTTCATTTCAAATCCCTGCAGAGTTTGGCTGGAATATAAACATGCCGACTGGAAGCCAAACACACATATGGCCATGGTCTTTGTTGTCCCACCACTCAACATCCTTTTTTTGTTTCTTTTTTGCAGATCCATGAAGAACAAGCCAAGATGCCATTTAGAGAAAACTTGGACAGGTCCAATTCACTATTTGCACATTTTGAGACTGAGAGGATTTATTCACTGCCTAAACAAAAGATGGTAAACTGAGACACCAAAATATTGATAGGTTTTTATCTATTTATATATCTCCTTTTTTCTCACCATATAATGTTAGTTTTTTATCTGTTGTATCTTTTTCATGTGACATATTCTTGAAAACAATCTATTTTATGTTTTCATGTTTTATAATGCATTTAGGTTATTGAGGCTATCAGACAGAGTGCACTCAGTGAAGTGTGGCTGATGAGGTTAATCTAGAGATATCTTACATATTCTAATATTCCCAAGGCCAATTGTTTAGTTGAAGAATAGGTACAAGTTTCGTCAACCAAGATGGTGGTTTCATAATAGCTCTTAATGATTGTTTTCATTATTGATTATTCTTAAAATT
Organism: Istiophorus platypterus; assembly: GCA_016859345.1. Lineage (NCBI taxonomy): Eukaryota > Metazoa > Chordata > Actinopteri > Istiophoriformes > Istiophoridae > Istiophorus > Istiophorus platypterus. Next base: position 214,043 of record CM029131.1, read on the forward strand.
ATTATCTGAAAAAAATCATTTGGTCTATAAAACATCAGAAACTATGGCAAAATGTCCATTACAATTTAGCATCAGCCTAAGGTGATATGAGTATGAGACTATATTCCTATTCAGGTGAATGGGAAAGTGGTGCACCTGCACCATCACGCACCTGCCTATATTCATATGATTTCTGAAAAAAAAAACAAAAACAAAAAAAACTATATAAGCTGTTGATCACAGCACAAGAACTATTGAGGAATAATGTCCTGTTTCCTCTTGCATTTTGCTTAAGCAGCTGGATGAAATTAGTGCTGTCAGAAATTAACAAATGTTTCTATAGAACCAAGTCTTTTTTGATTCATACTGGGTCTATAAAAGAAAATAGCAAAACACCATGTGTAAGCAGCCCTACAATCCTCCATCTGTGTCTACAGGGGATAAGTTCAGTCAAAGTATTGAGTGTAAGACACAAAATCAATGTGTGTCAGACTCTGAGCTCATATAAATGAAAGCATATCTTAAATAGTGTTAAAAACTTACTTGAGTACAACATATGAAAGTTTAGCTTGAGTCAAGCAGTCAAGGCAATGAGGAAATGAACGATGTTTTCCTCTCAGTGCTTACTATATTAGCACTTGGTGCTGACACTGTACTATAAAATCTTCATATATACATGCTACAAACTCAGCTCAACTCATCTTGACGCTGAACAGACTAACTGGAAACATCATTGCTTATGTTGGATTTATTTATGTACCGACAGGAGACTTATTGCTTGTTAGCCTGTGCATATGACTCCTAATGCCTGCTAACTGCACACTTTGGATGGACCTACTGGCGCAGTTTAGTAAAGATTCACAACTTTTAGTATTTGTTAGTGTTAACAAATGTTTGATATTTTGATTTAAATGCAATACAAACACACTGAATGGCTATATCTGACAAATGTCAGACATAAATATAACCCAAATAACAGTCAATTCATGTGAGTCCACAGAGGATAAATATGCCTAGCACAAAGTCTAGAGGCAGGGGGAAACTGGAAGCCTAGTTTATCAAAAGTAAAATGCAACTCCTTTAAACAGTTCATTATAAGTCACACATTTAACAAGAGGCTAGGTAAGTAGTCATTAGAAATATTTGAAAATCAATCCAGTAATAAGCTTAATGAAAGAACATATTAGCATAGCTGCTTGTGTTTATAATATAACATGGTGATTATTATGTTGGGTTATTAGGCAGCTCAAATACCTCTTGTTATTTCAAGATGAGACTGTTAATTTGTGGATATTTCTGCTTGACTGCATTTGACTCCAGCAGAAAAGAAGAACATAGGGACACAAACATTATGCTGTGTTAATGGCTGTTGTAAGACTGCTTTTCAGTTTTACAACAGCCATTAACACACAACAATAATGTTATCAAGCACTCCACAGTGAGACTGAAGAAGAACCACACTGTCCTTTACAGTTTACAGTTAATGTCAAGAACAACATTACATCAGTGTACAACATTTACTGTAGTTCATTGATGACTAACATGAATTTTCTGTCTGTAGTCTTCCAACACAGATAACGCCCAGTTTGAGGAAGTCTCAGGTTCATCTGAGAGGACAGAGATACAGGGCTCACCTTTGGTCGAAGAAAGGTTGGAGGGCAGCAATGACACTACGGACACTTGTACACATCCTGTACGTACAGCTTTCCTTTCTGACTCCTCTTCTCATACTGATGAAAATATTAGAGACAGTATTAAAAATACACTCCCTTACTTTATGTCATGAATGAAAACCCCATAATTCTAACTGCTCACAATTAATATCTTGAAAGTCATTTGTGCATTTAGTAGAGTTTTATAGTGGAAGAGGTTACTTCAGGTGTCCATGGTTCTAGGAGTAAAGGTCCAGTTAATTTCTAATAAAAGTATTAGAAAATGGAGAGTTGGAACAGATTACCTCTTGGATAGACATGCGACTCTCCTAGTACAAAAGTTGTGTTAGAAAATATCTGACTCTAATTAAAAAGTCAAAGGCAGAGGACATTAAAAACACAAGCTGAAATGTTAACAAGGATTAATGTGCAACTTGCTATGAAACTTGCAATGCCACAACTTGATATTTTCTTACGAGTAGAAAATGATGATTACAGTGTTTAGAAAACTGATAGCAACCGTTCTGAGGGATCAAATTAGTTCCCTGACTATAAATCTTGCTTTACATTCCATTTAAACACACTCCAACCTCACAACTGTACTGTATTATGCTTTCTTGGGGGCATATTTATGGATTTAGAGGCACATTAAACTAGGTAGTTATCTTTAAGTGCACAGAGTCAAATCCCATCTTCTCCAAACTGTCTTTCCACATAATCCACACTGGGCTTCTCTTACACACTCAACTTCATCTGAAGATAGTGCAACAATTCCAAAGTGTTGATAGAACTACAATTTTTCTGTTAAGAAATTTGAATGTAGAGGAGCAAATATTGTGTTTTTCATACCTGTTTGTATTTAATGATACACCCTCCAATAGCATCAAAAGCTCCCCCAAAACCAAAAATGTAATTGGTTTATAAAATCTAACTAATGGCTTCACCAAAGTATAATAAAGTTTAAATATTGTTAATTGTGAATGTAATTAATTTCTTTTAGTGCATTATTATGTAATCATCTATTAAGCATTAGTTAAACAATTATTAATTATTGATAAGCCCTTAGTTGCTGTCACAAAGCATTTATACAGGTCACCTTATCAGACTTTCTGAACATTATTACAAAATGATGTTTTGAATTTGAAAGGTTGAAAGGATGATACTGAATGTAATACTAGGAAGACACATGGTAGTTGATATTGTTCAGATGACCATGAAAATCTACAAATTCTGAAGTTTTTATATGCTTAACGACACATTATGTTTTCGCATAGAGAACCTAAATATCATTCTGAGAAGAGAGTCTGATGTTCCCTGTGATGAATTCTCTTTGAAGAGTTATTTGTTATTCTCCCATTTTATTTGGGCAGAGGGCTTCAGACAGAGCAAGAGAGCAGCTGGAACATCGCAGACTGTGGGAAGCTGGACAGGCCGACTACCTGGGCAGAGACGCCTTCCAAAACATCCAGAGGATGCTGGACCGCCTCCTGGATTAGAAGACCACATATAAGAACATCTCTTTCCCTAGATCGCTGTTCCACTCCAGCCTATCTTTATGAGGACTATTACAAACATATTGCACCAAATTACATTGGGATTCTTTTAATAATTTACAAACAAAGAACTTTGCTTATGTGAAAGATGATATAATCACATAAAATTGCTTTTTTTTAACAAATATTTTTTGCCACTGTCAATGAACCTTTAGTTGATTAACCAAAGACTAGAAACCACTACTGAGTGGTATGACAAAATCAGTGTATTGCATCTGCTGAAAATACTGTAGCGTGGGAGAAGACTATGGCAAGAGTTTAACAGAACTATAGCTTTGTTTTTGTCAAGTGAAATTTAAATTAATCTGCCATTGTCCAATTAAAAATTGATACCAGATTTCTCACTGCCAAATTAAAGGATAAGGCTCGTGTTATTTGTAATTTTCTTGTCAACAAATACATGATAACACCAAAACCCACACCTCACAAATATATTTTAATTTTTAAAAATGCCTCTGTAATTTCTTAAAACAGCTGCACATTTTAGTTTTAAACTGACATCAGTTAAAGGGGAGGAAATGCATTTGTTAGGGACTATTTTCAGCGGTGGATCCACATTTGGTGCTGTAATAAGTATTTGGGGCAGCAGGACGACTTATTTAGGACTGAGTCAAAATAAACTACATGAATGTATCATGGTAATGAACGAACATGTCACCCAGAGCAGCAATGTTGCTTATTAGTTTTTAAAAAAATTATATTGAATTGTTCACAGGAGGACAACATTTATATAACATTAAACTATGCATATTGAAAATACTCAAGTCATTTCTTACTCTCTCTTATCCTCTGCTATTGCTGTTAAAAACTCAAACTCTATACAGCTGAATACATCACGTTTAATGCATAACATCAACAAAATGTAAGAAATTTTCAACTCCCTATTCCCTGATTCTACATCATGGATGGACATAAGTTTCAAGCACTGAAACTCTGATTCTTATTACACTGCGTATTTTTCTCCCCTACGCTGTGGTTCAAATTTGATGTGTGTAATACATGTTTGATTCTCTGCAGTAATAAATACTATATAGTAACATCTACATGGAAGTACAAGATGCTGAAACATTCAGTAATACTTTATTTTACAGGTCCAAGGTTACATATTTCCTGATAAGGGACAATATGCTTAGGAATGTTCCTGGAAAAAAAACATGTAATTTGGAGATAATGTCATAATGTAATGTAATAAGTAGTGACAATGCATTTTTCACTAAAAATTTATGCATTTCAGTTAATTGCTTGCATAACTTGTGTAATGTCGGATTCAGCCTAAGATTACATTCTCTATTCATTAATATTTCAACAGTTTTTTATAAAAAACTTCTGAAAATATTCTTGAAAATAGAACACAGCTTACTCAAAAAATAACTTTCTCAAGATTGTCTCTATTTTCTTTATAATTGGTACCAAATTGCAGGAAACTTTCTAAAAAATTGCTATACATTCATCCTCTCTGATGTTAGAAGCCAAAAATAAATACTTGAAGTTAATGTTTCAACATTGCCAAATTGTGACTATTTCACTCTTGTATCTATGTTCACAATCAAATGTGAAATTTACTTTATTTTTTCTTTTTTTCAGTTGTTGGGAAAAAGATGTTTTAGTTTAACAAATACAAATTGTTTAAGTTCTGCATGTAATAAATGTAAATTCCCTATTACACACACTCACACACACACACACACAAAGATAGGGACTTCATCACACATTCACCTCTCTTCTTTATAAGGTTGCATCTTAATTTCTCCACCAGGGGTCACTGTGACTCTTCTATCAGACCTCTATCAGGCATAGCAGCAAATCAGAGAAGCAGGGACACAAATTAATAGATGTTTGACTGCATTCAACAGTATGCTGTGTGATCCTTTTCTACTGAGCACACTGGGCATGAAATTTTCATCAGCATTCTTCTCATAATATTGTGACACAGAGATTGCAGATGGTGTGCTGAATACAAAGCAAAATGTCATGAGGTGAGCTCAGGCTATGGGCAGAGCATACATTGTCAGTTAAAAGCTTCATGATGGTTGCTCTAAAAGACAACCTAGTACACCACTGCTCTTGGCTGACTGGCTCCCGCTTGACTCCGATTCATCAAGATTAAAGAGCAAGCACCAACTTGGATAAATTTATGGTTTCCTGTAACCACCTCATTCATAAACTCTGAAAAAGCAAAAGGAATCACCAATTAGTCCCTGTAGACACAAACATTCTTGAAATAATGCTATTTAGAACAGCTTCTAACTCAATTAACTAAAAGAAGAAGAAATGGGGATATTTTTTATTTGGGGCTCTATTGTGAGCTGTAGATGCCCGAGAGTCGGCAGGTTTTTATTCTCTCACATAAAAAGCAGCTGATTTAACTAATTCGTTGTGCTGATTTGTTCAGGTTGAATGTGTACATTCTGTGAAACCCACTCCTGTAATGATTAGCTGGATTTATTTTGTTTGTGATTTACCATAAATATGACATGCCAACTGGGAGAAGTCAGTCATGTCAGTCTCCTGGTGGTAATTACAAACAAGGCATGACAAAGTGTGTCAACACATGCAGCAAACACTGATATTAATTAACCAATGTGGCAGTCCAAGATAATCAAAGAAAAATATTTTATACAGTATATAATCACAGTGATACAGCTTAAACCAGAAATGTCAAGATTAGTCTGCTGCAGTTACTTTAAGGGTCAAAAATAAATTGTTTGGATGTGCCCCACATCATAGCCAAAATGTCAATGTTGGGACTCCTTAGAATAATGTGGGCTGCATGTGTTAAAAATTGTAAAACTGCATGAGCCCCAACTTACTGGGCCAATAATGTCCAGCCTATTGAGAACTGATTATATCGGGGCCTACATGAATCAAATTTAAAACATGAGCCAAATTATGTCATGCCATATGTAGCACAGCTATATTCATTTGTTCAAAGTTAATTGATGGCTGTATGTCTATCAAAATCTTCAGCTCAGTCTTACTATGTATGAACATTCAGTATTCTAAGATAAATATCTATTGAAACAAGTACAGTTCCAAACATCAGGTTTCTGATTAAAGAAATAAATTAACTGCACTTATATAGTGCATTTCTAGTCTTATCAAATGCTCAAAGGGCTTTACACTACATACACCCATTCATCCACACATTTATACAGCGTTTTCTATACACACATATACTCACACATCGATGGTACACTGGTGGCAATTTTGTGTTCAGTATTTTACCCAAGGACTCTTCGACATGTTTCCTTGAGGAGTGAACCAGCCCTGAAGAATGAAAGAAGGAAAGGTAATAAACTTGCTGACATTCTAACAGCATGAATATTGTAGTCATATATGAAAGAACAAACTGAGAGTCTACAGCTATGGTGTACTTACAGCAGAGCCCTCAGTTAAATGTTAACATCAGCATGCTAACATGCTCGCCATGAAAATGTTAACATACTCATGTTTAGCAGGTATGATATTTACCATATTCACCATCTCAGTTTAGTTTAATTGAAGGGTAACATCAGCTTATTAGCACTAAACCCAAAGTACAACTGAAGCTGATGGAAATGTTATTAGTTTGGCAAGTATCTGACCATAAACCAAAATATTGGACACTTTACAATTTTGAGCTGATGATGGTATGAGAGGAAAGTCAACAAAGTTATTTCCATTTATCCCAAACATCTTGGCAATTCTTCCAATATTTGATGAGATACTAAAACACAAATTTCAACCTAGAAGTGGTGCTAAATGAAAAGTCAGAGGATCACCAAAGTCAAAAGCATTAGCCCACTGGAGACCATGTATTGTTGAGATGTCCATCTGGACCAAAGTTTTGGACTAACAGACGGACAGACTAACAAAGTCATGCATTAGCATGGGTAGTAGATATGGGAAACTATACATATTTTGACCACATATGACCATTTAAAAACTTACATGCTAAAAACATTCCTCACTTACATTGAAATCATCGATAAATGAAATTTCTATCTCCAGAGCAACTCAACCACAGAGAAAAGTTAGTTGAAAAAAAATATCTGCTTGAATGAAATCAAATACATAACTCACAGGGAGCCTTCAGCCTTACAGAACTGGTGCTGACACTACACTGACCCCACAAAGAATTTCACCATATTGGTCCAGTCAGTTTGTTTTGACAGTGTGGGAGTGACAAACATATGTGCTTCCAAGAAATTTTGTTGGGCACATTGACGCAAACCTCAAGGAAGATGGAACTGAACATGCTGCTTGGTCAAAAAACCACAAGCGTGAAGTACTGTTTGGTCTAGACTACTGAAGCACCTGGGTTATATTCTTTTTCTCCTCTCACTTGTTTGCTCTTCATTTTCAACAAAAGTGCTTTTCCCTCTTCCATTTCTTTGAGTCTGTTTAGATGAAAAAATTGTCCTGATAATGTCCTCTTCTGGAACTCTTCTGTGGGTTGATGAGTAAACTGTTTGATGTTGTATTTTTGTTTTGGTGATGATTGTGGATATAGCTGTGAGACACAACAGAAAAAAAGAAGGAGAGAAATTATACGTGTACAAGTGTAGGCTTTCACATCTGTGCCAGCCAGCACCAGCTGTTATTCAAGTCGTGCTGTAATTATTTTGAGATATACACAGTGTGTATGAGACAGAAATATGATAACTGTCATAAAACCATAAGCACCTCCATATGTTTTGGGTTAACTGCTTTCAACCACCCTCTCCGCTCATCATGTGTAGTAGCCATCACATGACTATTTTGATTCATGATTAAAGCAGATCAGCTAATTTGATCAGTTTAACCAGCGTTTTCAGTTTCAACTGATCCACAGGTTCTACGATCAGCCTAAGTGGGGATTGAGAGTAATGACACATAGCTCTGGTGGGAAATATAGGATGCGCTCATTTCAAGGCTCCTGATGGGATGGAGCAGATGGATGGAGTTGGTCCCCATAATGGCATACTGGCATGTTCACATCTGCCTGTAGAGACTAATTCCAAGAGGGGGAGAAAAGACTGGGTGAAATACAGTCCATCTCGCACAAAATACCTCTTAAGATTCAGATAACAATGTGATGTTAGAATGTTAAGGCTCTTGTAAACAGTGTTATCTTTGAAAATATGTGACCAAGAAGGGTGCACAACAAAACCAGAAAGCACTATTCAAAGATCATGAAAAAAACACTAGCACAAAAGCATAAAGAAATATTCAAAGATGAAAATGCAGGTTCAAAACAAATGTTTGCTTCACAATCACAATTGTAGAACATAAACTGTAGAAAGTAGACTGTACAAGTGTACTGTAGATACCTGCAACAATTTGCTCTCAATACTGCAAAAAGACTGTTCTGTACTTTGAGACTATTCAAAGCATTTCAATTTGTGTAGATACTAGCACCTCTATGTTACAGGAGCTTTATCCAAATGATATTTCTTTAGTTTGGTGAATAATCATGATTTCTTTCTACAAACCATTTATTCACCAACAAAATGTTACTTATTCTTGACTCCTTGACACATTAGGGAATAATGTTCTTAATACAAGCAGCAGTTCAAGAGCTTTGCCTGAGTAGTCTTGAAGCTGCTGTAATCTAAATTCTTATATTAACAATAGATCTCGTGACTATATGTAATAAGAAAAGCGTTGCTCATAGTGACAAATTCACAGAAAATGATTGCCCGCAGTCCCTCTTAGCATGGTCAATCATTATTTCCAGTTAGAGCAGGCGGCCTTATAAAAAAACTAAAGCTGTAAAAAGGCACTTTGCACTATCTGCTCAGCTCAAATGGCAGAAAGACACAGTTGGAGACTAGCTGGTGAATGCGTTCATTTATCAAAATATCATTTTGCAAATCAAAAATCATTTTTGACATTTTTAGGCAGAGTAGAGAGAATAAACCGCCCACAAACAGTCAGCAACCATGATGACCAATTAAACTGACAGGTCTGGGTCAAAGGTCACTGCTCCACAGCTCCTAGCTCCTCCATTCTCTCCCTCTCTCCTGTCTGTAGTGTGTTTGTGCCAACTACAGTTAGTTCAAGTCAGCCCCTTTTTTATGTAGGTCCCTGACACCTCCTTTGCATCACAAAGATGTTTGGAATCACTGTTTCAAAGGTCTAGATTGAATGTACTGTATAAAATTTTGAATATCACAAACATTAATGGATCCCTGATTGCAAAATTGTGATGAAAATGTTTTTGTAACAAGAAGTAGTAAATAAATAAAGTTGAAATAAGTCAGCTTTTGAATTTACCTTTCTCATATTACGGTGCTTTCCATGCTCATGGCCATACCTACCATCGAGGTAACCAAGGTCTGTATCTCTGTATTTTTTATGATGTGTATATAATAAACATTGTGAAATAATTGTCTAAAAATAACTCTACTTTCGTACTGAAATTATATTGCCCAACACCAAGATAACCAACTTTCTCATTTTATCACCAACATCATTACTTGAGTTTGAGTGAGTCTTTACTCACATGGTGGTTTTTTGATTATGTCAACAAACCAGACAGGCAGCTGAAAAAGCCAAAGCATTATACAGGTAACTAGCAGTCTTCTTATAGGTAGATGTCATTCATCCCCACACATCATAAGATGTATAGCTCCTGTGCAGTCACATTACATTAAACAGTGGTCATCCTTCAGGATGCTGGATCGTTAGTTTCACATGCGCAAATTAACTAGCTTTCTAGCTAGCTAACATGAACTCCATCCATTCAATATCAGAAAGATAAACTATCAATGAAAATTAAAATACTTTTCTTTCAATTCACTTTTAGAAAAGTATATATATTATTTTAATTGCAAGATTATCCTAGTGGAGGCAAGTAACATTTGCAAATAAATATTAATTGACTTTGTATTTACTTTCTTCACTGACGAAAATGTAAAGGCTGCATCAATCAAAGGTCAGCTTTGGGAGGGGTGATGAGGAGAAAAAGAAAGAGAGATATGATGGGAGATATGGGAGGGAGAGTGGTTACTGCCCCCTGTGTCCAGGAAAGTATTAACATTATTTTTAAGTGCCGTTAAACACAAACAAAAACTGATTAACCTGATGATATTCAAACAATGTAGGTCTAATTGCCATGTAAATATATATTCTTTGGTAATTAGAGTGAAACATAAAGGCTCATTTTACACATTTACATTTAGCTTATGTTCATGCATATCCAAAGCAAACCAAATTAAAATTACTGTTATCCTCAAAATGTCTTAATATACACGTGTAGATCAATGAAATTTTTTTCATCAAGGCATGTCCCCATATTCCCTTGCAAGCTCAGTTTTTGGACCTCTGTATTTCTAAAACCCTGCAAATGGCAATATCTATGTTGTGAGCAATTTACACTATATAGAAGAGAGAACCTTTACATGAAAGGTTCCAGTTGGAGTTGAGAGGTTAAAGGTTACAGAATAATACATCCCACATCTTATATGCTGACAGGAATGTTAAAAAAATGCTGGAAAAAAAAACATTTGACAGTGAAATAATGAAAAAGAAGGCTCGCCATAGTTGAACTGCATTTAAAGCCCTCCTTAATTATACAAAGTGGCACCGTCATTTGTTTCCAGTATTGCGAAAAAACACACAAGCTCACAAAGAGTTGTTTCCCTTGTAGGTTTGGTTCAAAGGTCAATTTGAAATATGTAGGCCCCTATCCTCCTTGTGAGCTTTACATTGTCAACCAAATGAATGAAAAACAAAAGTAGGATTTTGACACCTGGTACTACAGCTCATATTATCATACCAGGGCTTTTGATTTTAAGAAAAAAAAAAAGCCCCAGATACCCTCATGATGGCCAGCTCAATGTTTAAGAAAGAGTTCACTGAAAAGACAGGAGAGTACACCATTGCCTTAGCATGCATGAAAGTTATTGTCACAATTGTCCCACCTTCTAAAGGCCATACCCTAACTCAAAAGCTACAGGCTTCAATTTAAAATGTATTCAATGTTAGCATTCAGTAGTGAGAGGTTGTCATGTTCATAGAGAACATCTTTATTCAACGACACTGAAAGGGCTCCTAATTTGTATATGTTTACACTGAGGTTAATGGTAAAAGATAGGTCTGGGACTATCTGGATCATTTTTATCATGGCTGTCTGTCCTATTTTCACCATGATATTTGCTGTCTGGCAGGTGATACTGTTAAAGAAATGCATCAGGCATTAAAGGAAAAATTACAAAAGCTACAAAAGGTGGTATTCATGAAAGTGCATAACTTGATAGAGATGAAAAAACTCAAATGTTGTTGCAGGATTTTCTCAAACAATGCTATCCTCCTCAACTACACTTGAGTTTTGTCATCTCTATCAAGTTATGTTCTTTCATAATGTGCCTGATGCCCGTGTCATGGCTGATTTTATATTTAGGGTTGATTAACAGGCTTGAGGTTAAAATGGTTGCAACGCCACCTCCTCGGCCAGTGCTTCTGGGAATATTAGTATCAATTAATATGACTGAGGGGGGATTCATTTAACAAATGCATTGTGAGACAGCCAGGTCTGTGTAAGAAAAAAATTCATCAATATGATGATCAGATAGACTAATACAGCTTTGGATGGGAGTGATCTAATGTTTCAGAGTCTACATTTCATTCTCATACTTTGCTGTGTTTCAGTATTGGTTGTCTTAATTTTTATTAGGTTTTTCAGTACATTTTCTCTTCTGCATGTTTTTGAGCTAATTAATTTAGAGGGGTGCAGACACAGTCACTATGGGGTACTGAGTGGATGACAGCCATAGTGGAGGCACAGAGAAGTGTGTAAGACTACAACTCTGCTTCCTGGTCCCAACTCTGGATTGTCATAGTTTTGGTTTTCTAATAAACTCGTTCAGATTTCTAGAGATGAGAGCTGCTGCATCCATGGTGGGATGTAGCCATCTCTCCTAATCAGACCAGGTCTTCCCCAAAAAGTCCACCAGTTGTCTGTAAAGCCTATATCGTTTGCTGGACTGCACCACGACAGCCAGCGATGGATTGATGACATGCGACTGTACATATCATCGCTGGTCAAAGTCGGCAGGGGCCCAGAGAAAACTATGGAGTCCGACATCGTCTTTGTGTCTGTACACACCGACTCCACATTAATTTTTGATTTGATTTTTGATTAATCTTTGATTTGTGTAACCGGGTGTCGTTACCGCTGACATGAATAACAGTTTGGCTATATTTACGCTTATCCTTAGCCAGCAGTTTTAAATATGATTCATTGTTACCTGCTTTGGCAGCAGAAATACATTTAACTATGGTTGTTGGTGTTGCTAACTTCACGTTTTTTAAAATAGAGCTGCCAATTACCAGAGTTAGTTTCTCAGCGGGTGTGTCGTTGAGTGGGGATGATCTGTTTGAAACATGGACGGGTTGGTGGTGAACCATGGGCTTTTGTCTCGGGCTACACTTCTTATTACGGACTGTCACCAGCCGCCATGACTTCCCAACTTCTCGGGAGCTGCTGGGGAGAAAGTAGCAGCTACGCTAGGACAGCTACTGGGGACTGGCTAACTACTGCTGCTAATGATTTGTTTTCCATCGTGTGAAGCCATGCTCGCAATTCACTGAGCCTCGTTTCCATTGCTGAAAATAAACTACATTTAAGACAAGTACCCTTATCGCTAAAGGAAGCACAGTTGTAACTGAACATGAAGCACACTGCGCAGGAGAGAGTTGGAGAGAGAGAGGGGGAAGGAGAAGGATAAGCCATTGCTGACTGCTAGACTAAAGTTACTAAAAGAATTGAGAAACCGAGTGACTGTGATGTGGAGAATCACTACAAAAGGGAAAAAGCTATTAGTGCTTAGTGCAGATTTAAATGTATGGTGGTAATTTAGCTACTGTAACGGAGAGAGTAGTTAAATTAACTTGGTAGAAGAAGAGCGGCAAAACAAACTTCTGGTCACATGAACGCCTGCAGCAGGAAGTGACACAATACGCTTATCTCAGTACGTCAGCACGTCCAGCAGTCATCTCTTTGTCCGTCATGCTTTAAAAGCATCAGAGAGTTGGTGGAGGGATGCATTGACAAGAAACTGATTTTGGTCCTAGTTTTTTTTTTCCTGCTTCATTGTGGGATGCATTGGTTTTGGATAAACCTATTTTGAAAAAATGTAAAAAAAAGTGAGGATATGTGATGCATTTAGTGCCTGGAAAATTTTTTTGGATTTATACTTTGTTTTAAACTTATTTAAGTATTTTTCGAATACTACCTGATACTTTTTAGGATAGCAACCCTTTTTCCTCCTGATCCAACACATTTGTTTACTCTGGACAGTGTAAAGCTTCTGACCATCCTGAAATTGTAAAAATCCTTACACATTAAAGAAATAACAGATATATGTGTCCTGGTTTTGATGCTGAATATTTTTCATCAGTGTAACTACAGCCACACTTTCAGCTTAAACAGTACTCATGAAATTCTCACATTTATTAAATGATAGACTTCTGTCAGATCAGATCAGTTTAGATTCAGAACATGACTACTCCTGAGAGAGCGTTCCTGTGGGTACTGTTGAGAATTCTGGTGAACAGGTTTCCATTCCTTTGCAAGCCTTATCAGAAGGACGTTCCTTGGTATTCATGTGAAATCCGTCTTAATCTTTTCAAAGGAAACATTTCGATTACTGCCTGTTGATACAAAAAAACTTAAACATCACAAGAAATACATTGATAAAAATACCGTCCTAAGCAAGAAGCAACAAAGGATTTTGAGGACTCTGCTCACCTCTTTTTAGCCCTTGGGGGTCAACTCTTCAGTGGGCTCATTTCAAAGTGAAAAGTATACTTTATAAATAATTTGTATTTGTTCTCTCCTGACCAACTAAACTGTTTACAGGGCAGTTTAGTTGTGACATAAATAAAAAAAATACAGTGTTGCCTGCAAAATGTGGACGGGGGAATGAACTTCTCTCTTTTGTTAGAAAATTGTCCATCCGCTGCTCTGGTTCTCAAAGAATGGCTTTTCAAAAAAGATGCTTTAACAGGGAAAAGCAGATGGAAAATCCTGATTTTCTTTTTGGACCCTCTTGGTTTTTTAGATCTCATTACATGCTGCCCCAGCTAGTGTTTCCTTTCTCTCCTGATAAAATTTTAATATATGATCCTTTCTGACCCTCTGACCCCTGGTCTTGATGACAAGTTATTTTTACTGGCAATTACTTCTCGAGTGATTCTTGGGGCGGCTTTTTTTTAGGTGAGGTTTATAATGGCAATAGAGAGCTATAAAAAACTAAATAATTTGAAAGATGTAGTGCCTACTCCTCTCTTGTATATCACAGGGGATCAATGAAAACCCTGGAGATGTCTAGCTGCTTGATTTTCATAACAGCTCACAAATCAATGAGGGATCTGATCCTAATGCAACTTGTGTCAAGGTGGTCAGTGCTTTAATTATATTATCCTCAAGGTAAGCTTTTGCAGGTCTAAAGTACAGTTTTCAAATAGTCACCCCATGAATAAAGTTCACTGGAATGTTTTAATTCATTTCAATCTCAGTGTGATTGTTTTCAATGTGTTTCTTTATAACAGGGAAGTAGTATAAAATTTCTGTCAATGCTAACTGCACAGACCAGCTAAACTCATATGCCGTGCTATATCCACATGGAGACTAGAATTCATGTTATTTTTAAAACATCTAGGCTGGCATTCGAGGGTTGGATCACATTAGAAACCTTGGCCAATCATTTGATCCATGATGTAATGGTGATGCCGTGAATGAGTTGCAGTATTATATTCACTTTGAGGTGACAAGACCTGACCCTGCCAATTTTTACAGTGCAACAAGGCAAACTTTTGGCAGTCTACACATTTTGTATTCCTGCTTCATAATACATTCTTCAATAGATTCACTATCTTAATCTTTCAATTTGTACACAGGGGGAGCCTGGCTATGCATTCAGCCAGCCTAAACAAATAATTCATAACCGTTCATATTTTTTACCATACACTTTCAGGTTGGATGATCTTAACAGATCTGACCAGGGTGTTCTCACACCTCACCTTCATAGGAGCCATTATTATACTTTCATGATAACTGATACTGTAGCTTTCAACCGAGTCCTTTAATACATCAAATACAGCTTTGTTGTTTTTGGCTGTAAAGCACCTCTACTTTCTAGATTTACCATGATTAAATCTTTCAGTCACAGATAATTTCAGGGTGCTGGCTGTGGCAAAATGAATAATGAGTGTTTCTTCATCACACCTCAATACTTTTGTTAGAGAATTCTTTTCCAGTGTCCATTTGTAACTTTTCTCTTTTTTAAAATACAGGCCAAGGCCTTAGTATGGTGTACAAAACATTTCATGAAACAACATTTCACAAAACACAAGAACATCTCCAAAAACAACAGCAAGGGTGGGAAAACACTTCTTGTTTGTCTACATTATTTGTTTTCAGAATCAAATCTCCCTTACCCAACTATAATTTAAGATACTGGCTACACTTATCAGTTTAATCAATAGTAAGTAATGAGGTTTAATTATCTGATAACTGAGGTTAACAGTAAGAGCTCTTTTTTTTCAACCTAAAGATAGCCAACTTAATTTACATTGACACATCTTTTGACCACATATTGAGAGTTCCCATGAACCCCATGGAAGTTTTTGTTTTGTTTTTTTTAATTAGTTGGCAAGATTGTTGTTGAGTTTTCTGATATCCTTTAGATTTTAAGATTTAGATTTAGATTTAGATAGGGAAATATCTCATCAAAGAACACAAGACACACAGGACAGAGAATCTGAATAAGCATTCAGTGACAAATTTCACAGATTTGATAACAAATCCTACAGATACATTCAGGTTGATAGTCAAAATCATTGAGATTTGATACCCAGCCCTACCTATATTAAATGCAAAAAAATGTATTTGATGAATTGAAGATACTCCTATAGAATGGTGTTTGAAATTCTCATGTGACTTGCTGAGTATTGGTAGATTGAATTCTTAGCAGTCAGATTAAATGAGCACTGAACACAAAATATCATAAAGTCAACAAAAGTTTGTGTCGCATCTTTTCAATTAGGAGCTTATTTACTTACTTATTTAGACAGATGATCATTTGATTTACTCTGACTACAAGCATTCATGAGGACAGCTTGGCCTTCATGTGAAAACACTTTGAAAACAAGCAGAGCATCACTCACTACAGATAACTCAGAGTGCTAAATATGAGCCTGATGAAAATGCTGTCAACATCAAAGCAGCCACAGAGGAAGAAATGGATTAGCTCAGTGCTGCTTTCGTTACCAAGGAATCTCCACACAGACTCTGTTCTCATACACTAAGGAAAGAAACCCATGTCCTCTGATGGAGCAGTCTTTTCAGTCTTCAAGTGCAGTTCCTCTGTTGCTCAGACATGAAGTGCCTTGATGTTCAGAGTATTGTTCATGTTGCTGTAGGACAAAAAATTTTCCACAGCTAAAACTGCCTTGTACTGTCCTTGCTACGTCAATAAGCTCTAGCACCATTTGAAACTCTCCAGTCATTCATATATCAAAGTAGTTTCACTCACTAAAGCTTCCCTTCATGTGTAGCATCTGAGCAGAAGAGGATATGATTTGTTTCCAACAAATCTATTAAATAAGTACATCTTTTTCAATCTCCTATGATGTTTCTTTAGTAAACCATCTAAAACCAGAGTAAGTAAGTAACTATTCATATACACAGTGGGACATCTGAAAACATGGCATTAATAAATGCTGATGACTGTTTCCTACAACTACATGACACAAGAGGCTAGCCTTTCCAGATTGTATTAACTGAGGTTTTGGGTCACTAAAAGATTGCTTTATAACAAA
Organism: Istiophorus platypterus; assembly: GCA_016859345.1. Taxonomy (NCBI): domain Eukaryota; kingdom Metazoa; phylum Chordata; class Actinopteri; order Istiophoriformes; family Istiophoridae; genus Istiophorus; species Istiophorus platypterus. The sequence goes on from CM029131.1 coordinate 231,015, forward strand.
AAGAGGTCATTACATATTGGAGTGCTGTGAGCATTCTGCTTTAGCTATCAGACCTCTGTAGCAACGAGGGAAAAAAACATTCATCACTGCAGTCTAACTAGCTTTAAGGGTGGAAATGTTGACCTCATCTACAAGAAGAAAGATCATTTTGGTGCAAGTTAGATGAGGCAGCACAGTGTAGCACTGAGTTAGCCCCAGTGCCCTGACTGTAATGATGGCTACCAGGTTTAACAAAAGGAGTCACATATACTAAAACTTCCCAAAGAGTAACTCCTTCAGGCCAAATCTGCTGAACTAATGGAGGATTTCCTCATGGCTCCAGATGTTTCTTCTTTCTGGAAGACAAGCCTGCAGCTGCATTCCATGGGCAATGGTTTCAAATTTTTAGTCTTTGAGAATTATGATAAACTACTTCCATCATCCGAAATGCTAAGTTGAGTTTATTCTCAGATGTGTTCTGCTCTCTAAGGCTGGCTGAGCAAAAAAATATGTTTAACTTTGAATAATTGCATTGTGAGGAATGAAAAAAGTGACAAGCTTTTTTGGCTTTGTGCAAGTTATTAAAAAAAAAAATCACCCATGGATGTCTTAAAAAAGGTTTCTGAGCTTTCTGAGAAAACAGTGGGAGTCATTTACTATATAATGGGAAAATTGCTATGCATGAAATTTCGTCAAAGAAATTATTAACAAATTTACACTGAGAGCAGGAAACAAAGTTATTGAATTATCTGACTCAAATTATGGAAACATAGAAAATACTTAAGATTTATGAGAGCCCGAGATGCCTACAGATGTCTCAAAGAATGCCTATAATATTATACATATTTTCAGTCAATTCTGTAATTAAGTTAAACAATATTTCCTGATAGAAAGTGAGAAGCTATGTAGTTCCTTCCAGCTTGACATAATCGGTCACTGTCAGAAACAACTGTACTATATCATTAAAACAAAAGTACATGTACAATTATGGATGCTACAGAGCCAAAGGATCATTTGCTTTAATGTGAAACTCTTTGAGTAGAGCTTATAGAAACACAGGCTGATATTTTTTTAAACTTTTACTCTACCACCGGCTATGCAGCCCAAAGTTGCCGAAGAAAATAAAATAAGAAAGCAAAAAGGAATTTTTTTTTGTTAATTGTATTTCTTCCCAGTATGGTAAAATTACATAGACCCTTGTTGTGCACTTGTGTGCCCCACTTCTTTGAATAATTTGTAATTAAAGTTAAGAATGTGCCCATATATTTAATCTAAAATTTGCTTTATTACATTTATCTGTGCAAGTAACTACAGCTATTCATCATCAGTGCTGATGACAACGAGGCACCAATCCTTTTCCAGTCATTAATTATTACTAATGAAATGGAAATCATTTGGTGAAGGGTGATATACTGTACTGTTCAAAGGGATTATACATGCCATTAGCCAAAGTGAAATGATTGAAAGTTAATCAAAGGAGGCAGGCCCATTGATATTTCCCAGTAATGTGGTTTATTCACAAAATATAGGAAAAGTTAAGCTATGGTTTACAAAATACCACCAACCTTTGATCTCAACTCATTATTTCTTGATTGTAACAGCAGTTTTTATGTTTGAATCAATAAAAACATTAGCTGTTTTTAACTAGGCAGTTGCTTGGGCAAACAGTATAGCAATGACCATGATGAACAATGGAATTCTTTAGAACACATTGAGAAATGTAGCTTTTGAGTCTTTGCCAATGGCATTCCTGGCTGTGCATCGGTAGTTGCCCGCATCTCTTTTTGTTGGGTTCTGGACAATAAGGGAACCTTGTGGATGGAGGTATTTGTTTCCAAAAAGGCGTGGTTGTGCACCAACCAGCAAGCGAGTTTTATCAGGTGTTTCCCATTCTACCTCTACTCTAGGAATTCCAGTTGCCACACAGTTCAACTGGACAGCAACTCCAAGTTTAGCATAAGTAACAGAGGGAGGGCCATTCGTAATTCGTGGTGGATATGCAATTACAATTACCGATACAGAAAGCAGAGAGCTACCATATTCATTTGATGCCCGGCATACATAGGATCCCCGATCATAGACTGATACTTGTTGGATTGCAAGTGTCCCATTTGTCAGTATAGTATATCGTCCAGCTCTCTGTGGCCTGTTGAGGACAACTCCACTAGGTAGTGTCCAAATTAGTCTGAGAGGTTCACCATTGGTTAGACAATGGAGCAAAAGTGTTTCCCCATTCATAACACTAACAGGAGAGTTGTATCTATTGGTGATCTCTGGCTTTCTCCCTGCGGATAAATTGATTGTATGTTCTAAAAGCCCTCCAGAATTACGCCCCAGACAGCGGTAAATACCAGCTTCACCAACAGATGGGTTATTGATAATCAAAGAGCCGTCAGGCTGATGAAAAAACTTAGAGATTCGAGCACCACTAAGCAAAGGTATGCCACTGGGGAGTATCCATGTGATATGAAGTGGTGTTGAGCCCTCAGAGGAGCAATTTAGAATCATAACATTCCCCACAGTCAGTGACCGGCTATCTGTTTTTGGGCTTATAATTTGTGGCCTCTCGACAATCTCTTTCACATCCAAATTAACCACCAGCCTGACCTCCCCTCCTTCATTACGAGCGATACATGCAAGCTGCCCTGAGTCTGTCTTCTTGGGTGCCCGGATTTCCAAGGTACCATTCTGGTGAACTGTCATTCTGTTGCTGTAGTATGGTGCAGGGAGAATCACATTTCCTGGTATAACCCACATGATACGAGGGGTGGGGATTCCCTTTGCCACACAGTCCAACAGCTTCTGCTGATCCTGCACTGCAGTTACCTTGAGAACACTTGTAGTTGCTCCTAGGCCGTTGATCATTGGAGGTGTTACCAGGACTTGGAGCATGATGACTTTATGATCTTGTCCTGCACTGTTCTTGGCCATACAGGTGTAGTTACCACCATCAAAACGTTGTACCTTTTGAACCACCAATGTCCCATTATCCAGGATCTGGTATTTTTCTAATGCAGGGGAGATCACTCTGTTTGTAGGGGATATCCATACAATGACTGGCATTGGTACCCCTTTTGTGTCACATCTCAGCATAATGGTCTCACCGTAGAAAACTCTGACCATCTTTTGAACTTTATCCTTGATTTGTGGTGGGGAAGTTGCAATCTTGACCTTGACTCTGACCTTCATCTCATCTTTCCCAAGTTGGTTCTCAGCATAACAGGTGTAGTCACCTTCTTCTGGCATGCCAACATCGTTGAAATACAGTGTGCCATTATCAAACACCAGATACCTACAGTGCATACAGTTCAGGAAGGGAAGAGGAGGAGAGGGATACAGATTGTTACACTTTGAGTTATGTACATCAGTTATGTATATAATGGAACAAAAAAAGTAATTATATGTAATTATGTGGTTATCAAGATTTAGACAACACACGACTGACTTATGTGTTTGTTATGCATGTTCTTTTCTAAACAAGGAAGTAACTAAAGATATAATACCCATACCTGTAATTAACCTGTAATTACATATTAAATTTGAAAAGATAATTCTTTCTTTACATTGTATTCTTTTTTCCTAGAAATATCAACAGTTCAAACACAAGGATCACATATCCATATATATGACAGCTTACTGTGAAAGTGGTATGTTTTCTGCATACTACAGGCAGACTACATTGGACTTCCTTAGTGATACAGGGCAGCAGCAGCTCATACCTGTGACTACGCCCTTCATTGACACGGTCTCTCTCTTTTTCTGAGTTGACCATGGTGCCATCCGGCAGTGCCCAGCTTATCTCAGGGTTTGGGAGCCCAGAGGCCACACAGTCTACCTTCAAGTCTCCACCGTACATCACTTCCTGACTGGATTGCTGCTGCTTCTGCTCGATGGCTGGCCTGGTTAGCACGTTGACCCGCAGCAGAATATAGTCATCACCCATTTTGTTACGTGCCACACACAGGTAGTCACCGCTGTCCTTGACGGTCACAGAAAGAATGGTTATAGTGCCGTTTGGGAAGACCTTGATCCTGGGGTCAAAACTACAAAAATAAGAGAAACAATAGCATTCACGGGACATTATTCACACTCCTTTATGTAAACCTTTGGTTGAGGATGTAGAATAAACATTAATTAGCTTGTTCATTTTTTTTTTTTACCTGTACTGAGCATCCACCAGCTTTTTAGAGGGAGTCCTCCAGATGATCCAGGGATCTGGCTCTCCAGTTGCCACACAGTTGAGCAACAGCTTACTCCCATAGATCACATCTGTTCTCAGGGGGGATGATGAGATGATACTGGCTTTGGAAGAGGATGGATTCCTCCTTGTGGTCAAAATTACGGTTCTCTTGCTGGATGCCACTATGTTACTGGCTGAACACTCATATCTCCCAGCATGTCCTGGGCCCAATTCCCGTATGTGGAGGGTTCCATTTGGGAAGACAATAAGGTTGTGTCCACTAAAGAAGTGGGAAGCAGTGAGTTGTACACCATCAGGTGTGATCCAGTGGATGACAGGCTGAGGGTCACCTGTGGCAGTGCAGTGGATGTAGGCAGTGCTGCCCTCTGGGAGCGTGGTGTTTTCATGTTGTATCTGTTGAATCACAGGTGGCAATGCTGAGACATTAAGATGGACTGAGGCAGTGTCAACTCCACTTGAACTGCTGCTAGTGCACTTATAAATTCCTCTGTCCGTGTAACTGGCCTGGCTGATCCGGAGGGTTCCATTGCTCAAGACAGCCACACGCTGCTGAACGGACAAACCAAGTGGGGCAGCAGTCATGTGGACATGATTAGGGAGTATCCATGTGACTTCAGACATAGGGTGCCCCTCTGCTTTACACTCCAAATCAACCTTGCCTCCTAGATGCACTGTGATGTGTCTGTCCGGAGGCTGGAGCACCCATGTATGCTGAGACAGGACCACAAGGTTGACCACCATTTTGTCTGTACCATACTGGTTCTGGACCATGCAGAGGTACTGGCCGCTATCCCAGTTCTGTGTGCTCCTGATGATTAATGTACCATTTGGATGGACCTCAAACCTTTGAACCCTGGTGTTCTGAGCAATACTTGCCCCTGCATAAATGGAATGATAGAGGTTTCAGATATCACAGTGTTTCCTCACACAAAGGCTAACATTTAAGATGAATAATTATTTAAAGTCGAAAAGAAATAAACAATATAATGTAGGTTAGTGTTGTAATTACAGGACGTACAAAAACACAATAATTTAGAGTGGTTGCCATCTCACACAGAAATGTATACCTTATTTAAGTAGCATAATTAATTCTGACTGGCAGACAGACTTTAGTGTAGAATTGAGCAAAGGTTACCTCACTTAATGTTGTTAGAGAGGGAACCCTTACCTCACCATTTAGTAGGGAAAAAAAACATTTATTCCAAAGTGGAAAAAAACGTTGCCAACACAATATTTCAATGAAAATAGAGTCTTGTCCTAAAATATATAATGCTTGTATTTGCTAAGCCCATTTATCTTTTGCATTGCAATCAAATTGGATAATTCCACTGGTGACAATCCTGTCCCAATGCAGGAAGAAGGGTGTCTTCTGTAAAGAAAAGATAAAGTAAGTGTGTGGACTTGGGTCAGTTGGTGGATGGATGCAGTAGACCAGAATTAATGTTCTGTCATAGACCATCAGTTTATGTTAAATTTTAAAACTAAAACCACAATGGTTCCCCAGTGGTCATTTGATGTAACCATTACATTTCCCCATCCTTACTGTGGTTTCCCTGTGCAGGCATTAGAGATAGACAAAACAAAATTTAAAAACCATGTCACTTAATGTAGACCAGATTTTTTGCAGGATCAAAAAGTAGCAACCTTCTGTAAAGTGATAGGGCTAATTTTATTTGCTATCAAACTGTCCCTTTTATAAGCAAGATCATCTACTCCTATTTGTAGTTATAAAAGTATTAAAGGAGTTGGCGGTGGATTATTCCTTTCATATCTAATGTAATAATAAACATCTAATATATCATTTTTGTATTTCTTATTTTTATTTTCTCTGGATGTGGATTTTTTATTAAGGTTGTACTATTTATACTTTACCCTAGGACCAAATGTATCTAAACCTCAAGCTCTGCTGTTCTTGCATACATTACATATTTACAGACATCCTCCAATTAAAAATAAAGTAGCCTGAAAAACAAAGGAAAAGTTGTTGTGGTGACATTTTTTAGTCTCATCCTCTTTGAGGTCATTTGATATACTCATGCTGTACTGAATACTGTCCTATCATAAACAAATAGAAAATGTATCTTACTGATAATGAATGTCCCACAACAGTGATCAACTATCAACAAGGATGTAAAACTTGCAAATTGGGCAGACAGTGCACTGGGTTATTATATGTTAAGATTTCTACTCAGGCATCTTTTATTTCATCTAATATTAGAAGGCTATATCTTCTAATATTGTATCTGTTAGCATAGCTAACAGATACAATTTTTCTAGTTACATACTGTTGTATAAGCCTCCATGCAGTGTCAAAATATTGGGGTTAAGTAATTATTTTCATTTAGATATAGGAAGCATTCTATTTAATAATATTTTCATTTTTCCATATCTGCGTTTGCAAAGAAGGAACTGCTAGGACTGTCCTAAAAAACATGTAAAGCTTAGATTGAGTTTGAGTCATACATACCACTAGCGACTTTAGTCCATGACAGAAAGGGCTTTGGATCTCCCTCAGCGTCACAGGGAAGCTGAGCATCTGTTTCAGCTTTCACAGTGAAAGTTTGGAAATTACTCTTAGTTATCTTTGGCTTCTCTCTTGGAATAGATCCTCGTCCAGGTAGCTGGTGCATTCTGGACACATCCGGTATGGTTGTTAGCAGTCTCTCTCTGAATGGATTAGTTTGGATTGCAGTAATTGTTGGGGCAGGATTGGCCAGCTGCTTAGTTGTCTGCCCGCTGGTCAGTTTGAAGGCTGGGGAAGTAAATTCATGGTCTGGTGACTGGATTGCAGGATGGTGGTCTGATATTCTTCTAGGCTCTGATGTTGACATGATAGTTTTGATTTGTTGAGCTTGACCGTGGTTGATTGTGATCCTGTGAGCCTCCTGGGTATTGGCCTTCAGCAAAGGTTCTATTTTAGCTTCTGCGGAGGACGTTTTGGACACCAAGACACGTGACACGTCTTTGGATGGGATCACAGGATTAGGCCTTGCTGACTTAACAGGTGAAAGTGTTGTTATGGTGGTACTTGTGACTGGAGCATCAATAACTCCTATGTTTGCAGTTTCCTTAAGATGCCCATCTACCTCTGACTCAGTGCTTGTTGTGTTATTTTGGCTAGAACTATGATCTCTTTCAGGTTGTGTAGAGTTCTTTGTGGTAACCTCCAAATCAACCTCAAAAAGCATTCTCAGTGTAGTAACCAAGCCACTTGAAGCATATTCAGAAGTTGTTGTGATTTCATGCTCGCTCAAGGAAGTAGCTAAGGTAGATGGAGATGTCAGCATTCCAGTTTCTTTCAAAAGCACATTTTCACTCTTTGCAGTTGGTTTGTTTTGATAGTCGAATTGATTTTCCTTGACATCTGCTTGTACCGTTACAGTGTGAAATACCCCAGAGGAATTGTCACAACATGGCACCGGTCCAAGGTTGCCAGTAACAGAGGAGGGTGAAAGAGGGCTGCCTTTAAAACTCTGCTGAGTGGTTGATGTGGGCATATCCACATTCTCTGGATGAGACAGATTCCCTGAGATTCCTAACTCTGTTTGAACACTCGTCTTTCCATGATCCATTTCTGAAGAGGCTGTTGGAAACGCTGGTGCCACCGATGTGCTTTTGAATAGTGGTTTGGCCAGCGGTAATAGACTGTCCTTCGTTTTGGGGGGAGAAGCCGGCAGTGAAGAGGATTTGGTGGCTTCCTTGATGTCATGCATGGAGACTGTGTTTTGTTTATGACTCAATCTGCCTAATGACGCTGCTTGGCTATTCATAAAAGGAACAGTGGTACTGAATTTGGTTTTTGTAACTTTTAATGGTTCTATCTTTAGCTGTACAGAGGCAGTGGTCCTGTCTGTAGCTATGGGAGCATTTGCAGGTGTGGTGGCAATAAATGTGGTGGGTTCATTCAGCTTCTGTTTCCTTCTGTTTGGTCTTTGCCTTCCACCACCGCCCTTTTTCCTAGAGTTAGGCTTTCGGACACGTGGGGGCAATTCTCCTATGGGCTTCCTTCTTTTAGTGGTGGGCACAAGTGTAGTTATTGGAGATGTTGTTGTGAGCATTGCTTTAGACTCAAAATCATCAATTGTGTCCTTTGGCTGAGTATGCACCTGTAATGTTGTCGGAGTCTCACTAAGATATTTTCCATTTTCTTCTCGGCTTGTTTCTGATTCATATGAATTGACCATAGGGATAATTTGACTTCCACTCGATGAAAGCTTTCTATCATTATTATAGACTGCATCAACATTCAGGCTATCTGTGTTCCTGCTCTTCTCTGATGCCTTGGACCAATCATTTGTTTTGACTCCATCAACATCTGCATTTGTGTTATGGTTCTCTTGTATAGAAAATGTACTGCTGCTACTTTCACTGTTTGTGTTTGCCTGCCAGGAAGTGACAGCATGTAGGGGAACAGATGTGGTCTGCGGGAGGAAAAATACACCATCTGAAGTTGTGTATAGATCTACGTTTGTATCATGGGTTGTATACCTTACATTGTATGCAGTTTGCATTGTGTGTGGCTCTGCTGTAGCATGTATAATGTGTGTGTGCTGACTGTTTGATGTCATATCAGTTGTATTATGTGCATTATAATGATTAGATATCACATGGGTTTCTTTGCCCTGTGTATTGGGTTGATTTGTTTTCATTTGTGTGTGTCTTACTCGAGTGCTTGGTGTTGTAAGGTAATCCTGTTCCTCTTTCTCCTGCACAGTCAAACCATCTGATGATCCTTCAGTAATTTCTTGTGACTGTGTTGTCTGCTCTGTCAGTCTCCTATCTGCTGTTTGCTGACCTGGGAGTTGAGTCACAATATTCAGAGCATTTCTATCTCTAATCTTGGCCAAAATATCAGCCCATTTCTCTGGGTCTATTTTACTTTTTGTCATATTATTCCTCTTCCTGCCTTCCCCTATATTCTTCCTATCTTCAACATGTGAATCTGTTGGTTTTCGAAGCACTGGTCGCCTACGCCACATATTCCTCGATTGATGGATACCCCTCCTTCCTGGGGCCACAACTCCTGAAATTCTTCCTCTCGAAGGATCCTGCTGGTTCATTTGAGACACCTCCTGAGTCAGTTCAGTGTCCCCTGATGCCTCCTGTATATCCTCTGTGAGGACACTGATCTTGGTGTTGATCCCTGAGGCTGACTGGGGTCTTTCTAGAAACTTCCTCAAAGGCCTTATGAACCCTTTGCGTCTGATGACAGTGATTTTTGCAGCCAGTGTATCCACACCATGTTGATTCATGGCAATGCATTTATAATAACCACTGTCTAATAACTGAGCCTGTGGGATATGTAGAGTGCCATTGGAATACACCAAAGCTCGGGAGGATTTTGCTTGGAAACCAACTATGTGATTGTTTGGTAGAATCCAGTTAATTTCAGCATCAGGGGATCCAGATGCTGTGCAAGGCAGGGAAATGGGATTCCCTGCAATTACCTCAGTGGGTGTAATTAAGGCATCCTCTACAGTGGGAGACTTGGAGGATTCCTGTACTGTCAGATGGAATGGCAAGACAGCCAGGTCTCCATGAACCTTGGCAATGCAGTAGTAAATTCCTGTGTCTGCATGGCTGACAGATTTAATAACCAACCTTCCATCAACGGACACAGACACCCTGTTGTCTGGACTGCTGTATGGTGCCTCCAATTTGGAGCGATCTGGCAGCATCCAGTGAATTATGGGTTGGCCAGAACTGTGCACATTACAGTGCATTTGACTTGGACTTCCCAGTATAGCGCTCTGAACTGTATGAGTCTTGTTTGTTGACTCAATCAAGACCCATGTCCTTTTCTGTCTCTGTACCAGGTCCGCCTCCACTGTCTCTGAGAGGTCCATGCTCAGGATCAATTTTACCATCTTGGCTGTTGAATGAAGTCTATTCAGCTGAAGGTCTGCAGATTTCTGCATCAGCCATGCTGGCTGGGCAATGGCCTTAACTTTAACCCCTGTGTAGTACAGGGCATCCTTCTCAGAGTCCTGTCTGTACACACAGGTTGGATGAGACTCGTTGCTGAGAATAATCTCCCTTTGTAAGTGGGCTGGCACATTGCTGTAGTATGCAATTAGCCTCCACAGTCTTTCATACTTTTCTCTATCAACAGGACATTCAAGATCCACTGAAAAAGTTATGTTGGAAGCCAAATGGAGTCGGCTGACCTGCTCCAAGTTGATCTTGGTTATCTCTCTTGGCTCGCCAATAATACATTCCAGATCCACCTCATTCCCATGTTCATCAGACAGACCCAGGGAAATGTTTCCAAATGGGTCCCTGAAGTTGTCTGTGGTCATGACCACACTTTCAGTGTCTTCAGGTTGAGAAGTCCTGTTAGGAGAGCTGATGACAGGGCTGCTGCAAACCAGGTTCTCCACGGTGTGGAGCTCTTTCTTCTGGAAGTGCCTTGGAGAGTAACACATAGGACACAGCTGGCCACCAGGAAAGGCCTTGTCCTTTTTACATTTCAATACACCTATAACAAAAGACAATACGAAAAATATTGTAAAATAAGACCATGAGGCAGTTGTGAAATATCATCTTTGAATGTTCAAATGTATAATTCATTGGACACACTTTAAAGTCTCAGTTAACTAATCTTTGTCCAAAAGAATACAGAAAGGTCAAAATAAAATTGCAGTGCAGAAATTAAAGGTCTAACCTGGTGAGGTTTTAGCCCAGACATGGAGCCATCTCATGTTGCAGTCACAGGTCCATGGGTTCCCAAGCAGATACAGATTCTCCAGCTGAGGCATGGTGGCCACCAGCCTGGAGGGCAGGGACGTCAGTCCATTGTCTGACAGGTAGAGGTGTTTCAGAGTGGAGATGTGAAATTGGCTCTTTAGAGTGAAGGTGGTGAATGTTGCTGGATGCAGCTGCTGAAGACGGTTGCCTTCCAGCTGCAGCAGTCGCAGGGAGGTGAGGCCCAGGAAGGCGTCGGGGTCGATAAACTCTAGTTGATTGTGATCCAGGTGTAACCTGGCCATAGAAATCAGACCTTGAAGGGTGTGTCTGTTGATCTCCTTCAGCTTGTTGTAACTAATCTTCAACATCTGAATCAATGAGTAAAAAGGAGAAAGAAAATCATCATTAGCAATCATTACATTATGAATCTCTTTAACTCTGCCACACCCAAGGATAGACATGCATCAGATCCCAGATTCTCCCAGGTTTTATGCCAGAGGAGAAATATTCAACAATATGTTTAAAATATTTCTATTTAATGTAATGATACAGACCAATTTCCTTTAGTTTAATCGTCATATATACTAAAAGTGCATACAGACAGGGTTGGCATGTAACTAAGTACATTTTGAGGTACTCGTAATTTACTTGAATATTTACATTTTATGTAGCTTTATACTACAACTCCACTACATTCCAGAGACAAATATAGTACATTTGACTTCACTAGATTTGGCTTGCAGTTTTAGTTACTATTTACGTTACAGATTACAATTTTTTCAAACCCTTCCTATCCAGTGACAATTATGTGTGGATTTTGAATTTTTCTAATACACTGAAGAATGAAGTGTTCCTTTAAGGGTTGAGAAAATTGTCCAACATCCTCAGATAAATGAACTATTTAAGAACACTCTAGGGTTATATGGAAAATTTTTCACAAATCTTAAAACAGGGCCTTTTTTTATTAGCTAATGAAAAGTTAGCTTTTTAGATACATGGTGTGACAGGCCAACAATGCTACAAACACAATAATCTTATAGGATATGATAAATTGCTGCAAATAAAACTATCCAACAGTATATAATATTTTTAGGCTCAACATTAAACATCTACAGCAGTAAAATGCATGATACATATTAATGTAACAGTAATATTAATCCAAAATCATCATATATAATAGCAAACACCTAACTGGGACCATTTTATTAAACAAGTACTTTTACTTTTCAATCTTTAAGTACATTTGTTGATAAGACATACTTTTACTTGAGTAAGATTTAATTGCAGGACATTTACTTGTAGTATTTTCACAGTGTGGTATTAGTACTTCCACTTGAGTAAATCCAACTACTTCTTCTACTACTGCTTACAGAAAATAAACTTCGTACACTATGTGACTGTCAGTTAAACAAACATTAATGGGGAATATCTGTATAGAAATGTTACATGTTTTTATATCATATATTTTTCTGTATTTCTCTCATACAGTTTTGAAGTTTTTACAAAGAAAAGAGTCAAAGTCAAGGTTTTATTATGCCAAGGAACTTTTTAAATGATCCTTTAATTCACATTTTAATTCATATTCCAACAGAAGAACATTTTGACATTTTGACATTTGAGTGGGCGGTCCAGGTTCAGGTCTCAGGTTTATCTCTGGCTTTTAAAAATAAAAGAAAACAGTAATGGGTAGCTTCTGCTGAGAAGGTAAATTTTACCCGGTAAGGCTAGAGACAGAGTGGAGCCATAGTCACATCGCTGGACACATCCTGTTCCTAATGTGGTAATTCCCGCACTAAGGTTTAGCATTCTATTTTGTCTATGTCTAGGTGAACAACGAAAACAGCCATTTGGAGACTCCACAGAGGCACTGGCCACTGGAACTATGAAATATCAAAATTAGGTAAAGCTAAGCAAAATATGCAAATATCTGTGCAAAACAGGATAAGAGGCCTAAATAAAGACCTTCACAAAGAAATTGATGTAGTGTTTTCTCAAGGATACTTGAGCAATACACACCGTATGTGAGGGAACACTGAGATACTAACCTACAGCTTACATTAAATAAATAATTAATGAATTCACTCATGTGTTACATTTTATGGTGTGTTCAACCAGTGCACCTGCAGTGAAATGAGGTCCCTGAATGCTCCATCAGGTAGCGTGTGGATGTCATTTCCATGAACCATCAGAAGCTCCAGCCTCCTCAGACCAGCTAGTGATGTGTCTGTGATCTTATTAATGCTGTTGAACCTGAAACAACAAAAGCAGAATGGGCAGAATAATATCAATTAAAACCATTTATGAGAGAAAATATATGAGACTGGGTATATATTTGCCATGTTTTTTTTCCTTCTACTACATTAAGACAGCTATGCAATCACTGTCTGTATAACAAAATAACAGGCTTGCCAAGTCAATGACAAGAACTGACCCCAAGTTCATGCGTTCCACGTATTTAGATACAGCAGCTGGGATGGTGATAAGGGAGCGGAAGGTGCAATGGAGCTCAGTGGGCTGCGGGCAGGAGCAGGGACGGGGGCAGGATACAGAGGCAACGGGGGGCAAGATCATCAGCATCAGCAGGGTTTGGAACACGAACACGATGGGAGAGTCCATCTTCTTCAGCGGGAGGAGCACTCACAGCCGCTGTCCATGTACCCGTACAAAAACGGCAGTACTGTTACCAACACCGGAGCTACTGCTATAATTAATATTATAATCATCATGATCATAATCCTTATTAGCTTTAGTATTATTGGTATTGTGATTATAGTCTGCTGAAAACGAAGGATCACGACACAATATCAGATGACAGCCGTAATCATCCCTAATATGTTGAAGTGCAGACCCGAGTTTGGCTGAAGTTTCGAGGGTGACTCCCAACCTCCATCGTTTATCAACTCCGGTAAATTAGAAACATTGGGCTGCAGCGAAATGTCGTCTAAATATTTTATAAACCTAAGCCCTTTTTTTCAATTGTAATGAAATGTAGATGCTCTTACCTCAAACCTTTGATTGCCCACCGGTCGGGAATTCCTCGTATTCCATTTCAGCACGGATAAAGTGAAGAAACTACGCAGCTGAAGTAACCATTGAAGAAAAGAATAAAAAATAAAAATAAAGAAAGAAGAGGAAAGAAAAACCAGCACAGATTTACTATAAACCGATCCTAAATGCCAGCGTGCGTCGTGGACCTCCAGTAAGGAATAACTGAAGGAGTCTCTCCAGCGAGAACACTGTGGAGACACAACAGGAGGAGCCTCAAGATTTGGAAAAGACTTAAGAGGTTGGGGCAGTTTCAGTAGTTTTTTTTCTTTTTTTGTGGGACCTGACTAAGAATATGATACTGCAATACAGCCAGACACAGTGCTGCCAAGTGCATGAGTGCTGGGATAGTGTTGCTGGGATATATTAGTTGTGTCATATTAAAAAAAATAAGAAAGTACATTGACCTCAAAAGCTAGCAATTTCAAGATTAGCTGGATGGGACAAGCTGGAGGAAAACAAAACGTAATAAACATACGGTGTGGCATCAAGTGCTGCTGCTGATGATATAACAAAGTTAAAAAAAATAAAATATTTTTGAATCTGAGAGTTTGGGGGTCCAAAAGATTTTCTGTTGCCTCAGGGCAACAATATGCAGAAGTTGAGGATTAAAGCTCTGATTATGTTGCTTAATAATGTGCGTATTCCAACACAAAATTTTATTAGTTTAAATTGACACACCTAGTGACACACAGAAAGGCTTGACCTTGCAGTCTCCCTGGACTTTAGGGACCCAGGAGCAGTTGCCTGCTTTGTTTGGTTTGTAATCCACTCTTGTTATAAAACTCTGCTTATATTAATATATAGTATTAAGAGATAATATTCAAAGCTTTTATACACTGATTGTAGCCTTTCACAAAAACTGAGGTGAGTTAAAGGCTTTGTGTTTAAATATGTGCTGTAATCAGTATGATCACACATAAACTGTTAAGTCAGCCTAAAGTTTTTAAATTGCTAGATTTCTCCCTCTCACCATATCTCCATCTTGACTATAGGGAGGGGTGAGCTGGTTGCTAAAGGCACACTTCATTAACAATGACTTACAGGTGGAGAGCATGCAGTCTAGACACACACCCAATGGAAAAAAAGTATGCAATGAGAAATATATGAACACACACACACACACACACACACACACACACACATACACACACAGAAACATTGGGAATAACAACAATGTAACGCCAATATAAAAACAGAAGTTGCTGGGACAAACTAAGGGAGAGTTGCTGCATCATTTAAGCTTGAACCTGAATATCTGATATCAGCTTAAAAGTCCAAGGCTGATTTAATAGGGCTAATTTATCCTTTTATCCTTATCCTGCTATGATGATTTTTTTTGGAAATTGGGGATCATTAATATTGAAGTTGAAAGTTCTTACAGTTCTTGAAACTCTACCTTTGGTGTAAGCTTTGGCTGCTATATGTCCCTCCTCTTCTCCGGAAGTCTCCATCACCTATGTGCTGCAGTCTGGAGGCCAGTGGCTGCTGAGTCTCGACTTTGTGACACAGTTTAAATAGTAGCAAAGTGGAGGTCAAAGGTGATGGAGGGACAGTTAGTGGAAGGCCTCCTGTTTCTGCTGCTGGACCGAGAGCTTTCTTCACATTGACACTGTGAAGGCCTATAGCACAACTGCACCAAAACCACATGAAAGTAAGGTCAGAGAAGCTATGCGGCCTGTGGCAGCTTTTGAGGAGAATCTCAATGTATCAACAGAACTGCATGGATCCTGTATGTGAATATTTCATAGAGCTCCTGAAACAATATACACACACACACACACACACACATACACACACAGAAACATTGGGAATAACAACAATGTAACGCCAATATAAAAACAGAAGTTGCTGGGACAAACTAAGGGAGAGTTGCTGCATCATTTAAGCTTGAACCTGAATATCTGATATCAGCTTAAAAGTCCAAGGCTGATTTAATAGGGCTAATTTATCCTTTTATCCTTATCCTGCTATGATGATTTTTTTTGGAAATTGGGGATCATTAATATTGAAGTTGAAAGTTCTTACAGTTCTTGAAACTCTACCTTTGGTGTAAGCTTTGGCTGCTATATGTCCCTCCTCTTCTCCGGAAGTCTCCATCACCTATGTGCTGCAGTCTGGAGGCCAGTGGCTGCTGAGTCTCGACTTTGTGACACAGTTTAAATAGTAGCAAAGTGGAGGTCAAAGGTGATGGAGGGACAGTTAGTGGAAGGCCTCCTGTTTCTGCTGCTGGACCGAGAGCTTTCTTCACATTGACACTGTGAAGGCCTATAGCACAACTGCACCAAAACCACATGAAAGTAAGGTCAGAGAAGCTATGCGGCCTGTGGCAGCTTTTGAGGAGAATCTCAATGTATCAACAGAACTGCATGGATCCTGTATGTGAATATTTCATAGAGCTCCTGAAACAATATACACACATATTTTAAGCTTACAGTTTACTCAAGATACATACAAATTTCTCTTTTCTCATGCAATTCAGTTTCAAATTATGTCAGCCTTCATCTCAGAGTTTTGTTGCAGCCTCTTATTAATGCAATCATGACAATACCACCTGGTATTAACATGTAATCTACATCTGATATATTATCTGGATAACGACATCTGGTCACAGGGCTTTCATTTACATCTGGTATTAATGAGAACTGAATCTCCATTCTAACTGCAAGAGATGTAGGATACTCTCAAGGGAATACTGCAGTGTGTATGGCAAGGTCACATGACAGAGCGAGAGAGACTATATCTTAAAATACTTTCCCTCGATAACTAGGATAATGCTCCTAAAGAAGTCAGTGAACAAGCCCTGATGGGTCAAGCAGGCTGATGAAATGATCTTGGCATAGTGGCCACACCGGGTACTGTAACTTCTAAATTCATCACATAACACACACTGGCCCCAAAAGTCTTTTTTTCCCATACACAAACACTGGAAAAGGAGCAGTTGTAGAACAGTGAATACATTTTTTCAAGCATCACAAACCACCTAAAAAGACTTTATTTACTGTTAATATGGTTAATTATTTTATTCCATTCATATGTGAGGAGAGCCAACAGGAAGTCAGCCAACTCGGCCAGAGGGATTCCTAGATACACAGCTGCCATGAAAACCCATGGAGATCATGTAAACATATATGCTAAGTGAACAGCTTTTATAGGAATTAATAGGGCGCCATTTTCAACATGGTCTCCAGGTGTCCTTATTACTGCCCTACATACACACACGTACTGCATGGTAGATTGCATGATCAGGCAGCTACTGGAGGGATGAGCCAGGGTTTAAGGTTGATGAGTTGATCAGACAGAGCTGTGTAGGTGGTTTTCTGGGGGATGAACCACGCGATTATACCCAGCGCCAGACAGACAGACAGACACAAACACACACACACACACGCACACACACACGCACACAACCACATCAAGTAGGCTAACTAATTAAATTATCGTCATCGGTTGTAGAAATCCAAGATAACATCAAATAATGGTAAAGAATTGCAGAACAGAGTGTCAATAGTATTTGATTATTTCTCCTAATACTGTGCATATATCACTTAATATGATTATAGTTTTAATGTGTAAAATCTCAGAAATAATCATGGCTGTGCTGTCAGGTGCACAGAGTGCACTAGAGATAGCCATCTCTCTGAACCCACCTGCATTCATAATCAACTGTGACAATAAAAGAAACACCTATATGCTAGAAATTGAAGTTTAAAGGATCTTTTAGTCTTTATTAGATATTTAGTGCGTGAATTTATTAGGTATATATGTGTTTGTAGCCTGTAGATACTCAACAAATACCAAGGGCTGATCCCCGTCGTCTCTGTGCCCCTACTGGTCAGTCCATCCTCAGATAGTGTGCAACAAAGCCTTCAAAGCAACCACTTCCATGTCTTATCCAATTTAATCCAATTAATTGCTCTGTTTGTTTCAATAACAGCTGTTGTAGCCATCAACCCTCAAATTTTGTTTTGTTTGTAACACTGCCCCCATTCTCCAAAGATACAATGTGTATAGGCTACCAATATTCATTAGGGACTTGCATTATCCGCTTGTGGTTAATTATAGGAGTGTTTTGGGCAGAGCATTGGCTTGCCAAAGTGTACACATTTGCCCGTTGACTGTGATTTATAACAGGAAAATGTGTGGAGACATGTATATAGTATATAATGTACTTATATAGCACTTTTCTCATCTCCTTGACCACTCAAAGTGATTTTACACTATTGCTGCATTCAACCATTCACACACACATTCTGTGCTGTTCCCTGTAAAACTGCCCAGTCACTGCATTAAGATCCAAGAAACTAAGAGTGAAACAGTTTACAACCATCACTTCCAGTATTAGCAATGTTATATTTTCCAGCATTTCTGTTCCTGGAAATCCTCACCCACTCTCCCCAGCTACTGCCTGAAAAAAAGGAGGTAATCAGATAATGAATGCTAACCAAGCAATTTGATGGATCACTTTAAGGATTGATTTGTGTGTCTGGCTGAAGAATATTCGATTGATTTTCAATATGAATGGATTTCAGAGAAGTTAAAGGTAATGTGATTTTAAAAGCTGTAAGGGGCTCCAACATCAGAGTCAGAATCAGACAACCTGTCCTGATCCCTGCAGGAATAATCGCTTTGTTACAATTGCGCAACACTCAGTTAGTAAAGGAAGCATGCAAGTAAAATTTAAGAACTAAAATTAATGTAAATAGTAAAAATAATAAATACACAGTAAGTGAACAGAAGAATGTCCAAATGCAAGTGTGCAAAAAGTAAAAAAGTAATGTGCAAGTGCAAGAATGCAAATGTGCCAAGCATATTAACAGTAATTTAAGTTAATTAACTGTATGATAAATGTAATGTGGATCAACAGTAAATTAACAGTAGTTTAACAGTAGAGTACTGCTTGAGGTGTAAAGAGATAGGAGGAATTCTATAATTGGATGGCCACAGAAAGGAAGGACCTCCTGTGGCATTCAGTAGAGCACTTAGTCATCTGAGTCTGGCTGAATGTGCTTCTCTGGCTACCCAGAACACTGTGTAGGGGGTTATCAATGATGGAGAGGAGTTTTGATAACATTCTCCTCTCTGCTACTACATGTAGGGGGTCTGACTCAACCCCCAAGACTGAGCCAATATTCTGAATTAATTAGTTGAGTTGGTTGGTGCCAGCCTCAGGTTACTGCCCAGCAGACCACAGTATAGAAAATGGCCAACACAGATTCATAAAACATCACCAGCATAGTACCACAGACATTGAAGGGAGCCTTCACATGAAAAAAGTCAACTCTGGCCCTTCCTTTACAGAGCCTGGTCAAATCCAGTGTGCTCTTCAAGTGAACACCCATGTGTTTGTACTCCTGTACCATCTCCACCAGCTCTCCCCTAATGGATGCTGCTGTTGATCTGCAGGTGGTCCAGCTCACACCAGTCCACAAAACTGTCCACCACCCTCTGATACCCTGACATATCCTCCCCCTGATGCATTTAGCAGCTGCAGTCACTGGAGAGCTTATGTTGGTGGCAGGTTTCTGTGTTTTATCTGAAAATTGAGGTTACAAACAATGTAAAAGGAGTAAAGAGAAAATGCAACAGGACAGTGCCCTATTGAGATCTAGTGCTGATCAGCACCATTTCTGATACACAGTTCTGAATGTGCACATACTGAAGATTTCTAGTAAGGTAGTCTATGATCAAGGACACCAGAGGTAGCGTCAACCTGCATGACATCTTATTCCCTATCAGGGCAGGCACTGGAGAAATCGAAGAGCATGATTCTGACCACACCCCCGGCATTTCCAGATGGGTGTAGGCACGGTGGGGCAGGTATGGTAATGGTAAATGGAGTGTACTTATGTAGCGCTTTTCTAGACTTTTTGACCACTCAAAGCACTTTTACACTACTGTTACTTGACCCATTCACACACACAGTGCTTTCTACACATTTCAGTGCATTCTACATACCCACACATTCATACACTGATGACACATAGAGGCGATTTGGGTTTCAGTATCTTGCCCAGGGACACTTAGACATGCGGACCGGAGAAGCCAAAATCAAACCACCAAACTTCCAGTTGGTGGGCGACCTACTCTGTCACCTGTTATACAGTTCAATCTGGTTGGTAGGCAAATGGAGGGGATTCTAATGAAGGCTTAATCAATAGCCGAATTAGTAACATTCATTAAAGGGATGTGAATGCACTCAGATGGAGAAGGACAGGAGGAGAGAGGAGCTCTGGAGCATCAAGGGAATTCCACGGCTGATCTGGGCCTATAGCAGCATAGCTATGGGATGGTTCAAGACAAGCCCATATCAGCTCAAACTATGAACTCTATCAAATAGGAAGGTTTTAAGCCTACTCTTAAATGCGTGGAGGGTGTCTGTGTCCCAAACTTGAAGAAGTTTCCAATGACTGACAGTTGAAGGATTTGCTTCCCATTATACTCTTGGAGACTTTAAGAATCACATTCTCTGAGCACAGTCTTCTAATGGGGTAAAAGGTTACTATGAGATCTTTAAGATATATAAAAAATGAATAAACACACTGATAGAAAGTTAGGAATGTTAGAAATTAAAACAGAAGCATAGTTAGTCACAATTATGATAGTAGAGAAATTTGAGTTTGCTTCAAAATTATTACAAACTAAGCAATAATAATGAGACAGTTGGTCAAAATGTGTAGTATTTTTTAAATCTATGCTATGATAATTTTGGCCCCAAAAGGAAAAATTGTGATAAACTATCTATGTGTTTGACTTACCATTTTTTGATTAGCTTATAACTTTGTAAGTATTATTATTGTTGTCCTTTCCTATACATTATAATAATTTTCTGTCTATTAAAGTCTAACCCAGCCTTTGTTCTGAATTTGCAATTCTGCCAGTATCTTTTAAAGAGAGCTATGTAAGTCTAAAATTTGCTCAGGTGGAGTACCTACTTTGATCTCATTTTAGATATCTTGATAATAACATTATAATTAGCTGCTACTGTATCCAGGAACATATAGAAATGTAGGGAATCAAAGATTTGTTAATATTAGACTTAAAGTAACTTAAAAGGGAAGAGGAGCTTCAACAGGAATGTAAGATGAAAGAAGTATAGAGGAGAATTAAGTGGGAGGAAGAGGAAAATGAGGATAGAATATGGCTAGATTATTTGACAGGGTACACAGTGGTAGTCACATTGAGAAAACTCAGACATGTGGAGAACATAACCCAGCCCCAGTGGTGTACTTTATTATCCCAAACAAATTTACAGTAATTAAATAATCACATACTCAGTGATACACAGTTTGTGATCATTTGAACCAGGGTCAGGGCCCCTGGGAGATTTGGGTGTTGATAAAGCTGGGCATCCAGCCTTGAAGTTACTTGATCTTAGTTGTCTTAACCTATTCATTGAGAGGCAATTTCCTTATTCAAATAATAATTTTGTTAATTTTATTTTTAATAACAAGTACTAGAACATACATTTTTCCTTTATCATTTAAGGAAACTTATTTCACTATGTTTGAAACGTAGTATTTAAAAATGAAAGACTCATTAATAGTCAACAAATTAAGCTTTAAAACTATGTCAGTCATTGTTACGTAGAATTTAAACAGAAGCTAAAGGTGAGATAAAAAAGGTGACAAGTAGATACAAAGACATAGATTATTTCAGAATATTTATTTAAGAATATTCTTCCTCTAAGTGAGTAATCAAAGTAATAATGAAAGTAATTTATACTGTAGTTGCCATTTTACTTTTATTAGCGTGTCGTACACTCACTTGTCAGCATGTTAGGTCCAGCAAGCTAAAAATAATATAGTCTGATACAGTAACCCACCCATTAATGAAGACTTTAATGGTTAGGTTGTATTGAAATAGTTTTGGAGATGTATTGATTCAAATCTATAATAATTTTGGAGGGTGCAATTTTTGCTGCTGTTGAACTGTATTGCTGTATTATACAAAGAGCTATGTGAGCTGTTAAGCCTACCCTTATTGATTTGAGTAGAGTGGACAAAATATTAAGAGCACCTGTCAAAATAATACAATGCAGTTCAGCAGCAGCACTACTGACTACATTCTCTAAAACACAGTTTAAATAAAAACAGAACACTGAAACCCTCCTGAAGGTAGGATTTATTGCAGCACTGTTGGATTAGACTGCTTTAGGTTTAGTTAGGTGTACCTAATAAACTGACAGCTGAATATATATATGGTTTGACTGCATATAAGCATTGTCTTAAATCACAAAGAAATTAGAGCCTGAATTTTAAAAAGGTCAGACAGATATTGTAACCAAGGCACAGGCACTAAAATCATCAAAAATGATCTAACCTTTTAAACCCTCTTTGAACTGGGCAGTAGCTATATGACAGTTGTGTTCTACCAATCACTGATTGAAAGCAGCAAATGTATATTTAATTAATTAAAATTGTCAGAATTATTATCATCATAAAACCCCTGTTGCTGACATGATTTCAATCACAAAGCAGTTCCTGAGAAGCTGGTTAGTGTATATAGGGCTTCTGTCAAACTCTATTGTCCACACATTGGGAAGACACTTATCACATCTTAGACTAAATATATCAACTCCTCCAACCTTAATTATTATATAGGTAGTTTATCCCTAACATTGGATAAAACCAAAAGGAGTGAACATCCCTACAGCTGCAGGATATGTGCCACAGGTAAATTCTTAAAATCTTCATCACCAGGGTTATAATAATAAACTTGGTTAAGGGCATATAGGTCTTGTTAAACAGAAATAGTGTTGACTGCTCTCAGTTTGAAAAAATAACAGTCTCCCAACTTAACTATTCTCTCAACACATCCATCCACCCCAACCTACCTACTTGTACTTGGTTGCTACATAATAATGTCCCCTAACTTGCTCCATTGCTCCCATCATACAATACTATCTGCACTAGAGGGCTTTGTCACCCAATCAGACACTTGTTTTGGGCCATTTGCTGAAAAGCACCAATTCTATTTCACAGTCATGTGAAATAAATGTCCATAGATGTCCCTAGAAATAAAATGTAGATTTGAATCATTATAAACTTGTTGTACAAATGACTTTATTGGGTTGTTTTTTTTATGAGAGGAGAGTCTAAATATGTCAATGTAAATTCCAGTTGTACAATGATCAAATAGATTTTATGTCTGTAAAAAAAACGAAACCTGGTCTTTCATTTCTTCAGTGTTGCGAATAACAGAGAGAAAACAATAATGTTCTAGTTCTAAATTAATATCTTTTGTTTGATAGTCCGTACATAATTTGATTAGAGTTTTTTTTAATCAAAACATGATTAGTTATGCCTAATTCTTTTTTTTCATTGTTTACAATGAGGGATTCCTTCCATGAGGTATGGTCTTAGGATGGGAGGATTATAACCACAAGCATCTGTTTCAATTGCTGAAGGTGGTTTCAGCCTGAGATCCAAACTATAAAATCCCAGAGAAAAACACAAGAGATGGAAAATTCTGACAGCAGTGATTTTATTTCCACAGAGCAACATTGGTCACTTTAATAGAAAAAAATGAACAACAGAGAGAGAGAGCTCATATCTTCTTAAGTTGTGGATCCTTTAATTTCTATGGGTGAACCTTAATCTCAAGTAATATCTCTCTAGTCAGTTCAGCAATGTTAGATTCAAGATGTTTTGGTATATATAATTCCATTATTCTCAATCTAGAATAAACACTATGATCGAGCGACTTTAAAAAATTACATTCCCTGATTCTGTTATAGCACCCAATAATAAGTAGCCTAAGTTCCTGAATGCCCTCCAAATCAGCTATACATATAGCATGTGTATATATATATATATATATATATATATATATATATATATATATATATATATATATATAAAAACAAAGATCTCTTACAGTTTTTTACAGTCAAAAGATTTTTGAATTGGTATCAATCTACTGTTCAATATCTGCTATAAGTGTACAAATCACGGCTGTTGTGGCTTGCATCACTGTTATGTGTAGCTACATTTTTAGGGAGGTCATATCAGACAGTATTGCACCTACATTAACCCTACAACATCAATGGAATAAAACTACCTCAAGTCCTTTAACCATCATAGCTGCATTAACCACTAGCCTAAAATGAGCTCAGGGCCCTTACTAACATGCTGTTTTTGGTAATAAAGGAAGATCAGGAATATCAGAAATCTCAGTCTGTCTGTCTTTCTATCTGTCTGTCCATTGAATTTCTCGACAACCGGTAATCTGATTGACTTCAAATTCACAGTTTGTTAAAACTATGATCTTCTTAACTGCATTATACTCCAATGATGAAATACATCCATGAAATACATTTAACACCTTAGAGTTGT
Organism: Istiophorus platypterus; assembly: GCA_016859345.1. NCBI lineage: Eukaryota > Metazoa > Chordata > Actinopteri > Istiophoriformes > Istiophoridae > Istiophorus > Istiophorus platypterus. Next base: position 255,264 of record CM029131.1, read on the forward strand.
TCCTAATATTTTGTCAACCTTAATGCATCTAAATGTGACTGACAAATATTAGGAACATCTCTCAGTATATAACCCAGTACAGGTCAACAGTGCCACAAATTACAGCCTATAAAATTACCATTAAAATAAAACAAAATCGTTTTCAAACAGATTCATTTAAACCTCTGTATTGTAATCCTCATTAAGGGAGGATTTATAGTACAGCACACCTGTTGTATTATACTTAATTTCTTCTATCAAGGTTTACTTAATGAATTGGCAAGAGAGCGAATGCGTCACGGTAAAACTGGTCCAGTATTTTCTGATCAGGTATCTAGCAAATAGTGTCTGTTAATATTATTAATAATGTCATAAAATAGCAGTCATGTACATGATGATGATTAGATGGTTGACTCAAATACTATCAAATACTAAACTATTAATGAGATACCAAGCACGTTTTAAATGGGCCCTGAACTAGTAGGTACAGTATAAATATTATTTCTGATATGTTGCACATAATTGCAATGGTAATGCAAAAAGTTACAAATGAGGTAGCAAAGATCATATTGTTACTTCTATAGTTCCAGTCATCAAAAGCCTCCACCAGTCCAGTATTGTCTCTGTGTCAGATGAGGAAATGGCATGTGGATCGATAGACCCCGTATACCCAGCCAGCTAGCTTGACACAAGTGAAAATAAACTAAGTTTAAAGTCTGAATGTGTGTCTGTGTGAGAGAGACAGAAAAAGGCAATAAAAGAGGGAGAGGATTAGTGAGATTATTCCTGCTTTTACACATACTGTAAATCTCTCCAGGCAAACATATGGCTTTGGTATGTGCTTGGGATGACTTTCTGTGATCTAATGACGATTTGCTTGGAAAAATGCTCACAGAGCCCAGGCCAGAGAGTGCCTGGAAACTGTTCTGACATTACGTAAACATCAAGGGAAGCCTAATGCCTGGAACGTTAGAAGGTGAAATCCTCAACATCTGCAGATGCATCCCAGATTGCGGGTTTCAAGAGTGACGAGGCGCAGAAGGTAAAACAATTAGTGCTGAATCCTTCCTCCCTTCTCCTGTTCTCAGTGAGAGAGATGGTGTAAAGTTAAGCAGGATCCCTCAAGATTTATTCAGACACTCAAGATTTATTCAAACTAGGCAGAAATTGGGAAATGGGTACAAAAATTAGTAACACTGACTGAACTTTAAACTGGCAATCTTGAAAATTTCATTCCTGGTTGAATTGGTGATTCCTGTAGCTACTGGTTTTTAAAGTTATTGCTATATACTACAAGTCACAGAGTTCTGGGGGTAGCAAAACACATTATTGCCATTTTAACAAAGAGGTCATACAATAAGTGGCCTTCTTCCATGATTTTGGGAGCAACCATGATCCGATTTTCTGCTGCACACATCATGACAGACTCATGCAGCAGGGCAAAGTCAAATGAGTTGGTTACCTTGTTGAGATGCTAGAGGTTTCGACAACAAACACATTGCCTGTGACAACTTCATAATAAAAGCAAACCTCTGTTTTGCCCGTTAAATGCCTTTACTGAATTGGCAGCGATAGCAAATGTTCAGCAATAGTAAATGTTTAGTTTTCATTAACAGAACAGTAATATAGTATTTTTTTCTGGGAACATCATTGTAGACACCCAGTTCGTAATACTGCAAATATATAAATAATTTCAATATTTTCATTAGTGGGCCATAGACTCAATCACCATTGTGTTACCTCATCTGGAGACAGATAATGACTCAGACTTTTATTTACACAAAAATCTTCAAAATTGCCACTTTAAGGCCTTATAGAGTAAAGCCACCTTTACAGTCAAGAAAAGAAGAGGAAAAACATGTCAAATACGTTTACATGTGTCAGTCTCTACAGCTCAACTGATTTTCCCATGATTGTAATAACTTTGGTGATCCTCTGACTTCCCATCTAGTATCATCCTCAGGGCAATATCTTAATTTAGCTTGTTTCTTTGTTTTTTTTGAACAGATACCTGTAAAAATAATGAATTTCAAAAGCCCTGTTGAGTTTTTTTCCTTCTACTTTCCCACAGTCCTTTTGTGCATGTTCTGTTTACGATAGTACTAGAGTTCTGATAACCACAGCTTGTGCTCCAGTGGGTGATGAAAATCAAAGAGCAATATTGATCTCTGTATTTGGGTTTTCTGTATACTTCAATGTTGAGGCCTTTTGTCAACTTCAATGTGCATCTGTAATAGCTGCTGGTAGGAACTCTTCTCAATGTCTCATAGGTGACCTTGTTGCTGAGTACACTGCTCATCTGGGCATGGAAATCAGCACATTATTAGCAAAGACAACACATTGGCTGTGGCGGACTCTTGGTATATTCCACTCCATACAAGATATTATTGTACTGGAATGGGCTTGTTTTCACAGTTGTCAGCAAGGTTAATCGTATTAATGAGAACAATGTCAAAAAATATTAATTGACAATGAAGAAAAAAGATAATTAAAAAGTAAACCTTAAGAATGAGAATTAAAGGAAATTTCATTACATTTTTCATCAAAAAATAAAAACTAAACTTTTTGAAAGAGACAAATGGAGATTTGATTAATTTAATTTAATGCAAAGTATTCTGTTATACTAACAATTTACTGAAAGATTCAGAACACAAACTAAATGGCAAAAGCAGTTGTAAAAGAGGATCAATTGCAAACTTTTTGTTTCTGAGAGATGATGTGTTTCGCCATAGACATTTTGTAGGAGAGGAGCTGGTTGGTAGGCAGAACAGGTGGAATGGAGCAAGTGAGCAATTCTAAACAACTGAAGCAGGTCAGAAAATTGGGTGATCCAAACAATGATCCAAACAGACAGCAGGAGACACAAGGATAAAGCTTGTGACAGACCAAGAATGGAAGGTAAATAGTGATCAAGAGACAACTAGAATGGAGCTGGAGGAGGAATGTAACTGTGGGAGACTGGAGTTGCTAGCCTGCAGAACAGGGAAACTCAGAGACCTCCAAACTAATATGAGAAGCAATAGACTATAGCTTGGCTTAGACATTTGTATTGCATGGTAGATTGCATGATCAGGCAGGTACCGGAGGGATGAGCCAGGGTTTAAGGTTGATGAGTTGATCAGACAAAGCCGTGTATGTGGTTTTCTGTAGGATGAACCAGGTGATCATGCCCAGCTCCAGACAGACAGATAGACAAACAGACACACACACACACACACACACACACGACAGGGAGAGATACAAACTAAGGACAAACACCTTTGACTGGAAGGTTGGATGCATTTTAATGAAACCAGATAATGTTCACATTGCAACAGTAGGGCTGATGATCTGTCCAATAACAAATGGACCCAGACATTGAGGTGAATCAGTCTTTAAGGAAATATTTTTGGAAGATCAACAAACTGTCTGACCTGTTTTGTGGTTTGTAGCAGGTACTTAATGAAGATCCACCAGTTACTTGTTGTTTACCACCACCGCAGAGGAAAGCTGCACGTTTGTCTTTTTACGTTTTCCAACAGCGAAGAAGATGATGTTACACTGGTAGGACTGCAAAATCACTTTCCTGGGAGGGGAGCAAAGGAGGTTAATAATCTAAATAGTCTTCAAATGGGGACTGTTAGTAGAATTACTTTAAAAGACACAGAGTCACTGGAGTCAGTCTTTGTAAGTGTAATATCTTGCAGCAAGGAGACAAGTCAGCGCAGCAGTACAGAGTTGTCTGAGCTTAAAGTCTAGAACATAAGCTTTTATAACATATTTTATAGCATTTTTTATAAAATGGGTAAGATAAAGCTGGGAACAGCTAGACAGACATGCTTGTGGCCACGGCTAAACTCAGAAAACAAGAATCGCCTTGGCATACAATGTTTCTTTTCTCACAGTATAAGAACATTCTTTCAAGTAACACAATGGTACTGATAATTTTTCTCACAGGGACACACCTATAGCAGTGCAGGTTAGGGAATTGTGGGCATACTTGGTTCGGGTCAAGTGAGTATTTCAGGTTGCTGCTGGATTGGAGGCAGTGACAGAAAACAGAGCAGACTCGAGTCGAGACTCCAATTGAATCCAGAGGAGACACTGGCTGTGGCATTATAAGCCACAGCCAGAGGAGGTCCATAAAAAGAAAACACAGGACTAATAAAAAGATCAGCTGTGTCATGGGCAGACGTTTTGGAAGGGCAATGAAATTGGCATCTTTCGAGAAACAATCAACACTGGCGAGTATGATAGTTTTACCTTGTGATGGTGGTTACCCAGTGACAAAGTCCAAGGCAATATGGGACTATTGGCGACAAGGAACAAGTGAGCGATGAAGCAGACCAGCAGGTGGTCAATAAGAGAATTTACCCTGAGAACCCATAGAACAGACAGCATCATATTCCTACATGTCAGTGTCCATGGTGGGTGACCAGAAGTATCTTTCTAGCAGCGTCAGGGTTTGGTTCATCCCTGCGTGGCAGAATAACTTGGACAAATGGACTCACTGCACGACAGATTAAATTTCCCAGGTTACTGCTGCTACAACACAGGAAGTAGGAAGTATTGTATCCAGACTTGAGCTTTCTTCCTCAATTACATACTGACAAGAGAGAGTACAGGTTTCACATTTTGGGACCCAGGGAAATAGGGATGACCTAACACAACTGAAGTCTTGGGAGCAGAAATCACATTAAATCTGAAGGATTCTCATTGGTTACCAAAAAGCACCAGGGTAACTGGGACTGTGTTATGTGTAAAGTGATCTAGAAATCTCCTATCCAGAGCAATAGCAATGGTAGGTTTTTGTAAGGTGTCTAGAAGTATTTCTGACTGAACTGCTAATTTTCCAACAAGTTTTCTTCAGCACCAGAATCAATGAGTTATAGCAGAGGCAAAGACAGCTGGTTAGTACTTTTCAGGGGACAGCTGTGCTTGGCCTAACTGCATGGGCTCCTCTGTTTAGGAAACAGAATGTCTGGCAGACTGGTTATCTTCAGGGTTAGGGAAGATGAGTAGGTTGTTGCTAGTATTGAGTACCTGGATTTTCTCCAAACATCTTTTCCGCAAATTATTATCCAGTCTGATAGCAAGAGGGACAAGAGAGTTTAGGTTAGATAGTTTATCCCAAGAAGCCAGTTCATCCTTCATCTGTTCATTTAAACCCTTAAAGAGCACTATGCATCTGCTGAATAAGTCCAGAAGTCAACACAGTTATAGGCTGAGACTCAACAAACAGGTCAAAGCATTTCCTTGAAAGTCTGTGTGATAAAACACAGCTTTCAATGTGGTAACAAAATCCCCATTGGGTGACGTTATAACTGCTTCATTAGAAAACAGTGCCTCAGCCCAACCCAAAGATTTTCCCTTCACTAACCCTTTAATGTATTTCACCTTAGATTGGTCCGATGGGAACCTCAGGGGTTGCTGTTTCCCATTGGGAAAGAGGTCTCATGAAATCGGACTCAAATCTATCTATTATCTGTTGCTTTCTGTTGGCTTTCACAGACAACAGAAAGCTACAGGTGCAAAACTCATTAAAATTGAGTTTTCCTATTGAGTGAATGATGCCACCAAACATCATGGTAGCTTTACTTTGACAAATCTGTCCAAGAAACATGCATTTGTCAGCAAAACTTAGAAGATAAATCTTTCTCCACATTTTTTTCAATTGTTAGCAAATCTAATAAAAAGACCCAAACCAACAGTCCATCTCACAAAACCAATTGACTTCACTACTCTTTCTGTGTTTCTCAGCTCTGAGCCTATTGGTTTCCTCCTGAAGATGTTACATCTTTAAAAAGACATCACAAATATACAGTTTTAATAATTTTTTAAAACTCAGTCATTTCCTAAAACAACTGTTCGCTTTATTTATTTTTTTTTAATCTAACAAACAGGAGGAAATAGTGCATTTTATGGGAATTATTTTCAGTTGCAGATTAATCCACATTTGGGGCAGTGGGATGGTTTTACAGAGTCAAAATAAACTGCAGTGTGTGTTCATGGTAAGGTAGGAACATGTAACCTGGCGCAAATGTGTGGCTCACTGATTTGTTTTTAATAGTTTTTGGAAGGCAATGGAGCTCTGTGATACAACATCAGCAGAGGAATGAGATATAGCATGCAGAGTTTGTTAGTTGGATCAACCAATGGTTTTGGTTCTGTACATGGAACATGATAAAATGAAGAAAAATATATTGTGCTCTACCAGCGCCAAATCTACACCAAAACCAGGAGTGAGCACAGTTCATCTGTAGACAGTCTAACAGTACCCAGACAATCCAAATGTCAAAAGTTTCTCCCAGCTCACATTTAATGTGTGGATACTAAACTCTGAACTGCTGCTGAGCTTCAAAACATTGAAAATAAAAACAATTTGTCAAGCTCCATAAACAACAGGGATATTAGAAAATTTTGGGAAGTATAAAACAACCTGAGGGGATTGCCTGAGAAGACAATTTCATTTGCACTGAGCTCATGATAGTGCTTCTGAAGTGTGTTATTTTCTCAGCTGTTAAATTTGTTGATTTTTGTTATGTGTATCTTGTATTTTAGGCTCAAGTTACTGCTCACATACATTGAAAATATATTATCATCTCTATTGAGAATGATTTTTCTTTTTATTTAGCAACTAATGTGTTGCTACTGTTATTACAATAACAGTTATAGAAATGCAATATAAAATGTAATGCAAATTTCAAATGCATTATAGATCAGTTGTGAAATGAAAGAGCGACATTTTGGTTTCCAGGCTGGTTAAAATCCCTAAGGATGGTGTTTATCAATTTTTTCCCAACTCTATTTTATTGTATTATATAATAATAATAATAATAATAATAATAATAATAATAATAATAATAATAATAATAATTCAATTATGGATGTCTATAGTACTTGTGGGTTCCACATTGAAGGCTGAAGTTATACATGTTTATAATTACCTAATAAATAGATTAAGTCCAGATTTTCAGAAGTGGTTCATTACAGGGTCATCATGATGAATTAATGAGCTAAAAAGACAAGCATTGTGCTTGAGGATGAAAAACTGACTGAATTTTCACAACTCAGTAACCCAAAAGCTGTTCTGTTATTGGCCTATAACTGATCTATAAGGAAATAGTAAAAGATATATTAGTCACTGATAAAGTTACAACTTACAAGCCCTTTATGAAGGTTGCTATACCAGAAAGTGATACTACAATAGCAAAGATGACAGTTCAGCCGTACAGAGATGTGTGATCTCCGACTGATTTCTAGTTTACTCAGGCATTCCAGTCACAACTGCAATAAAGAGGATTGTTCCTTTAGTTTTGATCACATACAATTAGTAAATGTTGCTCAGTAGCCCCGGGGAAGCTGTAGGAAGTTATTTTCCCTTCACTTGTATCTGTAGTTTCTGTGTGCTCAGTCACAGGTTTGTAGGTCGGTTACCCAATTCAAGGCAAGCCTTTTTCATCATTTTGTATTCTACTGGTCTGCAGCCTCACTTCAGAGAACACAGCCTGCCCCTGCCTGCTGTGTTGCAGCTGTGCAACACAGCAGCTGTTCAACACAGTAGCCTACAGATGCCTCATGTCCACTGGCTGGTGGGCAGAAAAAAAGGAATTGCTGTGCCTGCCATCATAAAGCAGCTGCTAACACATAGAACCGCTGAGACAGAGGAGCAGTAGGTCAGACTGGAGCCCTGCAACTGGCTGCCAGGTGTTCAGGAGCCAGGCTGTCAGTAAACATTCACACTAATTACAGGAATGTGAAAGGGTTCATACACATTAAACGCACACACGTGTGCCCACAGGCATGTATAAGGATGCTGACACATCCTTATACATGCCTTTTTTCTACACATACGGGCCTGGGAAAGGAATTTAGATTTCCTGTCTAGTTGATCATACTTTTAGGAGTATCTTGATGCTTTTCACAATACTTGGGGCTAGTAATTCACATTGAAAAAAAAAAACAATTTATATGCATATATATAACTTACAACTGTTATTTTACTGGCAACAATGGAAGGAATCATTAGATTAAAAATTAATTTTTCTCCCCCTGGAAAAAATAGAAAAAAAAAAACACTTTTTTATCCAAGAATTTGTTCACTCTTGCTCATTAATATCCCAACAAGATGTAAATTGATAATGAGATGATAAAACTAATAATATCAAAAAGAGTAATAATATTAACAATCAGACTAAATATAATAGTAATAATAATGATAATCCTAATAATTAAAGCAGTGGGTGTTGGGCAGAATGATGGGGTAGTAGGTGATTTGTAGTCACAGAGCCAGATACGGTGGCTCTAGAGTCAGAATTACTACAGAAAGAGACAGGATGAGAGATGAGAGAGATGACAAAGCACACAATTATGAGAGAGAGAAGAAGCCAAGTTACTAACAAGCATTGAAGGGATATGAATGCATACAGATGGAGAGGGAAAGGAGGAGAGAGGAGCTTGGTGCATCATGGGAAATCACCTGCCAGTCTAGGCCTATAGCAGCATAACTAGCGGATGATCAAGATAAGCATTGGCCAGTCTTAACTATAAGTTTTTTTTTTTGTTTTTTTTTTTTATCTAAACGAAAGTTTAAAGCCTACTTATAAATGTGGAGAAATTGTCTGCCTCCTGTGCCAAAACTTGAAGAAGTTTCCACTGCCTGAAAGATGAAGGACTTGCGTCCAGATTTTAGGAACCACAAATAAGCCTGTGTGCTGGTGCCTGTGCATCAAGGGCTTATAAATGAGGAGGAGGATTTTAAATTCTGTTGTGTATTTTACAGGGAGCCAGTGCAGTGATAATAACACAGGGGCTATGTGATCCCTTTTCCCAGTTCCTGTTATTGCTCATGCAGCAGCATTCTGGATCAACTGAAGAGTCTTTGCAGATTTGTTAGGACAGCCTGAAAATAAGAAATTACAGTATCCAGACTACAAATAACATAACAATCGACTAGTTTTTCTGAATTTTTTGGAGTCAATCTTATGTTATGTTAATAAAAATGGCAGTCCTTGAATTTTTCTTCATGTGTTAATTAAAGGACTCCTGATCAAAGAAAACTCCAAAATTCTGAGCGATGGTGCTGGAGGCCAGGTGTATGCAATCTAGAGTAAGTATATCATTAGATAATGCGTGTCTGAGGTGTTTTGGGACAACTACAATAATTTATGCTTTTTCTGAGTTAACAGCAGAAAGTTGTTGGTTATCCAGGTTTCTATATTCTGAAGGCATGCTTGAAATTTGAAATTCTAATTGGTTGGTTTCATCAGACTTGAGTATCAGCTGGATATAAATGGACATTTATGTAGCATTTTCTAATGACATTGTCCTCAAAAGGCTCATTTTGGAAAAAGCCTGATATTTGTGCTATGATGCACTCTAAATCCTGACTGAAAAATCATAAAGTAAACCATTATTATGTAGAAAGTCACACAAGTGATTGGCAACAGCTTTCTGAAGGATCTTAGAGAGAAAGGAGAGGTTTGATGTGGGCTTTTGAGAAGAAATTTAATTACAGTTATTTTAAAGGACATCATGCATAGCCTGTTAAAAAAAGAACGATTGGTTATATCTATTAAAGAAGTACAAAGGGTAAAACTTTCTCAAGCAGCCTAGTTGGAATGGTGTCTAAAAGTAAGGTTGATTGTTTAGATGAAGGCATTGTTGAATCTAGTTGATGGATGGAGGATGATAGGAGACAGCATTTTGCTCTGTTTGCTTCGATATGCAGGATTGGGAGTCAAACCATGGAGCTACTTTCTTATATATTACAATTTCATTTTAGAGCAGCAATAGAGTTAATTGTCATTCTCACAGAGCCTGCAGCACTATCAACAAGATGATCAATTTGGGAGGGATTCATGATAGCATAAGAGTCCCCTGTTATATTGTAACATGACAGTTAAGCGCTGATCGAAATGCTTCCTTAAATTTAGCTATAACACTATTAGATAGAAATCCAGTAAAACCATTTTTGCCAAATGGTATGTAATCCAGTAATAGGAATTCAAAAGTTGTTAAATATTCCATTTGTATTATTGCTCTACATGCTTATACAGTATTTCAGTATCTAATATTCTCTTTTAAAGTTACTGTGTCTCATTTGTCCAAGGACAACAATATAACAATTTGGTTAACCATGGCATATGTATACAGCAAGACTTAATACTGTGCACTGTTGCTATTACACTATTACAAAAAATTTTCCTTGTTAGTGAATGATCCTAACATGCTAAAGTTAGCACCACATTCCAGAGGTATAGCTGTAAGCTCTTGTTTAAAATTGTTCCAATGTGGTCTAAATACTGATTTTGATGATTTTCTGACACTAATAACATCCCCCACCCAAGTCTAACAAATGTACTGTGGATGGTCCCATATGAGGAGGCCTCTTCACACTAAAGGGAGCAACAGATAAGCTGTAAATGATTCCATTGTCTGGCACTTTCAGTACACAGGGATGACTAAGGCAGCTGGATCACAAGAAAGCTATGCATGGGAATAATGATGTGCAAGCTAGAGTTTCATGGGAGAGCTGGGCTGCTTGGTGGACAACTGTTTTTGACTAGGATGCTGCATGCATTCTGTAATGTCTGGTTGTCTCAACCACTGAGAGATCTCATCTTGCTCCTGATGACTTGACAACAAGGGTTCACAGGGATTTTCTCTTTATGTCATCAAAAAGTTGTCCTTATGACCGGAGTGCATCATTCATGTAGAGCCAGATCACAGAGGTAAACCAGACTCTTCAATGATATCCAAGCTCCTGATGGTCCCCATGGAGCTATCAATATCAGGGAGCATAATTAAATCTAAGGCATATCCACCCATTCAGCAAATCTCCTCTGCCTGGAGTGTCTCCCTCACAGCAGCGTCCCCTTGGGCTTCAGCCAACCACTCTGTTTCCTCAGCTGGCGATGGGGAATACAGCCAGGCCCATTTGTCTCCATCAGTAGAGGGATATGTCTCCAGGGATTATTGCTCAGCTATCCAGAACAGCTCATATGGCTCAGGGTTTTCAAAATACCGCATGTTACAGACCTGCTGGCTGTTTCAAAGCTGCTAAAGAGCACTCTGAAAGCCAGTGTTTAGTTCAATTTTAGCTGGAGTGAATGATTGAAGGTTTACTAAAAGGCATCTATTGTGGGCAAAAAGCACAGTTGTTAAAATGATGTCAGTTTTTGCCAATATTGGCCATTAAATTCAAACGGAATTGTTGTCGGTTTTAGACAATAAACTCTTATGGTCAGCTAATTGAGTATAACAATATATCCCTTTTGAAGTTAAGGACTGAGATTCAGCCAGTTCCAGTTCTTCCAATGAATTGATCTAATTCCTGGACTGTTTTAGGGAAGTAAGTCTGTTCATTTCAGGAATGTGTAGGAGGTTTTTACTCTTGTTCAAGAACTGCTGACTCACCTAAACAAATGATTTTCTAATAATGCAAGAAAGAATCCTGGAAGAAGCACTGATTTTTGTGATTTTTGAGACAATTCACATATAATTACATAAAAAATTTATGAAGCAAAGAATCAGTGTGCTTTCTCCCACTTTACCTCATAGTACCCTATTATACCAAGGGGAACACGTAGCTCTCAAAATGCTGACTTAGTTGTGGTTCCCAGAGTTTCCAAGAGTAGAATGGGATTCAGAGCCTTCAGCTATCAAGCCCCCCTTTCCCATGGTACCAGTTTACAGTTTGGGTCCAGGATGCAAATGCCCTCTCCATGTTAAAGAGTAGAATAAAACCTTCCTTTTTAATACAGCTTATAGTTAAGGTGTGGCTAAGGTGAGTTTTGAACTTTCACTTAGTTATGCTTCTATAGGTGGAGATTCCTGGAGGAACTCCCATGAAAACGCTTAGCACTTCTCCCTCTCTTTGTCTCTTTCTCTCCCCACAAATTTATATCATACTTCTAAATGTCATTAACTGTTTGCCTAGACTATGCAAAGCCTCTCTATTCCATTATCCTGGATTTTTTTTTTACTTCTATGAAATATCGCTCATATCTGTCACTACTAATCAACACTCATTATTATTAATGTTATATTTGATTGGTGCTGCTATCAATGCTGCTGTTATTATTAACATCATTATACCTTTAACTATCACTATTATTATTATCATCATAACCATACTGAAAGCAAATATTTACAGTTTACAGCTATTCCTGGTATCTCTCTCTCTTCTCTCCCCGTCATCCTCCTCTTTCTTCTCTCTCCACTACTTCTCTCCTCTCAGTCTAACCAGCTAAGGAGAGATGCCCATCCAGAGTCCAGGTCTGTTGGAGATTTCTTCCTGTCAAACCAGAAGTTTTTCCTCTCCACTGTCTTTCTTATGGTGGGTAATGTTGGATTTCTCTCTACAATACTGTAAGGTCCTGATTTTACTCTGTAAAGTCCCTTGAGATAATGTATATAATGATCAGGTGCTATATAAATAAAATTGAACTGAATTAAATTAAAGCAGAGAGCCACTGTTAGGGTATGGGAGTCAGAAATATTGAGAGATAGACTTACACATGTTTTTGGGACCTGGTGACAAGAGGGAAAAATACTGATTTCAAGACTCCTTTAAATAAATACTCAGGCCCTACAAGCAACTCCACAAAGTGAAAAGATTGAATTGCTGATGGTTTAGTTAGTCTTAGACCTTTACCAGTTGTGGGGCTAAAAATGCAAAGTTTGTTCTGAGGACAATGTTAGAGGAAACACAGTGAGGTTTTTGATATGAAAGTGGTCATCCTCTTGGGAACATGAATGCTTAGCCTTTTGCAGTAGGGTGGGGATAAAGAAAAGTTGAAGAGTATCCAGACTACAAATGGTTTGTCCAATTGGGATCTGGAGAGAAAACAATGACCTGGTATTGGAAAAAGGTCAATAGATCAACAAAATGGAATTATCATCTGGGGGGCCATGGATATTCACAGCATATTTCATGCGTGCAGGGTGTCCAGCTAATCAGAGGAACTATCTTTGGGCCCTGTGAGACAAGAGTACTGGTATTGTTATTGGCCTTCTAAACCTTGGCCCAGCTTTTTTTTTTTTTTTACTTATTCCTTAACTAGTAGAATTTTAGTACATAAAACAAAGAGCAGTTGGTGAGTCTGGTCTCTTTATATAGATGTCAAAAGGCAGAGAGAAGGACAACATCCACAATCTGCTAAACAGAATACCTTGGTGGTGCATGTCACAAATACACTGTTGAAATTTCTTAGACATGGAATTATAATATTCATCATTAAATGTTATAATTGTTCACGTGGTTTTTTGTATGCCTGTATTTGTGAATCCTAATGCATTCAACTCATGCAACTCAACCCAGGATTATCCAGTAGGTTACCACAATAACAGCGACAGAAATCAAGCTTCAAACAACCTCTTAGTGATATTAGTAATGTGCACTGTTGCTATTAGTGAAGACTGATGTCATGTCATTTTCATTTTTTACAGTCTATAGTCCCAAAGGATATTGTCACTGTCCAATGAGAACTGTGTATCTCAAAACATCAACTTTATATGAGCTAAGAAGAACAGATTATTTTTTATTTTAAGAGTATGACTTTCAGATAATCCAAAGGATTTTAAATGGTTTGCTTATTTTAAGAAGTAGGGCAGTTTTCTCTATCAATAAAAGAACAGGTAATCCTTATTTTCAAAATTAAAAAAATTAATTTGGACATACATATTTTTCACTGTATGAAAACAACATGTATATCTGGAAGCATAAAAATGAAGAACTAAGTATTTTGGGAGGCTTCTGATTCAAAATTTAAAATACATTTAATTTATGTATCTTGATTTAGGCCACTGTTTAAACAGCTCAAATGGCAAGTGTTGTGCTGGGTAACATATAAATGTGTTGGAACATTATTTGCTGGTTGCAAATAGAGGGGAATTAATGTGGAGATGGCTTGAGGCCCATTTAATGCTTCCCTAGCAGATCTGTGATATCTGTGTGCATCACTTCAGAGTTGCCCTTCCTCATTCATTCCTTCTTCCCAGTCGCCTTTCTTTGGTAATGGACCAACAGGGCTGAGGTGAGGGAGTTGCTTAGAGATTCTGCAGGGAGAGGGGGAGAGGATGAAATCATGCTTTACTTGTTAAACAGCTGTAAATATACTGAGATCCATTTATTATAAGAGAAATGCAACTGATGATCATATGCATGAAAAAAATAAATTTACTGTAATGTCCAATGACCATGCATGACCTGAGTAAGAATAAAGTGCTTCTCTTGTGAGTTAACTTTGAGAGTAAGAGATGGGAATCCACTCCAATAAAATTTCAGGGAACTGAGACCTCACCATTAACTACATACAGCCGGCAGACATGCTCACCTCAGGCCTACTGTGAGACTGTCACTCACAATTCATGTGACAATAGCGCACTGTTTGTGTTATTATCCCTCCTGGGTTAATGAAATTAGTATTATTCATGCTGGGCTGAGACCTCCTTACTCACTTGAGACAATGATAACAGCCAAAAATAAGAGTCTCTTATGTGATACAATTCAATAACAGACTGAAGACACCCTAAGCTTTAGTGATTATTCTTATCTATTCTACTTTAAAGCTATATTAATCAATATTTTTACATTAGTATTTTATCAAATTACTGTGTATAATGTGATGTAATAAGAAAACCCAGGAGAACCATCACTTACACTGCACCTCTCTTCAGCTTGTATGGCAGTTGAGTCTATTTGAGTTTTATGAATTGCAATTTTTGTTTCATGTATAGTCAGGGTTAAGCAGAAAAATAATTTGGCCATATTCACCTCTGAAGGGACCCCAAATAAATTTGATGTTGGACCCCTATCGACTTCTGCTAATTATGACAATTCCATTATTTCATCACTCAGACCCAGGCACCAGCAAACCATCCAGTACTCTAGAGCTGAAATGATTATTTGATCAATCAACTGACTGACTGCAGAAAATTAATGGGGACAATTTGTCAATTATTAAATCTATTGGTAACAGTTTCTCAAATGTAAATCTTTTTATTAAGTCTCTGTAGTCCCTTGAATCCTTGTTAGTTCATATTTCTAATTTATTTAGCTTGTCTTTGAGTTTTTATGCGTTTTGCTTCCTGAGTTTGGATTTCCTGTGTTTTGCTTGCCTGCCTGCCTGCCTGGAATCTATTTTTTTCAGATGTTTTCTGGCAAGGTCCAATCTGGCCTTTATGTTCTTAAGTGTTACCAGTGGACTGCACCTTGTGTTAAACCCCTTGTATTTACACCTCCAGAGTGTTCTTGACTTGGCTAGGTGTTTTCAAGGGTTTTTCTTCAGCAAAGAAAGAATTTTGCGATCATTAACTCCAGTTGTCTTCAGTGGTCTTTCAGGTGTTTTGGTGTTGTTGGGTCTTCTTAGGGAATTCATCATATTGTACAAATATTGCCAATTTGGTCATTTGACAATTGTCAAGTTTCTGCCATACGTCCAAGAGCTTTGTTTTGTTTTTCACACAAATGATGGCCTCCCTCAATGCTACCTCTTTGGACTGCATAATGAAAGTTCCTGTGAACTGCTACTAAATTCAACACTTGGCATGAACTCTGAACCTTTCATTTGTTTAATTTATCATGAAAAAACAAGGACACAGGCAACACCTGCCCATGAAACTGATTGTCAGTCAATTGTCCAATTATTTTTGTATCTCTGAAAATGAAACTATAGAGAAATGGGAAAAATTTCCCCTAAATTGCGACTTAATTGTTTTGACGCGATTTCATTTGTCAATCTACTAAATCAATCATTCCAATCCATATCAATCAACTCTGAGTCACTCTATTTCCGCCTATGCTACTGACATACCACGGTCATAATTACAAAGTCCATCATGTATTCTCTTGTGCTAATTGTCTTGAATTTTCATGAACTGCCAGTACAATGAAAAGTTATGTAAATCTTAACATGTAGTATATACATCATTGATTTAACTCTTTTTTAAACTCTTCTTTTCCTCTTGTGTTGTGTTTGACATGGTAACTGTGGTCATATCATTTCAAAAGAGCTCCCAGAACAGGTTTAGTAAAATAGAATTTTTACTTGAGTAATTTGTAAAAGGTTGTGTTTTTCCTGATAGATACCAAACTTGATCTACTGACCTAAAACGTAATGGTGCATCACTGCCAAAAGATGGCCTACTGAGAAAACAAGGTACCGCTTCCCTTTTTGACAATTTCACACTCTGAATACTGAGAGAGACAGAGCCAAATACAAGACATATTTGAAACAAAGTAAAGATGATTTTAGGCTC
Organism: Istiophorus platypterus; assembly: GCA_016859345.1. Taxonomy (NCBI): domain Eukaryota; kingdom Metazoa; phylum Chordata; class Actinopteri; order Istiophoriformes; family Istiophoridae; genus Istiophorus; species Istiophorus platypterus. Next base: position 271,485 of record CM029131.1, read on the forward strand.
TGCTTCTCCTCCCAGGGGAAACATGAAAGATACACAGGATGCACAGTTACATACCTATGACCAAAAACTAAAACAGGTAGAGCACCATAAAAAATATGAGATGCTTGTGAGGATCTTTTAAACAGAAACACAGGGAAGTGTTTTGAGCAGTGCAGCAGAGAAGGCTGGAAGCCTATGGAGAGGATGTCACGGGGATGGATGCCAGACAGACACATGGAGACAGAAAGGAGCAGGAAGAGGAGAAACCTGCTCCAACAGCTCAGCAACAACTGCTAAAGATGGGAATTTCCACATATACAGGTATCTCTATGATTGTATACAATTCACATGGTGTTCCTGTCACAAATAAGGGCTGTCATAGTTATGTACCTTTGAAATTTTGTTGCTTATATACACTTGATCCAGGATTTCTTAGTTCAAAACACCTGCACTGCACAGAGTTTGGCTTGGTATTATGAAAAAAAAAAAAAAAGCTGGCTGTACATTTTAGCCATTGCAATGGCAATGAGCTACCAATCCCCATTTCATTACATTTCTATTTAACATGAGCCATAAAGAATATAAAGTTTTGTATAATCCTCTCATATTAAACCAGTGTTTTTGTGTTTGATAAGCCTTGAAACTCATTTCATGTTCCCATCAGCACCTGAAGAAACACACCCCCACCAATGTAACCCCATGGTTTTTTTTTGTTTGTTTTTTTAATTTAGTGCTGTACTAATTTTGCTCAGAATGCAAAGCAAACCTAATGACACAAGGGGTGCAGGGTGCATCCCATGCTGCATCTAACAATTGAGCTGTTTGAAATTGGCATCTAATATGCAGAGAGCGGCAAGGTGAGTTAAGGTGTGAAAGAAGGCATGGTTTCAGCTTCTCTTAAATTTCTAATCTAACACTCTTTGCCCCCTCTTAAAAAAACTCTGTCATGTTTTGTGTGACAACAAAACTACAAAGACTGAGTTGCAGCCATTAAGGTAAACTTTTTACTCAAATAGAGCAGTTGAAGAAAAGAGAAAAAAAGAAAAAAGAAACTTGGCCTGACAACATAGTGAACAATCTAAATATGATTCTGCAGCCAGTCAGCCTCTGAGCATATGTGGTTGACTCTTTCTTGGCCCTTGGTAGTTACCATGTAACCAGCAGAGGCCCCAACAAGTTCCTGTTCCTGACCAAGAAATAGTTTGCACATAGACCACTGTAGATGGCAAATTATCTTTTTAACACTTTGCTTTTGTACAGCTTAAACAGAAAAGACACAACAGCCTAACCACTCAGCTTTAGAGGTGTAGGCACATTTTGTGTGTGTTGGAGCGAGCTGGGCTAAGTGTTTCTCTATTTACTGCCTTTATACTAAGCTAAGCAAACCAGCTGCTTGCTGTAGTTTTATATTTAATGGACATGTTAATGGCATCGATTCTTTCATTTAACTCTTTGCTGATAGGGTGATAAACAATTCTCCTTAAATTATTCCAATCATACAATAGTTGCCATGCACAGAAAATAGCTGCATTGAACATAATTTGAGGTTTGCAAAATCATCCAGTATCAACAGGTATTTCCATAGACAGGGGTGGACTGACTATCATTATCTCAGTGCAATGCAGGAAAAAAATAAAGAAAAAAAATCAATCATCAGTCAGCCTGGACTCACTGCTGTATACAGCAAGATGTTGTATATGTGATTCTATTTGGAGAGTGTACAACAACTTCAGACAAATTTCATAGGCAACACAGCAAAAAGATTGGGCCACATGCATGCCGTGCCTGCACATCTGCATGCACAGACTTACACAGGATTCACCCACTTACAAACACTGACACATGCAAACACACACATACACACACTGAGCAGTGATAACTAGGTGATGATGGGCAGAGGAGACTGTGCTTTAAAAAGAGAATCCTTCTGCTTTCAACAGCAGACTGCAGACTTTGAGCCATTCCCATTTCCATGATAATAGGTTAGTCATGTGTCTGGACACTCTAATGACTTATTCATGATTCATAAAGGGAGAGATGGGAGAATGGCACAGACATAAATTTATTTCCTGGCCTATTCACAGAGTAGAATCACAGCACACTTCCTGGCAGTGTTGTTGCTGGTCTTTGTGACATTCTAACTGAATTAGGCCAGCTTGTGTTTTTTGTAAATAATATATATTAATCAGGAATTAGGATGATTCACTGACTTGACTTGGGCCAAGTGAACTAGGCAGTGGTGTTTGGAGGGGGTCCTAGCCAGCAGGATGATGAATCTTTGATTGTCTCCCACTCTATTGTCTCACAGACATCGGCCTGTGTTTAATATTTCCTTATCCTGGTGCCAAGAAGATGTTTTCAATAGCACTGATTCCCCCATCATGCTCAACAGCAAATTGTCTGCCAAGAACCAGGGCACCACTGAAACACTTACTCTGCATGTCAGGGGGTCAAAAGGGTAAGCGGGCTAAATGCGGAAACAATCATGGCCAAACGAGCTTAAGTAGGAATTGGGGGGAAAAAAGGGAAAGCTAATATGAAAATCCTTCAATTAAATAAATTGTTTCTATGGCTTTGGAAAAATGCCCAGCATACGTTCAAATCACATGAGAAGTTACTAACGGAAGCATTGATGATTGAACTCCCACTGGTGCCTTGAAAATGGGTTTTCTCTAGAGCTATAGTTTGATATGAGAGAGATAGTTGGGAAGAGAGAGACAGCAAGACTAGAATGTGTGTGAAATTGTGTGTATCTCTTTAGGGACGGACTTAGGGACGGAGCAGAGAGCCTCAATCACATCCAGCTGTTGAGCTGTTGTGCTGATGTATAGAAAGAACTGAGAGAAGAGTTTCTATATATGCCAGAAATTTGAACTACTATTCTGCTACCAATATTAAAGTACATACATACATGAAAATACACATATAAGTTTACATCACAAGCTACGGAACAAAAAAAAAAAAAAAAAAGAATTACATTTTTACAATTTTAGGTAAAATTTATGCTGTATTTAATCTTCTGCATTGTTCAGTACAGAAAATTTTACCGTAAGGATACATAAATAAAATGCTTTCAGAGAGTACACTTTTTCCTAATTTGAGCATATTTTGACTGACAAAAAAACCTTTTAAAACACTTTCTTAAAGCATTATAGTCAGTTATGATTACACTGTAAGAACAGGTGCAAAATCTTCAGATACCCAAAGCATTCTTTGAATATAATATGTTATTTTGGTTGCCCAAAGTCATAAAATATTGGAAAAATATACATTAAGTATGTTTAAACATTTCGACGAAGTTTTAATTTAATACAGTTTCAATTTAACACAACTTTAACTGCACTAATTACAAGTAAATAAGCATAACTAAATAGATGGAATATATTTTCAGGAAATATCTTTGAGTATTTTTTTTTATTCATTAGTTGATCTATGGTTATCTCTTCAAAAAACTTATTCCTGGTGACATGGAACCTTTGATTGTACCTTATCCAGTCTTAGTGGGATATATTTCTTTGAAAGACACAATGCTGTTAAGTTTTTCGAAGTCTAATTTGGTAGTGCCTGATGACCACAAAGACAATTCTATTCACCTCCATTGTACTAGGGTGTGGACAGCGGCCTCAGAATTAAATTTCTCCAAACCTGGACCGATAAAACCTGAATTATCTGAACGGAGTGATACCACTAGAAGTGAGAACAAACTCTTACACATTCCACTAAAATCACACAAAAGCTTGTGTACCAAAGTAGTAATGCAACACCAGTGAATGTTGGACTATGAGTTTCTACAAGGTAGAAATTTCTGAACATTAGTCACTTTTTGTTCACAAAAAACAAACTGGTGAGAATCATCTTTGGGCTTGAGCCAAGAAGGCATGTTGGCTGGTATCAGTTCTTAGAACTTTACTTATGAGCTCTATCATCTACTCTCACGTGATGCTCTAAACATGTTTTTTAAGATAATATAGGAAAGTTCACTTAGCTACTACTTTGGATGAAACTAGTAGTTAAAATATCTGAGTCAGCATAGCAAATTTAAATGTTCATAGATTCAAAACTAGGATGGGTGGAAACTCTTTTCTGTATTCTGGGGCCCTGAAAAGGAATATGTTTCCTACCTCAGAGAGAATGATGGTTTCATTATCATTTTTAGTGTCCAACTTTTTATTTAGCTTCTTATCACAGTTTTTACAGTGATTTCACACAGCTGTCTTTTCTCATGTAATGATTTACATTTAGTTGACTGACTGAGATTAAGTTGTGTAAGGCTGGTGCTTATTTTGTAATCTTTCTTCTGGTCAGACAATTAACTTCTGTTTCCAAATTGTATCTAGATTTATGGACTGTGAAAATGATGGAAATGCATCTTTGACCTTATTGTTACATCCCTGAAGAAAAGCTGTGTTTTAAATATATTGGATTGTTAGCCTAAACCTTAGCATAAACCAAAACCTAATGTGATAATGTAATATAAGCAAAGATTGGTTTGCTTTGAGTCTAGTTTCTGGAGTGGACAGAAGTCCTTTTAAGCAGCTTTACATGTAAAATGGAGGCATTTAAATGTTAATTTGGGAAGTACCTGTGTCTCCAAATATGGTCAAACAAAGAGCCATTCCAAGATAAGGATTAGGGAATCAGGGGCCTGCTCTTGGAGCACCAGATGGAGACATCTTAGTCACATGCTTAGTGTAGAACAATGATACTTATTGTAGACTTTTGGCTTAGACCAAAAAGATAAAATGGGTTGGACAACATTTGGCCTCTCTACCTACAATATATAGGAGCAGGGTTAGAGTAGGTCAAGGCATCATGAAAGGAAAGCCAAACCTGAAGGTGCAACTCTCACTTTTAAAGTCTATTTACAGACCAAATGGGAAAAAAAGGAACAATAGGAAATTGTTGTGTTAAAGATTTAAATACTGGCCCTACTCACAGAAATGTAGTTTGTGTGTATGTCAAAGTGTATCTAAGTATACTGCAGGGGTTTTTAACCAGTGGTGACCTCAGGGTTTCAGTGACCAAGATCAGGCAGGTTCTACAATCAACTGTCTCTGTAATTAATGTGAATGACACTTTGTTCCAACAGCTAGTCCCTTCTAACGAAGCAGATTAAGGTAGATTTATTATGATGCCTCAAAATATTTCTCCAGCACTGAGAACCTCCTTTCAGCAGACCAGTGACCACATGAACAATCCACTCAACAAGATTGATAGGAAATGAAGCTCTATACATCATGTAAATGGGAATTTCTGTTTTTCTTTGATGAATCAATTTAAGTTTTCACTGCTTGATTGCGGTTTTACAACTCAATACAGTTGAATCTCAGTGATACTTAAACCACAGATGCAGGAAATTGGCATCAAAGAAAACACAAAAAATTACACTCTTGATTTTTAATCTGACTTCAAGTTTGTCTGTATTCTCTGGGGTTTATTTTTTTGTTCCTCAGAAATCAGAGATTAATTTTTCTTTCTTTCTTTCTTTTCATGTGGCCATAATAATCTTTCAGAGAAAAGGTATGTCTCTGAAGGGCTGTAAATGTGCCTGTAGAGGTCCAGTGGGTTGTACCTCCGCAGGAGAGACACAAAGGTTAGCCATGAGTCTAGGTAGGATGGGTGGCACTGTGGTTGGAGGTGTAATGGTGTGTTGAGGTGTTATCTCTTTCCTAGCAGGGGTGTGGTGCATTCCCAATCTGTACTGATGAAAGGAATCCCAGCTGACCACTGCTGACATGACCTGAGTGCAGACTTGTTATTAGAGCGATATCACAGGGTATGTAAACAACCAAACCCTTTTATTTAGTTAGGTGGGGCTTCACTGGGCCAATGACACTAAAAAGACCTTACAAATCAGGGTCAGATGATTAACAGTGTACACAGTATATTACCTTAAATGCCTCAGAATATCAGTGTCAGTGTTGTCTTTACCCTCTTCCTCCAAACAGAGCCTAACAGAACACATTATTGGCTGTCTGGGTGCAGAACTCACTTCAGTGTGGTAAGACAGGACATTACACAACAGTGTCACTCTGCTTTAAAGAACTGCTGACTCATCTACAGGCGTTTCATTACAATGTGTCTGAAATGGAAGTTAAAGAGGCAGCCAGTGATATTTCCCACAGAAAAATAAAAGCTTTGTGCACACAAAGACTGAGTGCCTTGTCTCCCTTTTTAATGCTGAAACCAATGAGGACCTTTCATCACAGACTTGAAGGGTTGGTGAATCTGACTAAGTAGCTTCTCTCAACTTTTAATTGTCTATGACCCTGTTTTTACCCCCTGCAGGACCCTGGCCAGTCCATCAGATTCATAATGTGTCAAACAAATATTTTTAAAACTAACAAATCTTTTTTTGAATTTCTTGTGGAGATTTTACATTTCTCACAATCTGTTAGAGTGAATTTAGAATATTTATCTAGTGCAAAGTATTGCCATTTGATCGAATAATTCAGCCATAAAACATACTGGGTTTAAACTCTTAGCCAGTATATATAAATGTGTATATATATATACCATTAATAAATTGTAAAGTAAAAGTGAAACAAGCAGGAACCAAATACATGATACTGGCATTTAAGGTGTATATATATATACACACACCATTAATAAATTGTAAAGTAAAAGTGAAACAAGCAGGAACCAAATACATGATACTGGCATGTAGTGTGAAAGAAATACCTTAAATTTACTGAGCACAATGTGTATATGGATACCATTTCCTACACAGGCAGTTAGGTGCTTTACAATTAAAAAAAAAAACCAATAAAACAAATAGGTAAAGAGGCAAATTGAAGAAAAAGTCAGGGAAAAAAATCAGCATATGCTTTGTTAGCATGAGGGTTACACTAACAACAACTATAGCAAAGCTGTTCTGTACAATTTTCAGATGATTGGCCAAACTAGTAGATTTGTGATTTCTGTTCTTCAAAAAATGTGGACAATCTTGTCCTGTACACCTATCATCAATCCCAAACATCTCCTGGTGACTCCAATGCTGTTAAATGTGTCACTTCATTCATTCATTCATTCAAAAAAAAAGTTGCCCCTGAACACAATTCAGCCTGACATTATGCTGCCACAACATTATTTGGAAACATTATTTATTTTAGCTTTTTTTTTTCCTTTTCTTCTTCTTTTTAGCAACAACAAGGCAAGATTAGATCTATCACATAAGACCTAATCTTGTCTGCTGTTGTAACTCATGTGGCCTTAGCTAACTTTCTGCCATTGGTGCACTCATTCCCCACAATGTTATCATTCAACTGCATGGCAGGGCCAGTACACTTAGGTGAGCTCTGAGCAGCACGGGGTTCTTACCTTCCTTTGCCATGTGCCCTCTGACAAGATTGCATTCGGTATTACCCAGCCTATTGAGATTGACAACTAATCAAAAACATGACAACTTGTCACCGTGACGCACCAAAACCACCCTTAAATATGAACACAAGAGTTGTCTTACTGTCCATAGCTTGACAAAAACATTTTAAATTTTTCAATTTTCATTTAAAAAAAAAAAATCACCTCTCACTGGATAAGAAAAATGAGTAGTTTTCAACAAATCTATTTGTAATTTGACACAAGCTATCTTTCTTCTTTCCTCACACTGCTTGTTCATAATCATTTTAAAAAAAATAAAGAACAGGCCTGTTGGCTGTGTGCATTAGCCTAGTTGGCCCAGTTTAACATCTGCACTGCCTCACTGCATTTGTTTGTGTGGGCGGGCACAGGAATCCAGTGGGGGCTGGCACTGGGTTAAGAAGCTGTTTGTAACTACCCCATCCCGAAAGGCCCCAAAAAACCAAAGTCCTCATTAACCTTAAACAACACCAGTCAAATTCCAGACTAGTGGGGGGTTATATTTTAAGTCCGGACATGAGATATGGTTAACCAGTATAAGACAATATCTTTTTTTTAAAATATCCCAAAAAAGCAAACTGAAAATGTCCTTCTTAAAAGAAACCTTCAAAACTGAGATTAGTGTCTCTGTTAAGCATGTCTGCTTTGTGGCTAGAGTGAGTCACTGAGCCAAAGGAACAGTTGCCTGTGAGGTGGCTTCCATTTTCTGCTGATGTGGAGAATCCAAATGGACTTTTTATTATTATTATAATGTTGCTGTTTCAGGCTGTTACTGGACGGTAAGATGTATCGTAGGATGATACCTATGTCCAAAAACAATGGGCTGACTTTTATCAGTGTGTTTTAGACAAGGGAATAATGTTTTGTGCCAAATAACAGTGAGAGTATGTAACTTTTGTAAGATGAGATAACATACATGTCCTCCTCTTACGAATGAAAAGGTAAATTTACCAAGCAATAAATCAAAAACCTTAGACAGATGTTGCTGTGTAACTGACGTCACTCAATCGTCCACTGACTTTATGACTCTTACTAACTTGTGCTACTGGCACATGGTTCTATCATAAACAATTAAATGATTTTGTCCTAAAAGAAGCAGCATGGAAACACAGTGTACCCCAACCAACCCGGCTCAGTTGAGTCACCTTGTCCAACATATAGCACTGAAGTCGCAGAGCCTCATGTCTTTTGATGAGTTCGATATGTAGAGCACACACCCAACATGTCATACAGATAGAAAAGGTAATGAGAGTGGGTTGGCTTCTGATAGTGGCTTCCATTTCAGATCTTCTTCCTATCTTGCAAAATACCCAGATGCATTAACTCCAATGCTACCAAATCCCTCAAACCTTTTTTCTCTTCTTGCTCCTTTTTTAATTGAATAGAACAATGAAAAACCCCTTAGGTAACGTTAGAAAGCATCTCATTTCTAGCTGCTATTGACAGTTAAAACGGCTTGAACTGAATGAATGAATTGATGAAAATTTGTACGTTGTCAAACTGTGCTTTCTGCAAGATGTGGTCCGCTTACAGCCAAAGACAGAACTTTTTTCTTAACTGACATTCAGCAACGGTGGAATTGATAATGTTAAAAATGAATTCAATTTTATTTTTAAGAGTGCCAAGTCATAGCAGGGCACTTATCTCCTGGTCCCTTAGGGAATGTGGGTATTAATATGATTGGGGGAGTGGGGGAGATTCATTTAGGCTAACATAATCATTGTGGCACAGTAAGACAGTAAGACAAAATATATCAATAGGATGATCTGATATTATGTTTAGTAGTCAACATGTAGTTCTCCTATTTTGTACTTTTGCAGTGGTGGTCTTCATTTTTATTATGTTTTTGTGTACAACTCCTCTCCTGTTTATTTTTGAGTTAATTCTTTTAGGTGGTTGGGCAAATACACATGCTCTGTGGGATTCTGGTAAGGTGACTGCTGTACTGGAAACACAGAGAAGTGTGTAAGACTGCAACTCTGCCCCCTGGTCTCAAATCTGGGTTGTCACGGTTTAAGTCTACTAATAAACTAGGGTGTTCTACTTTGTCTTTGCATATGTACAGATCGATGAATGCATTCCATTATGTGAGCTAGTTTCAGGATCCTGGTATTGTACATACTGGCTCTGGTATCACTTACTTGGAAACTTAATGGACTGAACTATTGTTACCAAAGTTTATTTGAAGCTGAAGACACAACATCTCACAAGTAACAACCTTCTAAGGATGTAATGCTAAAGATGTAAGCAGCAAGTTGCCTTTACAAACAAGGCTGACAAGGGCAGAGATTGTGTGCTTAGATATCAAAATAATGAGCTAAAAAGGCTAGAAAGCTAAAAAGTAGGACTAGAAAAGTAGGGTTTGTGATAATTCTCTGAGGGTCTTTCACTATGAGAGACACCTTCCATTGTTAAAATAAAAATAAATAAAAATACCATAGTGCAGCTCTAAAGCTACTCATTCAAAAAAATCTTGATTTTTAGGTCGCAGCCTATTTTTGTTTTTCAAATTATCTATGCTATACATATTTGCCTGTGATTTTTCAAACCATATACTACTGCTTAAGATTTGAATATGTTTTTCTCCAGGCAGCCCTTTTCTTCACTTCTCTATTATATGGAACTTATCTTCTTTCAGTGTCATGGAGGGTATCATCTTTATGATCATATTTGAAAGGTGAGTTTGATTTAAAAAATATGCACTGCATTACCATATAACTTTGACAAAATTAAAGCAGAAATTCCATTCATTGTGATGGATTATAATATTTTTTCTTATTCCATCTTACTGTTTTGGATTTTTCAAAGGAAAAATCTACCAAATGAGTTGGGTTTGGGACAGAAAAAATGAAGTTTGAATGAATAAGATATTTTAGAAGCAATAAATAAGTAACTGAACAAGTTTACATGGTGTAAATGCTGCAAATTTAATAAATGCAAGTTTTTTTTTAAATGGATACTAGATACTAACACTTTCCCCTGTCAGGGGCCTTCTGGAAATTAACACTGTACTTCCACAGCTTCTGCTGTCACTACCAAATTCACCTTTAAAGCAATACCAAGGCGTTTATTAGCTATTTGAGCTGTACTGCTCCACAGTCCTGACTGTGATCTTAAAGTAAGTCTAGACTCCAGACAAGACATGACTCACTTTTCCACTGTAAACATAATTGCCCTACATCCAACACTGTGTTCAGAACATTAACACCAGTCTTACCTTTGGATTCAGAAAGAGAGGGAGGGAATCAAAGCTGAAAGAAATAAAACAAAATATACAGTTATGAATAAATGAATGAATAAATAAATAAATAAATACTGTAATTAGAATTAAATAGATACAGATGAACACAGCCACCAGGAATGCAGTCACACCTTTGTTGGAAAACATACGGTAAACACTTGGAAATACCCTGTAATGAGTTTCCTTGTGAGGCACTTAACTGCAGAAAAACCACCAACACCTTGCTTCAATCAAAATGCCTAATCACTAAACTTTCTTAATATCAACCATCTGAGCATCAGAATAGCACTGAAAAAGCAAAGCAGAAGAAGGCAATCTTTGGCAGCCCCACATGGCAGGGAGAGGGACTAGCATGTTTGTTTGCTTGTCTGCACAGACATTCAGTCTCTGAGGAATAAAGGTATTATATTAACATTTCCTGATTACTCATAATTTCCCCCTCTACCACATGCTGACTGTTTCTAAGGTCAAAATGATTAATAAGGAACTTACTCAGTAATGTTGTGTCTTCTTAGTCATACAAAAAAGTTACACAATCTTGGGAAGCTACAAACTGCATCATAAGTTTTGCAAAATTGACTGCAACATTAGTCATGAACCCCCATCCCAAATGTGGATCAAAAAGGCACTGTTGCAGAAAGAAATGCACATTCAACACTCTTAGTCCATCCATGCCATCAGAATGTTTTAGAATGTTCCTTAATCCCATATGTTTTTGATACATAGTGGTTCTAGAAAATGTAACACTATAACGAACATACTGACTAAAAAAAATCTGCACTAATCATTATTTTTATATGAAAAAGGCATGTGTAATGTAAAAGAGATTCTTGGTGATTAATCCACAGACAACTTTACAGATCCCCTCAGCTTAGAGCTCCTGACTGGTGTTGCTTACTTTTATGGGTCTGTAATGTCCTAATCATTTCCAAGAAGGTTCCTGGAAAAGAATTCTGATACCAATTATAATAAAGATAATTCTTTAAAATGAAATAATTGCAATGAATTTCTTCTGAAATGGTGATAGTGTTTTAGTCAGAGCACAGGTCAGCTGATCATGCGAGAATATGACATTTGTCTAAAGACAAACATACAATTCAAAAAATATTTCCAGTTATAAATGTAAATCAAATAATTGTTCAATTTAGTAGCATGTAAAAGGCAACTCATATTTAGTTTGAAATAATTTCAAAATTACATGGTTCCTTTCACTGAAATAAATTACAAATGTGTGAAATAAAGTGCATCCCCCTGGAGCCACAAGATTCCCAGGTGTATTTTTCTTTTAATTCAAATTCTCTATTGTATACTACAGTAAGACAACTTCCCAGCATTCTTATGCCCTGGCCAACTAACAGGTTATGTAGATGGAATAAAATAAAATAAAATAAAATAAAAACTAAATTATTTATGTATTTATTTGTTATACTTGATAATTTTTTTGTTAGACTTTTGCTATTCAAGTATAAGTGCACAAAGATGTAATAATGTAAGAATATGTAACTGAGCTTGGTATCAATGGAAATAAAAAGGACAAGAAGCAAATATTTTCTAATTTATGACATCATGTACGGACCCCACTGTCTATAAATGATAACAACATGCTGTCTGAACAAAGAGGATGACTCTGTGCTGTCTGCCAAGGGTTTGTTGACGCTCATCTCTGTTGCAGCCTCACACAGAAATATAGGGTCTTTGCATTTTGTCATGAAAAGATGAACTAAAGAAGCTTTAAACATCAGAAATGATAAGTTCATTCCTAAAATGTCAGACTTTCATTTTGTAAATATAAAAGCTTTGCTTAAATCCACAGGCTGGTGGCTGACATTCAGAGTGATGCCTGGCAGAAGCAGCTCAGTGACTGGAGGATGTAGAACAAGTGAGGGGAGGAAAAGAACAGGCAAGGCGACAAGAATAGAGAACATGTTTCTTTTTCGTCACTTCCAAATTTTGAAACACTTTCAGAGACTCTTCAGTCTTCATACAAACATGTGCCATTGCTTACAGTTCCATAGTTGAATGTATAAAGGGAGTTATTGTGTATTTAAAAGGCATTGCTATATACTAAGTAAAAAATGATGTATGATTGCGCCAACAAATAAACCATTTTCAAGGCAAAAGCTGACAATTACAAAAATTATTTCTTGGTAATGATGGGCTTGGGTTGGAGGTCACAGACAACACATGCATTGTACAAAAACTGCTCCTAATGGATGACTACTTCACTGAAAGCAGTGCAGATATTTTTACTAAGCAGAAAACACTTCAATACAAAATGAAGTGTGATATCATAGGGATTGTGAAGAATGATGTTTTTTTAAAATTTTACATTACAAAAGCTATATATAAACAAGGGACATAGGGCTTGAAATGACAGGAATACATACTGATGTCCTGTGAGTGCCCAAATATAGTATAATGTATGTTCACTGTAGAAGGGAGGAGGTACTGATGTGATCAATACATCTGAAATGAAGTGACTAGATGTTTGTCTTATTAATATTGAAGTAACACTTAGGATCAACTGGCATGTGCTATTAAACAATCGTATTAGATTTACTTTTCTTTTGGACTGAAGCTGCCAGAATTTGATATTTTGAGCAGACACTTCGAATATGACCATTTCCTAGAAGTAGAGTCAAACCAGAATATCAGCCAGGTTGATAATATTGGTTAATATAAGCCTATCACATATATGAGTGTAATATCCGACACAAGAACAGAAATGTCAGTAGAGAAACGCCAAAGATATGTTCATGGTCATTTTATCATCATAGTACAGGTGTGCCCACACCACACACTGCTTAATTTGACATTTATTAGTTCAGAATGTAGTTTTGGGGTTGTATTCACAAAGCATCTCATCCTACCACTAGGAGGCCTCCTGTATTGCACTCAAAGGATACTGATCAGGTTCATCTAAAAGGACAATCGCACAGATTTTCCATCTCATTGTGCTTTGAGGTGTTAGGTACTGCATATGTAAAAACACTTGTATGCCACAGATCCTGTGATGTCACCTGAAACAGTGTGGGTTGGTTCTGGAGACAACAAGTTTTAAAAAGGAAAACAATCTGGGGGTGTGGAGCTAGAGAGGATTAACCAGGATACATTAGCTGTACTAGTGTAACATACTCCAATCTCCAACTTAACTGCTGGGATCTAGTTCTATAGTGGGTAATGCAAGCACCAGGATTTGACAAAGAAGAAGAATGTGTGTAATTGAAAGATGTTATATTCTACATTTTCATCCTTTCAGTGACTAGCTGTCAAGGGGACTGGTTGCTGTCAGAGAATGTGGAATAAAATGTTCATCAATACATTCAGGAGAGTGAGTTATGCAAATTGAGGAAAAATTGAGATCTTCATTCAGTCTTGTGCCTGAACACATCCCATGAGCAGACTTGGACTGCTGACGGGATGTGGTGCACAGGAGGTTTGCACCATATATGCACACTTCTTGTGCAAAGCATTGTAGTCTAGCACCATATCTGCAGACATGCTTTGTGGATTATTCTTAAATCAAAAACTACTCTCAGGAGTTTCTCTTGGAGAAACTTTTTTAGAGGATTTGTGAATACAGCCCTGATTTCTTGGATCTTTTTTTTTTAAATTCTTTATTTTTGCTGTATTAATTATTGATAGAAATTTCCAGTAAAATTTAAAATTTACTGTTGCAATTGGCTTTAGTGTTAGAGTTTGTTTTTTATCCATAAAATTTTGTTCGTAGTACATATCTTTGTTCCAGCCCTTTAATAATCAGTGTCAAGGTCCTAATCAAAATATCTCATGTACTTGTGTTTTTATGTTTTTTAAAGGAATAGTAATATCAGTCAATATGGCAAATGTTTATATTGCCCTAAATAGTCAATTACTGAGGCTCTGTTCAGGAGTATTCGTTCCTCTGTTAAAGAAGAATGTACATTAACAGTCTGCAATGTGAAAGAAAACAAAACCAAATAACAGGGGCAAGATTTTCTGTTTTAGTTGATGATGATGGTGTAAAATATGGCTGCAGCTAGATGAAAATGAATGAATGAGGGAAAAGGCAGAATAATGAGGATGTCAGGTAAATATTTGGTCTAATGAAACCATCTTCTGGATTGTTAATAGAAAACATGTAAAAACTTCAGTGTTTGAAGTGTTTACTCCTGTAAAATCAAACATTGCAGACAATATATAAAGTTAACTGATAAACTGTACACAACCGTTCCAATAATGTGAGCTTGTATAGTCAGCAGTGTATCAAAACAATATTCAGAAAGAAATCAAGGAGAGGCTAGCAGATATCACAAAGTACTACACTGTTCACTGAAAATAAGACACGTTTTGTCAGACTGACATTAATCTTCACTTTGTGATGAAACACAGCTTCCTCATTCATTCCACTGTGATGGCAAAGTAGGGCTCCTGATGCAGAAGTCTTATGCAAAAAACACAGGGTTGCCAGCAAGAAAATTGCAATTGGCTCAAGCTTTTGCTGCAATGCAATATGACACACTCCAGCTGGGTACTGAACTGCCAAATCGGTTAAAATTTGTAACAAGCAAGCTGTGATTTGCAACATGAGATCATCTCAATCTCACTCATTTGATCCAGTTTTGCTGATAAAAACAAACGACATACTTGCAAACAATCTGGGATCCTGTGTGAGCTCTGTACAACAATCATTTGTAGAACATGAAGAGCAAAAAAAAATGGACTTCTGCATTATATTTCATCATTTACCATTGTGTGTACAAAGGCCACACAAGTTTCCTAATGCTTTACCATGACCCCGAAGTGTAACAAGTATTTTCTTTAGTTAAATGCATGTAACTACAGTGTATTGGGCTGTGGGCTGCCAAAACATTGAAAATCAGAGCAATACTGTGCTTTAATGTCTCCAGTGTAGACACTGGCGGTGGACAAAGCACTGCTGACATGCTGGTGTCACTATGCAACTAGTGTAGACATGGTGTCACCACTACATGAAATATACTCCTCTCACCAAAGTTCTGGCCACAATGAAAAATCAGATACTGATGACCTCACATACCAGCAACTTCCACCTCACATGGCTTGGCCTTAAAAGGATGCTGATGACAATGAGGAAGATGAGGGTGATGAGGATGATGAGGATGATGATGATGAGGATGATGAGGATGCAGTCCTGACTGTGAATAAAGCTGTTGTAGAGCTGCATCAGGAAATAATAGATCCTGGAGAGGAGAGCTTCACAGTAGGAGAGGAGACAGCATATTCAGCAGTCTTTTCTCTACAGCAGCACCTCACTGACAGTCTCATGATTCAACTTCCATTAGTACTGTGAGGAATACCAATGGCTGACAAATCTATGGTTTCAAGTGAACTATATATAAGTGCGAGATATCATGCCCATCAAACTGTGATGTAAGGCACCTTTTTACAAGTGCTACTGGTAACACATTTTCAAATAAAGTGTCTGACTCATGACCAAATACAGTATAGTAAGTGTAAAACTGCACATTAGTGACCACTGGCGAGCTGACAGTTACAGCACCAGTTTGAAGTCAAAATAAACATGACTACATGAATATTTCAAAAAGAGAGAAAATATAAAACACCTGATTATTCTCTTTTTTAAACCCAGAAAGTAACAGTCAGGAACCATGTTTTTTTGCATATGAGACAGCTCAGAGAAAGACAAAAAAACAGATTAAAAAAAATTATAACAGCAAAAAAAAAAAAAAAATTTAATCAGATAAATAAACTAATAAAAAGCAAATCATTTCTGTGGTATTATACATGTCACAGTATCAATCATTTGGAGTTTCTTTGTAGGGAGGCCATTATAACAGATAAAATTTGACTCCCTTGATAAATAAGCGTAGTAGTACCTGTAACAGTAATTTAACAATATGTTGGGTCAATTTTCAGAATATTTCATCAATAAATAAACCAGGCTGACTGATGATCAGAAGTTCTTGAAGATCTCCAAGTCCTTCTGAGTCACAGGAGGGTCTTTCTTCCAGTCGTCCTCTGGGTAAACATCAAAATTGGAGGTGTCGCCCTCGTGGGAAACTTTTGGAACTATTGGAGGCTGTGAAGACAGTTGAACATGCAGCAAGTTCAATTGCAGTTCTATAAATAATGTGAGTTGTAGAGTGATACAGTTGAGTTTTCATACACAATAAATGTTAAGTACCTAGTTCCCAGCACAGATTATAATTCAGGCCATTTCAACAACACCTATCTGTATTAAAACAATAAACCAGTATTCAGTTTTCTGATTTAACTATTTGGGATTCCTTTTCAGGTATCTAGCCTGTAACTATCATTAGGTTTGTTTCGTCTCAAAGTGACCATACTGTAAACTAGTATCGCTCATGACAAAAATAGCACAATCGGAGATTAACAACCAAATTCCAAAAAATCCCCCCAAAAAAAAAAAAAAAAAAAAAAAAATCGAGAAAATGTGATCAGACAATGGCAGTAATTAAAAGTTTGGCAATCAGCAGAAAAATCAACTTTTTTGGTTGCAACTTCCAGCATTCATAAGGCCATACTAGAGGACATTTGTACGGAGTCAAAAATACCGTACAGAGAAATAATAAAGGGCATAGCTAAGATGCAAACTTCCTATTTACAACAACCAGGTTGCAGTGTAATACAAAAGATACTGGAAAATGTTAAAAATGAGGTCACTTTGTGAAGCTTTTAAGAAGTTTTAAATAGTAATCTATGTCTGATATATTGTTTCAACAATTTTTTTTTTTATTCTTTAAAGTACTCCTCTGCTCATTCCGCTTCATGGAAAAAATTCAAAACTTTTTTTTATTTCTTAAGTCATCTCCTACTTTACTGAGAAGGCCATTCTCAGTGTTTTTAACCTGGAAGCTTCAAGTTTCCCCATCAACTGTGCAAGTTTGATACTGCAGGCTCCAGACTAGTTGCAAAGTCATAAATCTTTCAAGTCCAGTTCTTAAACTGAGATTTAAGGGGAGTTCTTCTCTTTTCTTTTGTTCAGATAAGTCTGAAACTGAAGTCAACAATATCACATTGAGGAGGTCTTGCATTTGGTGAATAGCACATTGTTTAATAAAGTAACTGAAACTTTTTGTTTTACATAATTCAACTATTTTTTTAATATGTAGAGCAATCAGGCTAGCTCCAGTCATATTGTTACACGTTTATCTAATAATTTCAGAATTTTCACTAATAGTTGCTGAAACAAATCATGATTTAGAGATTCAATTTAAAAATAGAAACAAGCAAGACTAGGTCAAAACTTAATATGGGGCTTGCCTGCCCTTTATCTGTTTCAACACTACCACACTCTGTGCTCCCATACAGTAATTTAAAGCTAAATTCCCAACAAAGCTTTTCTCAATTACAAGCTTTCTATTTCTGTTGTCAGACAACAGAACCAATATGAAATAATGATAAAAATTGTATCCATTATGACGACATGTCAACCAGAAGTCACTTCCAAGCCATTCCCAAGCTGTTGCTCTGCACTGCTAAAATCTTAATTTTATGACTGTGACGTCCTCTGACAAAATCACCAGACACATAAGTTAAAGACAACATTTGTGTTGTGAATTAGGCTATGATTACTAAAACTATCAGAGAGAAAGTTAGAACCCCTTTATTGTCTCTGTCAGATGTTGTTTGATCAATTGAATGAGACACATTAAGAGGTGTCCCTGCAAAGGAAAAGCCTGGCCTTGCACTTGTGGGGCAAAAGTGGCAACACAATTCTACCAAAAGTAGCATGGTTTGTTTAAAAAAGGCATTAGATTTTTCGCTAAGTGCTTTTGCGAAGAAAAGCCTTCTGGTTAATGGACTACCTGCTTTACCTCCTGAGCCAGAGTCATCCCTTAGTAAGCCATTAATGGTCAGGCACCATCTTATCCTTAAGACCTCATATTATCCTACTTCTCCAAGAATTCAGGCTTACTTGTGGTTTCTAGATTCTCCAGAAATAGAATGGGGGGCAGTTAACAAGCTTCTCTCTTGTGGAACCATCTCTCAGTTTGGGTCCTGGAAGCAGACACCCTCTCCATGTTTAAAAGTAAGCTGAAAACCTTCCTTTTTGAAAAAGCTTATTATAAAGGCTTGCAACAATGCACGATACTAACTGTACTTCTTCTCTGTCCCATAGTTTTGTGCCTTCTCCTTTCTCTCCTCTCCCCCCTCTCTGCCGGTTTTGCTGATCCTGGCGCTGCCAACATCTGGCTCTGTAACTGAAAACCCCTAACTGCTCCCATGATCCTGCTCAGCACCCACTAATTCAAATATTATGATTATTACTATGATTATGATTATTATCAATTTATTTAGTGTCATATTAATAATATCCATTTTATGATAATTATTATTTTCATCATTAGTCTCATTACTATTATTATATTTCTTTACTTCTTTCCCTTCTCTCTCAACCCAGCCTGTTGAGGCAGTTGTGGGAATTTTGGGTCGCTGTAATTACAACATAAAGAGTAAGGTCTTTACCTGCTCTATATGAAAAGTGCCCTGAGCTAACCTTTGTTATGATTTGACGATATATAAATAAAAATTAACTAAAGAGAATTGAGTTAAAATGATTTGCTTTCAAAGGAAACAGGAATGCTAATGTTACATGAAAAAGCCCTCACCTTCAGTTTCCTCAGAAGAACCGCTTCCCAATCAATTGACTTGAACCAGCGGTGCTTCTTCACATCATCTGCTCCATTCTGAAACAGAAAACATGATTGTAACCACATATGCTGTACAACACACGTGTGTGCAGCTTTAAAGTGAGCACAACACTCACTCTTCCTGAACATGACAAAGCTTTATATTGGACAGATTAGACATCTGCATATGGTTATGATGCATTTATTTAGCTTTTTGACATGGAGTGGGACTATTGACTACTGAGAGATTTACTAGGTTTTCCAAAGACACATCTTATTATCTCTTTTCTTCCATGGTTACATCAGAAGGAAAGTAAAAAGTAACTATTATAAACAAATAACTTTGTTTACTTTAATTGATAAATTAATATTTAAGTTTAACTTTAACTTGGACCAAATTAAGTCCAAGTCACAAAAGGAAAGCTTATAAGCTAGAGTACAAACACACCCCCTGCATAACCACAAAATCTGTCCAATCCAACATCCAGCTGCTGCTCTGTGCATTGGACCCAATTTAAATTGGAACTGTTGCTAAGATACTGTCTCTGGATTGGAGACGTGGATATTTGAGAGTGGACCGAACAGGTTGCAGACTCAGCTAGTCCCTACAGCTACAGCCTGCTGTGTGTAGATATGAGGCTGATGTTGTGTCAATGCCATCAGCAGGAGCAGATGTCCTGTATGAGCTCCAGCTGAATATTTAAGTGCATATACTGTACTTATATAGAGTATTGGGTGCTAACAGTTTACAATTATATGAATATCCTGTTTTATTACTGGACAGGTTAGCTGTGTGGCCCTAGGGATAGCAACGTCTATCAGTCTGTTGATCCACCAACTTTTGGTCCAACAGGAACCTTAAAACTCTCGGATAACATGTTCATCCTCATGGTACCAAGACGAAACACTGTAATGACACTAGTGGTACCTGAAATTTTCCTCTTAGTTTAATCATCAGCTAAAATTATTTCAATACTTTGGTTCATGATCAGCAACCTGCAAAACTAATGACAATGCTAGTCACTGTTCAAACCAGTATGGTGATCATGGTTAACATTACAACTTTTTGCCCCCAATTGAGTCCACTTTTATAAGAAGGCAAAATCAATTTAGCCTATAATTTTAAAGGATAAGTTTACATTTATTCTTCCTCTAAGCGATTTCAGTGTAAGTGATGGGAGACCAATTTTAGGCTACAGCAGTGCTTTCAAGTGGGTATCTAAGTCTTTTTAATACCATATTACCTCTTTGTATTACTATCTTTCCACAACAGGCCAACACAGAAGCAGTAACTTGTTTGTCTCAGTCAGACTGCAGGGGAGGTTTGTTCCCTGCTGAGGCTTTGTGATGCTGCATTTAGATCTGGCGACAGTGAAGCATACAACAGAGCACGGAACAACCTGAGAATAGGTATCAGAGAGGCTAAAAGAGCTTTTGGAAAAAAAAAAGTCCTCTCAGTTCACTGATACCTTATTGCAGGGATTGCAGGCAGCCACAGGCTACAAGCCTACAGCACAGGTAATGAACAATGACCCCATTCCATCTAGATAACCCCAATAAAATTTTTTTCCTGTTTGAGGTTAGGGACAACAGAGCAGCACATATGCAGGCACAGCCTTCCACCAACCAGGCACTGAAATTGACTGCAGACAGTGCCTGGAGAGTGTTCACCAACATTAACCGATAGAAGGCTGCTGATCAAGATCACATCCCAGGCTGTGTGCTGAAAGGCTGTGCTGAGCAGTAGAAAGATTCCAGAAAGAAGACTCCAGAAGAAATCCATCCTCCATGACCGATTACCGTCCAGTAGCCCTAAACCCATAGCCATGGAATGTTTTGAGCAGCTTGTGATGAATCACATCAGTTCATACCTCCCAACTAATCTAGACCCACTGCAGTACGTGTACAGAGCGAATCGGTCCACGGAGGATGCCACTGTCACCGTACTTCACCTCACACTGAAACACCTGGAGAACAAGAATACCTACGCTAGGATCTTGTTAACTGACTTCAGCACGACTTTTAATATGATCTTGCCACATCAGCTCATTGAAAAATTTTTGCTGCTGAGTGTGGATCCAGGAATGTGCGGGTAGATCTTGGAGTTTCTGACAGAGAAATGGCAGGCAGTCAGAGTTGTCAGCATAACATCCAGAATGATTACAGTGAGTACAGCTCCACCACAAGGGTGTGTACTGAGCCCTTTATTGTTCACACTGCTGACACACGACTGCTCTGCTAGTTTCAACAGTAATCGCGTCATTAAGTTCACAGATGACACCACAGTTGTCAGACTTATCACCAACAATGACGAGTCGGCGTACAGAAAGGAGGTGGAGCAGCTTGCAGCCTGGTGCGCAATACACAATCTTGCCCTCAACACCGACAAGACCAAGGAGATGGTGATAGACTTTAGGAGGACTGGTTACCGGCATCATCTCCCACTGACCATCAATGACTCCATGGTGGAGAGTGTACAGCAGCAAGTTCCTGGGGTTCCATCTGACGGACGAGCTGACCTCAAGAGAGAACACTGTGAAGGCCCAACAGTGCCTCAGTCCCTAGGCAGGCTGAAAAAGTTGGACCTCCCCATTCCAGCCATTACCATGTTCTATAGAGGCACCATTGAGAGCATTCTCATATACTATATCTCATCCTGGTTTGGCAACAGCACAACTGAAGAGAAACACAATCTCAACGGGATAGTGAGAACTGCCGAAACAAATCATTAGTGTCTCACTGCCACAGAGCAGATGGCATCCTAAAGGACCCCATGCATTTCTCTCATGGCATGTTCACACTCATGCAGTCAGGAAAAAGATACAGAAGCATGGGAGCAGAGATCACTCGGCTGTTAAACAGCTTTTTTCACACAGTAATTAGACTGCTGAACCACAGAATTTAAACAGCGCGAACAGATTCAAGTATTTTTGGCTTATTTTAACTGTTTTAATTTGTCCTAACCCAATTTTAACTTATTATCTGCTTAATTATTGTTGTTTTTACTGAGCACTGAATACTAAGTAGTGGATGTGTGAAACACAATTTTGTTTTTATATGATGCTTAAGAATGACAACTATCTATCTAGAAGCAGCATAATAACTTCAAACTAATTTTGCAATACATATTTGCATTTAAGAAAGGCTGCGGATATTTTAGTTAAACCCTAATGTTTACAGAATGAGGTCTGTTAGATTTTTTAACCTACGCTTTAGTGTTATCCCTCACTAAGTCCCTTTGGATAAAAGCTGCCAAATCAGTCAATGTAAATTTCCATCATCATTTCCACTGGAAGTGCATCAGGAAGGAACACATTTGGGACAGTATGATTATATGATTACAGCAAGCGTAACCTGTCCGTATGGACAGACTTGACAAGAAAAAAAGTTAACCTACCAATTAAGCAATTTCATATTCTTGTAGAATAAAAATAAATTTAAGTTACCAATATAAGATTATAAGAAGTGTTTAATACAATATACATATTTGTTTGGCATAACTGGAATCTGAATGTGGTTTCTTAATCAAAAGTGAATCAAATCAGGAGACGCTCATCATTTACCAATAATCAGCTGTATGTAGCAAACTGCCTCCACCGCTTTAAATTTAAGTATTCATGAAATTGTAAAAAAAAAAAAAAAAAAAAATTAGAATAAATTATTATGGCTAATCAGCTAATTGAATAATAAAAAGTTAATTTTTTGATTCCTTTTGAAACTTCTGTTAATTCATCAATTAAAGCTAATAAGAACATTGAATATTTTATTGTAGAATTTAGAGATTTTTTAAAATGTATTAATGCATCATTAAATTGAAATCAAATTAATACATTTAAAAAACCTTTCAGAATATTTCAGTAAGTTAGGTGATTGGAATTTAACACTATCATTCTTCTGATGGCACTGTTGAGCCTCCGCACAGCAGGAAAGACAGCCTATGAGTACACTACAGTCAGAGTGTTGTGTTTATGATCAATGGGACTGTTCTACAGGGGACTGTTCTACAGATGAGCGACAAATCAATATCATTGGGATTATTTGGCGTTAATCACTGGATTTAGATACGGATTTGTTTTATTGGGAGTTGGGAGTCTCCTGCTCCTTTGATTACTGTTTCACTACTAAAATAAGCCAAATGAAGCAGATTTATTTATTTATTTAGCTATTTATTTTTAATCCCCCTGTCATAATCAGGGGGCACAGTCAATATGACGGTGTTAAGGAGATTCATATATTCATCCACTCAAGACAAACAAATGCACATAAGGCAGCAGTTGGAGCTCTGACAGTTGGGGCCAGTTTGAGGTTAAATATTTTAGGGGGGAAATTATTGTTGCCCACTTGTTTTTTTTTACTCTCTGCTCTGAAACACTTCTATGGGATTTATAAAAAAACTGCTGAGACCTAGGTACTCCTATACCTGGTTCAGGTTAATATAGTCAGTAAAAATCTCAACTGATGAAAGGGAGCATGGAACTAATATGAATGATTATTGATCTTCAAGGAGGCGGGGTCAGATTATATGTATCTTACGTATAAGTATGGAACAATGCTAGAGTGTAGAGAAATTCAATCTTTTCCCAAAGTAGTTCACTCCAATCCAAAAGTCCTGTAATAAATCCTCCTCCATGGAGCTTCTGATGTTTAGTCTTGAAGAGGTGCTGTTCAACTGAACGATCATTTTGGAGGATTTTGTTTGTTGAACTTTATTGTGCATACTTTGAGATTTTTCTAATATTGAGTCTGCTCAATGATTAAAATTGACTATTGTATTTGGCTGTATTAGTATAAAATTAGATCAGATAATAAACTGGCAACATTGTGTATATCATGAAGTGATGTTTTGGAAAATTTTTCAGCACTGATACTGAACAAATTCAAACGATACCCTGCCGCAGGTAACATTTAGAGACTCACTTATAAATTAAAGGTTTTGTGCTGAAAAATTGCTATGCCAATACGTCTGTGTCCTCTGAAACTCTGCTGCACAGATTGGTCCAAGTTTTTAGTTGCTTTGTTCTTACTTCATGACTAAGTCATAAGTAATAATCTCTCTTCATTTATGACTAACTGGAACCATATGGAGTTTCAATCACACTGTGGGCCCTGTCCCATCTAGTTCTGGTCTCTGACCACTGATGTTGAACTACCTACTGAAGTAAGTAATACAGTATTCTGAGCAGCCATGTGGCTCACAGAGACAGGAAGTCTAACAAACTCACCTTCATGTTGCCTAGCCGTCTGGCTCGGTCAATGACCAGAAATTTCTTGATGAGGTCTCTAGAGAGAAAAGAAACAGTCAGTGAATCCACAGCTGTATTGTACATTTCTGAAAAGCACCCCCCCCCTCAGAAAAACTATCAGAAGGTCCGCCCCTGTCAAATTTATATACAGTTAGGTTAACGTGTATTTGGACAGTGACACAATTTTCCTAACTCTGTCTTTGTACAGCACTGTAATGGATTTTAAATGAAACCATCAAATGTGATTGAAATGTCGACTCTCAGTATTACCTTAAGGGGTTTAAAAAAAATATTGCCTTAACTTTAGCTACTAGAGCCATTTTTATATATAGTCCCTCAGATTCAGGGGCTCAAAAGTAATCAGACATTTCACTGACAGTCAGTTTTATGGCCAAGTGTGGCCCATTCCTTCATTACTTCATGTGAAATTAAGCAGATTTCAAATTAAGTTGATTCCAACTGTTTATGAGACCTCTCAATATTACGTCCAAGGAGGTACTGATGCAAATGAAGGGGTCCATCATTAGGCTGAAAAACAAAACGAGACTATGAGACAGTCGCAGAACATTTAGGAGAGGCCAAATCACAATGTAGTACATTATTAAAAAGAAGGAATACATTGATGAGCTCTAAAATATCAAAAGGGCAAGAAGACAACCAAAGACAATTTAAGTAGATGATCGCACAATTCTTTCCTTTTCTACTTGGTGAAGAAAAACCCCTTCATAACATCTAGTCAGGTCAAGATGACTCTTGAGGAGGTACATGTATCATTGTCAAAATCTACAATCAGGAAACATCTCCATAAATTAAATTAAAGGGTTTACCACAAGGTGCAATCCATTGGTCACACTCAAGAGGCAGATTAGACTTTGCCAAAAAAAAAAAAAAAAACTAAACTAAACTAAAACTAAACAAAAAAAAATGAAAATAAAAATGTCTGCCCAGTTCTGGAACTAGATTCTTTGGACAGATGAGACCAAGATTAATGTCTACCAGAATGATGGGAAGAGAAGAGTATTGGAGAAGGAAATAAATAGTTCATGATCCAAAGCGACTGTATCATCTGTCAGACATCATGAATTCAGTGTTATGGGCATGTATGGCTGTCAATGAAACTGAGTCACTGGTGTTCATTGATGATTTGACTGTTGATAGAAGCTGATCTGCTCAGATTCAGCCAAATGTTGAAAAACTGATATGACTGTGCTTCACAGTAAAGATAGCCCAAAATGTGCTGTGAAAACAACAAATGAGCTTCTCAAGGCAAAGAAATGTAATATTTTTCAAAGGCCAAGTCAGTAACCTGACCTCAATCCAACTTAGCATGCTTTTCACTTTCTGAAGACAAAACTGAAGGCAGAAAGTCTCAAAAACAAGCAACAATTGAAGGCGGCTGCAGTAAAGGCCTGGCAAAGCATCTCATAGGAGGAATTTCAGCATTTGGAGATGTCCATGGGTTCCAGATTTCAGGCTGCCACTGACTACAAAGGATTTTTTTTGAGTATTAAGAATAATCCTTTTATTTTAATATGTTTGTCCAATTACTTTCACGACTCAAGACTACAAAAAGAAATGGCTGTAATTCTGAAATGGTTAATGTAAAATTTCTGTTAAACACACTGACTTAAAGCTGAAATTCTATACTTCAATCACATCTTGATGGCTGTGTGTCAGATCCATTGTTCTGGTATACAGAGGCAAAATTTCAAAAACTGTCATTTTCCAAACACTTATGGACCTAATGGTATAGATCCTCACTAGAGGTAGCATGACAGTGTGCAAAAGGAGAAAAGGGCTAGCCAAGTGAGTTGCGACATTTTGACAATTTTTTAAGAGAAGAAAGTGTGAACTTTATCGCAGACAGGAACTTTATGAGACTTATAAATGTAATGTAATGTAGACCCCCGAGTGGGGGATGAGGGTGATTCACAGGGGTCCTAAAATGGCACAGTGTAGATTTTCTGATGAAATGTGATAACTGCCAACGAACTGAGAACTTTCAATAAAGGTGCCATATTTCATATCTTAGAAGCTGCTAACAGACTCATAAATACAGCAGCTGGATGTTGACAAGTTTTTTTTTATTTTAGTCTAAATCCTTCCTATGCTTAAAGATAGGCATTTGGAGTGTATGTCACGTGATATGTCATGTTTTAATCAGCACTAGTGGAAAATATGCTTATTTATGCCTTTTCATGATTTTATGGAGGGGAATTCATCCAGAAAAAAAATGGAAACATAAATAGGTGAAGGTAGGGAGGAAAATAAAAATAGACCAAGCTTTATTATGCAGGTCATTTTGCTTTTTTGTTTAATTGTCCTTCTGGTTGAAGGTAATTTAGGTTATTTAGGTTATTTACCTTATTTCAAATATTACACAATGTTGTTTAAAAGACAAACACACAAAAACAATAGTGTAACAATTACAACTTTGAATGTTGTGCTTACTCTGTGTTAATGTTAGGCTACACAACAGTAAATGTGCACCTTGAGCAGTAGCAACCAAAGCGGACCAGTGCAGCCGATACAACATCTGAGCCCAGAAAACAGCTATGCGGTAGATTGGTAGGACACATGATATGACGAGATCATACTAATAACAAAACACATCTGCTGTCATGCTGCTAGCATTTTGAGCGCTCCACTATAACTGACCAGAGGAAACACAACAACCTGAAACTTCAGTTCCTAGTGCTATGTTGGCTTGACATTGTCTTGTCTCTCATCAACAAGGTGTTTCTGTCCACAGAACTGCCGCTCATTGGATCCTTTTTTTTTTTGGCCCCATTATAAGTAAACTCTAAAGACTGTTGCGGGTGAAAATCCTAGGACATCAGCAGTTTCTGAAATGCTCAAACCAGCCCATCCTGCACCAAAAATCATACCACAGTCAAAGTTACTAAGATCACATTTTCTCCATTCTGATGTTTGATGTGAACAGTGAAGCTTGATCTGAAATGCATGATTTTGTGCACTGCGCTGCCTCCACACATATTACTGATTGAATAATTGCATAAAAAAGCACACAAACGTGTTCCTATTAAAATTCATGTGGGTGTAAATTGGGGCTGTCCCCAATACCATTTTTTGGGGCTTTGAAGCTTCAGTGAGATATACCGGCAAATGGTCAAAGCTTTGATTGAGGGCTGCTGAGAGAGATTAGGGTGAGAAAAGTGCTTCAAAGCTAAACAGTACTTTGTTAGGATGCAGATTGCGTTACAATCAGCAAAGGCTAAACCGTTGATTACAGCTCTCTGGTGATTTTCCAAACTCATTTTAGATTTATGATATGCCTGTTTCCTATGGTATATCTGGCACTTGCCTTTTTTTGGTTCATCTTTATGAATGTGATGCTTGATGTGCTTGATTTTTTTCAAAATCTTGCTAGCTTTGTTGTACTTGTAAGTCCATAATTTGGTCATGTATCATTGTTCCATATTCAGTGCTGGTAACATTAGATGATAGCATTATATGCCGCACAAAAGTATCACCAAGATTAAGTCTTTATCTTAGAATAACTAATAATAATTAATGTTGTGGAAAATTAATAATGTTGGATTACTGTTTCTTACCTCATGCGCTATTTGGGATTTTTGTGGTAATACATACATATAATAATAATTAAAAAGACAATTACCACGACAATGGTTGAAGCTTTGAGGCATATGGCATTCCAGTAATTCTGTAGAATTTTTTGTCTGATATTTCTGATGATTGGTAGCCACTGCTCTAACACATTCCTCCCAGGGCCCCTAGCGAACAAAAAAAAGCTTTCCAACCATATATCGACAGATGAAGAAGACATGTGGGTAGTGCTTGAGGTCAGGTCAACACAGTGTCAACATGTCCATAACAACTCTATAAACTTGCAGCTAATTTTATGACTAATGCCTAATGCCAAGACTTATATGGCTGGGTTCACCCTGGGACAGTTCTCCAGTCTTTCTGATTGTCTATGCTTAGCAGCAGCTGCTGTTGAAGACATTGTCTGCAGTCCTCTGCAAGGCCTTTCACTTCTTGATGGATGGGAGTGTGTGACATGGAACAGTGAAAGAGTGATATAAGTGGTGGAAATATTAAAATCCCTCTTTCTGCTGGCTGCAAGACAGATGGTTCAACAGCGTGAAGCTGTGGAGTCACTGAATTATCAGGGGAAGCAGTGTGTGTCTGGCCCCTTCTGGGGCCGATGTGTCAAGACCAACTGAGAGAGGTCATACTCTCTTGCGCTCTCTTGCTCTCTCTCGCTCTCTCTCTCTCACAAACACATCAACACAGTCCACCACCAGTTCGGCTACCAGTAGGGGTCCTAGTATCTGGGGTGGGGGAGAGGGTTATAGTTTATAGATATACTTCCTGCCTCAACAACAGTCCCATACTTTTCTGTTACTATAGATGTTAGCACACAGTTTTCATGTAGTATGAAGGATTATTAGTGACATTTCAGTTTTTCCTCTATAATATATGGCAAATATATTTACACACACAGATTCTTGGCTTGTGTTTTTTGACTGTGGTCTGGTGTCTGGAACTTACTTGACATAGAAATCCAGATGACGTGGGAATTCCAGTTTTCCAGCGAGGATCTTCTGGTAGATACCAAATGGGTTGTCATCAAAGAATGGTGGATACCTGTGGAGAGAAATAAATGTCATCTCCAGCTTTTCTCACTGAAGCTGCACACACTGTCACTGAGTGCAAACCCAATTTGTGCCCTGCAAAGGTGCATGATGCAAGAAACAGGTAAACCAGGTAAGAACTTACACATACTCAACTGCATCAGTTTGAACAAAATACTTTGTGAACATGTGGTGAGGTCAACATTTAGAATGGAGGTTAATGCAAACTTTCAGCTGTAAACAGAGCAGCCTTTGTTTACAGTTATTTTGACAATTACGGTGTGTATTTGTTTCTACCACCCACTGGCCTTCTGCTGGTTCACCTGACTGAATGCTTTCCAAGCCCTCCTGTTCTTCCCTCTGCTCTGGCCTGGACAAGTCATTACCCAGGAATTACATAATGGGGCTGGCTTCTAAATGCATTACGCACAGAGCATACAGGCACATAATCTCACTGGCTTGTCACACGCCAATTGCCTTCCTAGTGAAAAGATCAAGAGTCAGGAGACTGTGGCAAGGGGGCATCTAGGAGCTGGCTGTGCACTGCATTCTCCACTTGTGTGTGTGTGTGTGTGTGTGTGTTTTTCCCCAAAAATGATGCTGTCATAGCTGGAGAATCTGGGTCATTATAGCAAAATTAGGGGAGGATGACAAGATATGACCATTTTCTGACTTCAGTGTATGTTTTAAGAGTAGAAAAATAATATATGACAGAAAAATTACAAAAAATAAGATAAGTGGTTTATAATTTTTTTTTTACTCTGAATAATTCCTCAGAATTAGATATTATCTGTATAGAAAAAGGTATTTAAACAATGGGATATTAAAACTTTCAATGAAATCATATGAACAAAATGTATACATAAACCAAGATACCACATTACAGGATGTTAAAGGGGAGTTTCATAGATTACAAAGATGCAAAGATTTTCAGTAGACATTCCTAGCATACTGCTACTCCAAATGGGAGCATATATTATTTATATTATTATTATTATATTATTATTATTATTATTATTTATATTTCCCCATGAGCCTTCTCTAGAGCCTTATTCAGGAAAAATGCATTTTACCCCAACTTCAGGTAAGACAAGAAAAATAACAAATGATAAAGGTACTGTTTTTTCATTACTGTTGCAGCATCTAGGGTCCACTGGAAAGTTTACACTTTTATTCTTGTTTTCTGTCTTAAGTGTGATTTATGGTCAAAGGTTTTAAAACTGTTAGGGGAAGGCATCCCACTTGTAAATTATGTGTCCTAAGTCAACACTGCTCCAGCTCAATGACACTTTGTGGGTGATAGTCATGTTTTGATTAAAATTAACATTAAAGTGACCCT
Source organism: Istiophorus platypterus (assembly GCA_016859345.1). Lineage (NCBI taxonomy): Eukaryota > Metazoa > Chordata > Actinopteri > Istiophoriformes > Istiophoridae > Istiophorus > Istiophorus platypterus. Next base: position 301,901 of record CM029131.1, read on the forward strand.
TTTCCCATTGGGACTGACTAAATCACTATAAGCTGCAATGGGATTTCCTACAAACTGAAGTAGGGCTTCTTCTGGGGGGTACAGATGAATATAGGTGGCAGTTTTCAGTGTGAGAGATGTCAGACTTCATGTGCACAGCCAAATGCACATCTCCAAGGGTTAGATTATTTTCCATTATGAGTAAAGATCTGGCCCTGAAAGCAGGATTAAAGAGGGGAAATGTTCTTTTTCTTCCACTCTCTGTTGGCTTACTCTCATTGGGCCCTGACCCTTCCCTCAATGTTTTTGGAACTTGTGCTTCAGCCCAGAGGAGGATGATCTAGCCCTGCTGACTTTTCAGAAGCAGCCACTACATTCTTGGATGAGCACTACTGACGTACATCTACAAAACACAGCATGATGAAGACAGCTCTTGTGACGGGGGGTCTTACAGTAGTGCTCCTCCCTGGACATTTCTGGTGATGTGCTGAAGTGAGCACAGTGTCCAGTCTCTGCCAGGACTGCAGCACTTCAAAGCATGTCTCGATGAATGCTGAAAAAGGTCACATTCCTACCCCTAATTCAAAGCCATGCAGCTTTTCTTACCAGCACATAAAGAAGATGGATGTAGAGGTGAGCATAGGTGGGGCTCACACACAGCTGACCTTTCAGCAGAACTGGAAGAAGCGGCTCCATATTCGGGAGTTAAAGCAATAAGGTTTGACCAAAGGCTGTATGTCCTCTAACTTAAACTTGATGAATAAGTTATGTTTGTTTGATTACATTTTTATGGCTTAATTCCTCAATTATACACTGGTTGTTGACAAGAAAAATATAACATGAACTGATCATTAAGGATGGAGACGTCAGGGATTGAACCACCAACCTTCCAGTTGGTGGATGATCCACTCTATCTCCTGAGTCACAGCCACCCAAATAGCATGCAGACACCATTAGAGACTAGCTGGTAAACATAGTGGAGGCATCTGGCAAATAAGGAGCCCAATACTTCCTTCAGGGGCTGGGAGAAACCAAAAATAGATCTAAAAGATTATTGGACTTCAAATTAATGCTAATGTTTTGTTGTGTCTGCTGGATATGGAAATTGGCAGCTGCTGACCTATTTTGTATTAAATAGTCAACAAATATTGAATGGATTGTATTTGGCACAGACATTTGTTTTCTTGACAGGATAAATCCTAATGACTTTGAACCAAAGTGGTGCACCAATCAACCAACACTGCCATCCCTGGACCTAGCATGCCTAAAATATAACTTGTCTTCCCAGAAACACTGTCTGCATTAATCAATTTTATCCACAAGTCACACTGATAGCAGTATTTATGTCATTTGTAGGAAGGGAGTCCACTTAAAATCCATTCACATCAATTATTTTGGCTTGGAGGCAGAAATCTCAGTCAGATATCTGTACCCCTTGAGAATTTAAGCAAAAAAATGCACTTAAACACTGTACCAGAGGCAATACAATATTTAGGGTAAACACAATGCTTTTTTCTCATGTATGACAAGAGTCAAATATAAAAAGAAAAGCTTGTGAATACTGCCAAAGTATACAAGATAATGTTCAGTCAGGGCCAAGCTACTGAACTGGCACAGACATTATAATTCATCACAGATGACAGAAAACATTAGAACAAACCCAAGTGCTCTCTAAAGGGGATCAACATCATTTTTCTCCATCTACAACAATGATTCCCATTCACAGATTAATTTGTTGCAGATCTGCAGTGGCCAATAAGCAAAAAATGAATAGATTTCCCAAAATGAGAGAATAAAAACAATATGATTAATAGAATTATTCCTCTGTGTATGCAGAGTCTTTCAATTATCTGCCCTCTCACATAATTCCTCTTGCAGGGCTTTTATGTTGGATTGCATCATTATAGTACAGGTGTTCATATTATTGTGTCCACCCCGTGTATGTATTCCCAATTTTTTTAGAGAGATTATCATCAAGTTTATTCCAGTCACACATTCCTTGTCTGAGGTTCAAAGAAGGATTTTTTCACCTGACTGTCTGTGTTTGTGGCTAGAAAATGAGAAATTCTTGCTGCAGACACTTCTCTGATCAGACAGGGCTAACTTCTCATTGTCATTATGCACAGCAGCAGATTCCAGCCAGTCACTTTTGACATAACCAGCTTATTTTAAATAAAGTCTTTGCATCTTAACAGTCAAACACAATAAAACATTAAAGCGCTTTCACAGATTGTCAGTGTTAGAGACCGTTGAGTGCTGCTTTACCCGAGTTGCTTTTGTTGAGGAGAGTGCCCCCTGGTGTTTAAAATGGGTGAGGTTTGGTGTATACTATGCTATATTGCAGTACTTACCCAGCCAACATTTCAAAAATGAGGATGCCCAGAGCCCACCAGTCCACTGCTCGGCCGTGACCTTTGCTTTGAATGACTTCAGGGGCCAGGTACTCAGGAGTGCCACACAGAGTCCAGGTCCTGATCAGACAGAGACAAAATGTGTTGCAACGTGTTGTTGAAATATAGCAAAGGTCCAAGTTTCTTTATTATTCATATATTTTTAGTGAGCTATATTTGAGCTGTATTTCAGAGAGGCTCTCTGTTATTTATATGACCAAATGTTTGAGGTTATGCTTAAGAAATTATTGGATTAATCCATTGGTCTTCTGAGTATTATCAAGTATTTTAATAATCAATGAAATGTTATCAAGCACAAAGCAAACATTCTCTGGTCACAACTTATCCAATGCGAGAATTTGTTTCTTTTCTGTTTTACACAATCGTAAATTAAACATCTTTAGGTTTGGACTATTGGTCAGAAAAAAAGCAACCACTGTGATAATGGCACCTCGGGTTCTTGGAAAAATTAATGGACATTGTTCAGTATTTCCTGACAGTTTATTCACTGAAATGTTTGATTAATAAAATGTAAGAATAACATATTTCTAAACATAGAACTAACAGATTACCCAACTAACAAAACCATTGTTAGTTGCAGTCATTGTTTGAGGTGCTGATTATGGAGATTTCAAAAATATTCTAAGGTATTGTTTTTTTTTTACAATTTTATATTTTTTTCACAGATTTGGTCTAAGTGATAGCCAGGAGACATTCAAATACATTCATACAAGGTGATCATTAAAATCTTAATATCTTAAGTGTTGCCAGCAACCAATGTAGAGGTGCTAAAATTGGGCTCTATGCATTCATCTGTTGGATCTTGAAGTCTTGCTGCAGCGTTCTGCTCCAGTTGAAGCTTGAATAGGCTGTACAGTACATGACTTCTCAGGTCTTTTAACGAATCACCAAAGATGAGTGTCAGGTGAATGGGCTGGCTATTTCTAGCAGGACATTTGTCATCAGAGTTGCCATACTGAAGTAATTAATAGCTGTAACGCAAGACTAGGTCAAAATGCTGGATGATGTATAGTCAATGTGCGAATTTGAGGAGGCTGTCGAAAACTGTTGAAGGACCACTGTAAACAACTACTTTCAATGGTAAGTAACTAAAGCCTACTAAAAACATCGCTGAATGTCAACAGAGGAGGTTTTACAATAATTAGCAAATCCAAACCATCATTGCATTGTTTTTGCAGGTCTTTTAACGAATCACCAAAGATGAGTGTCAGGTGAATGGGCTGGCTATTTCTAGCAGGACATTTGTCATCAGAGTTGCCATACTGAAGTAATTAATAGCTGTAACGCAAGACTAGGTCAAAATGCTGGATGATGTATAGTCAATGTGCGAATTTGAGGAGGCTGTCGAAAACTGTTGAAGGACCACTGTAAACAACTACTTTCAATGGTAAGTAACTAAAGCCTACTAAAAACATCGCTGAATGTCAACAGAGGAGGTTTTACACTAATTAGCAAATCCAAACCATCATTGCATTGTTTTTGCATTCTGCCTAGTGTCAGCCACTTTTAGACAGAGAGTGCAAGTGTACTGAGAAGAGTGAGAAGAGTGTGAACAATAAAAGGAAATCTAAAGCAGAATACTTGGCTTTGGCTCTCCATCCTCATGGCTGACAGAGCAGCTGATTGACACTCTGCAGATGTAACAAACATGAACAGTGTTTTCTCTGAAAGTCACTTGTCCTCTGGATGAAGAACACTTGGCCTGGCGACAGCCTTTCATTGCCAGTCACCAATACCACCTGGGTAATGAACTCTTTCGGCCAGTTGCCATGGCGACAGTAATTTGTATGGAAATTATGTTGATCCTTGTGGAGAACGAGGAGGCTCCTGATGTTGGAGGAATAAAACCTAGGTACAGGATGGTATAGAAGCATGACCTTAAGGAAATAAGAGGTGTTGTTGCTCTTCAGGGCATGTATGTCCTCACACAGGGCTTCATGTTTAAATGTGCTGATGAATGTATATGCCAGCAGGGGACACTGTGGCAGCACAGGGAGGGCTGGGCTGTGATGACACTCCATCACACCCTGAACATGGAAAATACAAAAGAGCTGGTAGCAATGAGGCAGTTGTCTTACTCTCTCAGGCAACTCTGCTGCCCTCAACTTATATAAGTGGATCACTTGCACATCAGAGACGTATCTACTTCCCATCTGTTTTGCTCTGCCAGTCTGGGGAAAAATGTAATCCGACTCCATTATGTTTACATGTCACCGGGGGTCAACACACTACTGGATGAAATGCTGGATAGAAACACTGCAGTAGTGAGGCTACAGTGCAGATAGAAAGCTGTCTCTTTTCCTCCACAGTGCATCTTTTCAAATCTGCTATGGTCACAGGGAGACCTTGCTTACTGTGTATCAAATTCAGACTAAATTACATCAGTCGGGGGAAGTTTGTCCTTCAATGGCATTGCTATGGGTCTCTTGGAGTTCAGAGGATTCCCTAAAATTCCCAGAGGACAACATTAGCTTTTCAAGGACACTGAATACACATAGGAGATGAGGAGGATATCTCTTCCTCATTCCTCGACTTTTAAACACTATCTGTTTAAAGGTAGTGAAATGTCTACATCATCTATTTAAAAAAGTTGATTATGTTATGAACTAATGTGCAAAAATTAAATAAATAGTGCAAATAAAATGCTGCTACCCAATCCAGCAAACAGTTTGAGAATTCAGGGTCAAACAAACTGGTACTTAAGATGTGTGGTTATATCTAAGTGAACATGTTTCTACTTTTTCTAAATGTCCCTGGTTTATGCTGTGGACAAATCACCTGGAAGGTCAACTTAAAACCATATAATGGTCCTCCAAATAATTACTCACTGAGAAGCAGAAAAATATCAAGATGGCCAGAAGAATATTGTACGTTGAGACTATAGCTGATTATAACTGTCATCCAGGCCAGGAGCTAGTCACCAACAGGGAGCTCTGCACAGTCAGTCCAACTGGAGATGTTCCTTTTTTCAAAGTTAAGAGCCAGACATAATTTTGTTTTAATGTGATTATGCAGAAACCATTGTCCCAAGGCTCCAGTAAGCTTTAAACAAGATGCTTGTCAGATCATCTTAATGATTTCTGAAACCCTTTCCCAACCTTTCCAATTGCGGAGAAAGCCTCCAACAAATCTTACTTCCTGAGATGGACACAATCATGCCCATGACTATCCAAGAGAGCCATAATTCCATTTGTATTTGTATGATTCACTGCATCAAAACTACAGAGACAATCAAAAGACACAGAGTTACTGGAAGAATGCAGCAGTTGGTGGATATGACAGCACTAGTGAATCAAATAGACAAGATAACCTAAGCAGCATTAGATCTGCTTAACTATTTTTAAAGTTTAAACCCTGTTTGATTAAGATCTAGGACTGCAACTAATCTTCATTTCTTCATCAGTGAATCTGTTGATTATATTTTTTGATTATCTGATTAGTTGATTGGTCCATAAAATGTCAGACTATCGTGAAAAATGCTCATCAGAAGTTCTAGGTGTCCAAGATGGCATATCTAAAATCACTTTTTTGTCACAAATAAATTAAAAATAAATCACTTAAAAAAATTCATTATCAAAATTGCTGCCGATCACAACTTAAGAAAACACTCCTAAATTAGATATTGAAGAAATGATTCCTGCTAGCTGCTAACAAGTCATATTGTATAAATGTTGTTGTTACTGGCTCATAAACACTTCACCTTATAAACAAAAACAAATCCAAGATAGAGCCAAGTGGAGATATAAAACTAACCTGACCTACTTTTCTATCAGGCCTCTCAACATCTTAAATTCAATACTTGTAGACGATTCATTCAACCAATTTTTATGTCCCTTTCATATCTGCCTGCTTATACTTAATTCACTGTAAATTTGATCTCTTTTAGGTTATTTTAACTAATTTATAAATTTTGTTGTAATACTTGTCAATATTGATTCTGATATAATTTCGATCACCTGTCAGAGAGCTTCTTAGCAAAGCCGAAGTCTGTCAGGCGGATGTGTCCTTCACTGTCCAGAAGGATGTTCTCTGGCTTCAGGTCACGGTAGACGATTTCTTTGGAGTGGAGGTATTCGATGGCACATACGATCTCAGAAGTATAGAAGAGGCCCGTGGCATTGCTAAAACGCCCACGGCTGCGTAGGTAGCTGAACAGTTCACCACCTGGCACGTAGTCCATCAGCATATAAAGGAAGCGCTCATCATGGTGAGTCCAGAACCTGAGAAACAACAGACATGATACACAGGTGGAATAGCATGCAATCGGTTAAGTCAATAGTGAAAGCATTACTGCTTTAGCACTGCTACTCTGAACTCTATTTTTTACATTGAGATGACCTTTGATTATGGCCATCAATAATAATAATTGTCAATCTTTGATGAGCAGTCTGAAAAGTGAGCAATTGTGACCAGAATGCAGTCACATAATTCTTGTTTACCCTCATTCAGAGCAAGAGGCAGAGAGAGAGAGAGAGAGTGCACACGAAAAACATTTCCCTTCACCCACCTTAACCTCACAAAAACACCTGCCTCAGAATCAATCTGGCAAAAGGATTTTCCTAACAAAAACATTCCCGCAATCTGGCACAACATCAACCTGACAGCAACCCACAATGTACAAACATAGATTTCCAAATTAGACACAGGAGGATCCTCACAAGTGTCATCCTGCACCAAATCAATAAAATTTTATGGGAGAGACTGCACGATATGTAGGGAGAAAGAGGCCTTGGAAAACCCCTTCCTCAACTGTCCTGTCTGCATCCACTTCACGGAGCAAGTCAAGGAGCTCCAACCAAAGGAATGGTCTGGGACTTTACTATTTGGAATGACACAGAAAACGGCTGGATAACATTATCAATTAATTAACATCATATTCTCAATGGCAAGACACATCATTTACATTTCAAGGAATTACACACTATATAGAAAAAAGGGAACAAGGAATTAGAGAAATGGACGTTACTCACAAACTTGATAAATCCACACACAAGAACAATGTACACAGCCAACACAGGACTTTTTGAAAAAGTAGCAGCAATAGTGAAAATAATGGAAAACAAGGACTTGGAATCTGCCTTTAAAAACACTTGGGTTGTATTGTTTGATCTTTATCTGTAGATTTGTTTTCTTTGTCTTCTTCTTTTCTTTTGTTTTCTTTTCTTATTTTTGTTCTTAGATAATTTTGACTATTTCACTCAATTTCATTTTATTTTTTCATTTCACATCACTTCATTTTTTATGTATTCTACCTTAAGTTTGTTGCACTTCTGTCTCTTTCCATCTATCTTTGTGTCCTCTGCTTGGTGAGGGTATTGTTTATATTCGAGGAAAAATGCTTGGTTTCCTAACATAACTGTTATCTACAATGTAAATAGTATGTGGATATTTAAGACGTTAGGACTCCTTTTTGATAATGAAACAAATAAAAAAGCCCAATATTGCATTAGGAGTTTGACTCTGACTATATTGTGCTGAAAGTGTTAAAAAACCCCCACAATATTTTTTTTTTTTCCACTTCTAGCTACTGCTGGTATTAGCAAATGTTATTTAATACTAAAGGTCACCGAAATCTTGGGGCAGCAAAACAAACTACTATGTTTTAATAAAGTAGTCAGGCAAATATTTCCCTTTTTCCATCATTCTGTGAGCAACCATGATATTATATTCTGCTTTACGCAGCATGAGTCTGTAAAGAGCAGGGCACAGTAAAAAGAGTTGGTTACCTGGCTGAAAAGTTGGAGGTGTGCAGTCTTTCACCTGCAGCTCTGAATCTAACAGCTCAATACGTCCAGTCCTTGTTGTTCCATTACTCCCTGCAATATTTCAAACTGATCTGCTATCCACCCCTTTCTGTGACTACTTCATTATAAATATCAACTCATGTTAAATGCTTTTACGGGTAAGCTGCAGCAGTAGAGAATGTTCAGTTTGCATAAGCAGTAATACATAAGTTTTTCTAAGAACAATGCACCCAGTTCACAATACTACAAAAATGTGTAAAAACTGCAATACTTACATCAGTGTGCCATAGACTAAATCACCATTGTGTTACCTCATTTGGTGACCAATAGTGACATAACAGACATTTATTTAAATAGAAGTCTTCGAGAGTTCCACCTTAAACTCTTTAAAGACATGCTGAATACTAAGTTCTTCTTCAGTCCATGGTTTTCCAACGTGTCCTTTGGAGGGCACAAGTTAACGTATTTTCTGACAAGTTGAGGAAATCAGATAAAATTAGAGGCTGAATCAGTCATAGACACATTCATCCCCGTGTGGTTTGGAGCAGTGTGTAACAACGTTTTTAGCTGGAAGGATACATCATAAAAACAAGAGAGTACTGTCAGTGATGAAGATGAAGGAGGCTCCAGTGTTTTCCATTAGTGTTGGCTGCTTGCCACAAAGACAATTACAGACTCTTTCCTACAATGCTATTTTGTGTCTTCCTTTTTCTCTTTCTGTTTTCTAAAGTGATTACCCCAATTTGCAATCAGTTTTATTTCCTGATATACAATACATAAAGCTATACAGTATGGACATGTTATGTATGCTAGAACAAAAAACAGATAACTGTTAATTTTTTAGTTTGTCTTTTCTATGATGCTTTGTTTACTTGGATCTCGAGAAGTACAATGGCATCAGAAAGTATTCCGACCCCTTAACTTTTTGCACGCTGTTTTTTTGATTTAATTGTAAATTGATTAAATTTCTATCTTTGCCCACAAATCAATCGAAAACTAAGATGTCTTATCTACAAACATATTCAGAGCTTTAATTCAAGGCATTGTAGATTCCCTTTTTTTAAAATTAAAGCTTCAAGTCATCTTTGATGAGCTACTTCTACATAGTGCTTGGAGTTCTATGCAAAGGGTTCAGTTTTAACTAAACTTTATTTTCAACAAAGCCAAGAAGCTGTTTATCATTGTGAGATTCTGGAAATATTTCTGCTCTACTAGTCCTTTCAGTACAGCAGTTTTCCATATTTGGAATGCTATGAAGATAAAATTTGAACTAGGAAAAAAAGGGGATAACTTTACAGTAAGAACTGATGGTAAGACCAACAGTAACACTATCAACTATATACAAATTCAGCATTTGTATTTCCTTTCCTAAAACAATGAGATTGCCATCATCTGTTTGTTAGATTAAAGTATGAACAGCAATGTAAGAGTTAGGGCTGACCCTTATTTTGCAATTCAAACATTCAAATTCATTTGAATGAACTACATATCATTCAAACTTTGTTCAAACTTGATTTTTACCTAAGGACACCATATTACCATATTATACTGTGTTGTTTATTATAAGTCTGAGGTCAGAGCTCACTCTACTATATAATTTATACCATCTATAATTTAACCATTGCTTCATCCTCTCTACTTGTAAAGCTATCGTTAGCTAGATTCACAGATAGTGTTGCTTTTGTTTTATTGAATATATATCAGATTTTGAAAGTGAAATTATATCACAGCATAAATGGATGAGACTTTTGGAAATTGTTATTCATACAAAGAAACAGTTTTATGAATCATAAATACTTTAAAGTTTGAGTGCCATAGGTGTTTTTCTCTTTTAGATCTTGACTTGTGGCATAATTTGAGTGGTTTTTTATATTATGTTGATCTAAATAATAATAGTAAATTATTGATATATCATAATGCAGTTTTTCTGGCATATACATTTTGCAGTGAGCGCCAATAGATTCCTGATATCGAGGTGTCTAGATAAAGCCATTAAAATTCCCTTCATTAGAAAAGTTCAACCAGTGAACCGTGCCCCTGCCCCTAGTGCATTGGTGGGTAAGAATGGTGGGTGTACTCACAGACGGATCAGAAATGGGTGGTTGACCTCTGTCAGCACCTCCTTCTCGTTGTGGACATGCTGCTCCTGCTTCAGTCGTATCACGTCGTGAATCTTCATCTGCTTCAGGGCGTAGAAGGCCTTGCTCTTCTTGTCCTTGACTAGGAAGACTCGGCCAAAAGTCCCTGTGCCTGAGAAAGGGGTGGGGGGGTGTTAAACAGAACAGGAATCCACAATACACTGAGTAACTTGACCATGACAAATAAATGATTATATAACATTCTGCATTTATTAATTATGTTTGGGTGCTGTACTTTACTATACTGATGTACAAACCTCTCTTTTACAGTGGGATGAAAAAGTTTTGGGTGTCCTTGGTCAGAATTTGTTTGACTGTCTTACATGAATAAAAGATAAACTGACTTTCAAAAGGCATAAACTACATATTTAGTAACACCCCCTTTGACAAATATTACAGCTTTTTGTAGTCAGCTAAGAGTCTTTTAGTTCTTATTTGGTGGAATTTTTTCCATTCTTTCCTGCAAAAGGCTTCTAGTTCTATGATATTCTTGGGATTCTTGCATGCATCTATCCACAGATTTTTGATGATGTTCAGGTCAGGGTACAGTGAGGGACATAGTAAAACCTTCAGCTTGCACATCTTGGGGTAGTCGGCTGTGGACTTGTGTATTTAGGATCGCTATCCTTTTGTAGAAGTCTTCCTCTTTCCATCTTCATCTTTTTACAGAGAGTGTGATGTTCACTTCCAGAATTTGCTGGTATGTAACTGAAACCATCCTTCTCTTTACCAGTGCAACATTTCTCCAAATATTTGGACAATGACACAATTATTGTTATTTTACATCTCATATACCACCACAATGAATTTGAAACTAAACCTTCTGGGGGGGGGGGTAACTTGTACCAGAATGACGGGAAGAGAATAGTATGGAGGGCTCTAAAATACTTATTCAAACTGATTAAATAAGTAATGCGAAAAATATATAAATATGCATCATTTTAATTGACTGTTCATTTTCAATAAATCAAGTAATGATTATATGTATAAAATGAGAAAAAAGTGAGATACGCCCATCAGAATTTATTCAGTTTATTATTTTATAATAATGTTAAATAAATAAACAAAAAGTAAAGGAGCAAGTCATCACATCTAAGAAGCTGAAACTAATGAATTATTCGCAGTTCTGTATGATAAAGTGACCGTTGTTACCCTAGGGTTGAGAAATTATGATCAGCAATTTGTCACTATTTTCTGACATTTGATTAATCAAAAAATAGCATGCAGACTGATTGACCTAAAAGTGTTTGGTACCAACTAAAATGTGCCCATTACACAGGCTATTGAAAGCTACCATACCAAAACCTGGCGTCACATACTTTGACAGACCTCTTCCTCTTTAGTTATTGTTTATTTTTTGTATTAATCATAATTTTGAAAAATTTAGAATATTTTCAATTTTTTTAATATCAAATGAAAAAAATGCATTTGTTTTCTGGGAAAAGGTTTATGTTTCTCTGAGTAAAAAAAACATTTATAAACATGATTTTTCAGGTTGGTACATTATAAAAATTATTCTAATCAAAAAAACCCAACAGGATAAACTATTCAAATATCTATTTATCTATTTATCTATTTGTGTGCATCATGTTCAGAAGAGGGCAAACAATAAAACGATACATAACTACTTGGTTGCATATTTTTTTCGAGATGTGCCCCCAGGGTGCTAGTGCTGGAATGGTATCCTAACTGTTCCACAATTCTAACGTGTACTGACCAATATCCAAAATATTTCCGGACAAGGATTTTAGCTCAGAGTGCACATCACTGTCTCTGGGGCTGAGTTGTGAACGCATTGCTCTCATTATAACCTTGGTGGCCCTAATATGCAGTATGTATTATCAATTGTGGATTCATGACTGAGCAGCGTTTTTATTGTAGTTGGTTGGGGTGGGGCTTATTGGTGGTAAGCTTAACCTCCAATGATTTCAGTCTTATAGGCAGCCTATTTTAAATTTAATCCACTTGTTTAAAAATTGTTTAGGAAATGAGTGTCTTCTTCTTTTTCTTTCGGCTTTTCCCTTTAGGGGTCGCCACAGCGAATCAGTGTCCTCCATCTAACCCTGTCTTCTGCGTCCTCTTCTCTCACACCAACTACCTTCATGTCCACTTTCACTACATCCATAAACCTCCTCTTTGGTCTTCCTCTAGGCCTCCTGCCTGGCAGTTCAAAACTCAGTATCCTTCTACCAATATATTCACTATCTCTTCTCAGGACATGTCCAAACCATCTCAGTCTGGCCTCTCTGACTTTATCTCCAAAACCTCTAACATGTGCTGTCCCTCTGATGTACTCATTCCTGATCCTATCCATCCTGGTCACTCCCAGAGAGAACCTCAACATCTTCATCTCTGCTACCTCCAGCTCTGCCTCCTGTCTTTTCCTCAGTGGCACTGTCTCTAGACCAAACAGCATCGCTGGTCTCACCACAGTTTTGTACACCTTTCCTTTCATTTTAGCTGAAACCCTTCTATCACACATCACACCTGACACTTTTCTCCACCCGTTCCAGCCTGCCTGCACACGCTTCTTCACCTCTTTTCCACACTCTCCATTGCCCTGGACTGTTGACCCTAAGTACTTAAAATCCTCCAACTTCTTTATCTCTTCTCCCTGTAACCTCACTCTTCCACTTGGGTCCCTCTCGTTCGCACACATGTACTCTGTCTTGCTGCGGCTAACCTTCATTCCTCTCCTTTCCAGGGCAAATCTCCACCTCTCAAGCTTCTCCTCCACCTGTTCCCTGCTCTCACTACATATCACAATGTCATCTGCAAACATCATAGTCCATGGAGATTCCTGTTTAACCTCGTCTGTCAGTCTGTCCATCACCATAGCAAACAAGAAGGGGCTTAGAGCTGATCCCTGATGCAGTCCCACCTCCACTTTGAACTCCTCTGTCACACCTACAGCACACCTAACCACTGTCTTACAGTCCACATACATGTCCTGCACCACTCTAACATACTTCTCTGTCACTCCAGACTTCCTCATACAGTACCACAGTTCCTCTCTGGGCACCCTGTCATGCGCTTTCTCCAGATCTACAAAGACACAATGCAGCTCCCTCTGACCTTCCCTGTACTTCTCTATCAACATCCTCAAAGCAAATACTGCATCTGTGGTACTCTTTTTTGGCATGAAGCCATACTGCTGCTCACAAATGCTCACTTTTGCCCTTAGTCTAGCTTCAACTACTCTTTCCCATAGCTTCATTGTATGGCTCATCAGCTTTATTCCTCTGTAGTTGCCACAGTTCTGCACATCTCCCTTGTTCTTAAAAATGGGCACCAGCACACTTCTCCTCCATTCCTCAGGCATCTTCTCACTATCTAAGATCCTGTTAAACAACCCAGTCAGAAACTCTACTGCCGCCTCTCCTAGACACTTCCATACCTCCACAGGTATATCATCAGGCACTTGGTCCTGATGATATACCTGTGGAGGTATGGAAGTTTAGGAAATGAGTGTCTGTACCCTGAAATAAAAAAGATATATAATGGTTAGGCTACATCAGTAAAATTATTTAAACAAGTTAACTGACCTTGAAAAGATTTTGAATATTCATATTATACTGACAGATTTTTGTTCATCTTTTAAAAGCCAAAAATAAATAAATAAATCAGTTCCAGACTACAGTGACGTTTTTTCACTGATCAATACTAGAAGATGATCAAATGTTTTGTATAAAAAATAATGAGGAATAGTAACAGTAACTTTCTATAAATGCAGTGGAATAAACAAGACTAAGTCAAAACCTAGTATATGCTTGGACTGCTTTTTATATGTTTTCTTCTCTGCTTACTCTCTGCTGACACACACAGTATTTGAATACAGCAGAATTCCCAATAAAGCTGTTTGCATTTATATGTTTTGCTGTTTCTGTTGTCAGACAATGGAACAATTACAGAAGAGTGGCTGAAACATCACCCATTTAGACAACATGTTAACCATTAGTCACTTGCAAACCATTTTCAAGCTGCTGTTCTGCACTGCTAAAATTCTGATTTTATAATTGCAACCTTGTCTGACAAAATCACCAAAATCACCATACTTAATGACAACAGCTGTGCTATGATTTCAGCTATATTTACTTGTAAAACGATCACTCAGAGAGAAAATTAGAAGCTCAGTCACATCTGTGTCAGCTGCCATGTAGTCAACTGAATGAGACACACAGAGAGGTGTGGCTGCAGAGGGAAAGCCTGACCTCATGCTCGCAGTGCAATACTGGCAACACTCAGCTATGGAGAGTAGCAAAGGTTTGTCCAGAGAGTTGCTAGATTTCTCAGTTGGTGCTTTTGTGAAGAAAAATCAGTGAGGGTGTGGGAAAAGTCAGGAAATCTAGCAACAAAGACACTAAATTGGCAAAACGACCCCCTAATTATGCAAAAGAAACTGTCTGAGCTAATTAATTTTGAAAGCAGAATGGCCAATGGGGAAACACTGAACAGTGGTGTAACATCAGCACTCAGTCACCTGACATTTGGTTGACCAATGGAGTATTCATATCATCGATCAGTCAGTCTCACACTTTTTTGTTTATGCAGCCGGCACCACTTCTGCAGTCCAGCCAAAAACTATAGGTAGCCTGAAATGGAAATAATCAAGCAAATAAGTATCTCAAAACTGTACTTAAGTACAGGGCTTGAACAAATGTACTAAGTTAATTTCCACTTCTGGAAATGCATCACATGCTTCCAGCTACAATACCTTGAGAAGTGAAACTTTCACATCATTTTGCAGAATGTAACAGGGAAAAAGTACAGATTATGTTGTTCAGTGAGTTTGGCTCAGGCTGTTTCAGATATTTTAAAGGCCAGGTGTACATTTGAAGTGTTAAATACTGGCATCAGCCCTAAGAATCCAGCAACAGTGAGGCTCTGATGAAATGGTAACAGGCTATTACTGATCCTGACTTTGCATGCAAGCATTAAACTGTTTGCCTCCAGGGGAACACATGAAACTTTAGGTTCAGAGTACTATCTCTCTCTAGACTAGCTTTGGAGTCAGTTACATTCCTTTTGTGTACATGTCAGAGATATTCAATAACACTGCTATCTGTAATCCAATATGATCTGCCAGCAATGAAATAATAACTGATGCTCTCAAGTGCGACATAAAATTTATGTGTTGCTGTTAGAAACAAGATTTTTTTTCCGAGTTTAGTTCCAACTTCATTTCTTTTTCTAACTTTTAATGGTGTGTCATTTTTGCAGTATATATTTATTTCTACTCAAGGTAAAGTGTTGAGTAACTGTGCTGATATTATTTAAATAAAAAAAAAAAAAATCCATTTCCCTGTGGGTCGAGGCAGTTGGAAGGGCAGTAGCGGTGGTAAACCCTACAGGAGCAGGCAAGTTCACCAGAATGACAAGGACACTTTCTGTGGCCTCTTATCACCCTGAGTTCTGGGTTGTTGTTTTTTGAGAGACGAGAAGAAGCATTTGGCACTTCATTCCTGCTGTGCTGATGAGCAGTAAGGGAGACAATAAATGGTTAATGACAATGTGTGACACAACAGCCACTCTCAGTCAGAGTGTGGATCTGCTATAATTTCCCAATGAAATACTGGCTGTCCTGTTCCTCTGCTTTACCTACAATGAACCTTTGTCTCAGGTCAACTGGTGTTTCCATGGCAACATAGAAACAGCAGTACACCTTTTCTGGCAGATCCCTTATATCTCCATAACTTTTCAAAAAGAAATGCCTTTTTGTTATGTAACTACATCTCTAGGATCATCTTGTTGCTTTTTAAAAATGTTTCCAGGGTGTCTTATAGCTTTATAATTACACTTCATGCTTATTCAGATCAGGTAAGGCCATTTCACAAGAGCAATAAATGTGAAAATCAAATTGAGCCCATCTTGCTTTTCTTACAGTAAGGCCTGTAAGAAAAATGTCTTGACTACTTTATCATACCAAGAAAGCATTCCAGCCTGACCATTACAGCAACTTAGGTTATCACACATCTTCATTATACATTTTGTCCAGAGAGTATGAGAATTAGGAAAAAAGGCTTAAGAGAATATATTAACTGATATGTTTAAATCATTGTGGCCAATTTATACTTGTGTGTTAATCAGACTATAGAGTTCATGCATATAGCTACTGTAGCTATGTCACAGGCTAGACAGAAGCAGACATCACTTCATTATGTAACTACATATCAAGGATAAAGTGGCTAGGGAAACCTCAAAAACTGTAATTGGTCAGCATATATTTTTCTCCAAAAAGTTTCTGATACTGGTAGAGAAGTCAATATAAAGCAGGTTGAATACTCAGCCGTTATCACTTTCTAGTATCACACATCTAACAAAGACATTTACATTTACATTGGTTATTTTGCAGATGCTTTTATCCAAAGCAACTTAACATGGGGGACAACACTTAAGCTTCAGCAAAGTAGGAGACCTTGAATGGACCACATTCTGGACCATCTGAGTCAGGTAAGGCCTGATTTTTCTTATGTTGTAGAGTGCAAAACAGCACAACCAGGAGTCAGATGCAAAATGATCAGAGAGGGATAGCTGGTCACCACATGATGTGCAGGTTTCTTGCAAACCTTGGTTTGGGGTCAGAGATGAAGAGGCGTTTTTGATGCTGATATCGTGAGAGTTCGATTGACCAGGATGAGTCAGAGCTGAGTCTTAGATTTATTTCAAGATGGCGTACCTTCATCAGTGTGGATATGTTTGAGAGACAGGCGGAGATCAATGCCAAGACCATCTGACAGGAATGATAGGTATACTTGGGTGTCAATTGCATAGCAGTTATATGAGAAGCCATGTGGGTGGATAATGGGACCCAGGGAGGTGGTGTATATTGCAAAGAGGAGGGCCCTAGCGCCAAGCCTTGGTGCAACTCTGTGGGGAGGGAATGGGGTAAGGAGCACATCCTTGCTATGACACACTAAAGAAACACCTAGTGTGATAGGATATTAAGCAAGAATACACTTTGCCTGATATGTCCATATTGGAAAGTACAGAGAGCAGGATGAGATGGTTAACCACATTACAGGCTGCTGATAGGTCCAGTAAGGTAAGGATCCGGGACTGAGCTGTGGCTGCCCTTAGGGCTTCTGTCACAGACAACGGAGCTGTGTCAGTGGCCACTCCTAAAGCTTGACTGATTTGAGCACCTTGTGAACGGAATTCTGAGACCTGTATGAAAAGTGTTTTTTCAAATAGATAAGAATGGAAGTAATGAAACTGGTCGAGTGAAGGATTTGTAAACTGAGTTACCTGTGATTGTTTGAAAGAGGATGGAAATGTTCCCAAAGCCAGTGAAGTGTTTCTCACATGTGTAATAGCTGTCTTAATCATGTGAGATATAGCTTCGGGGAGGAAGTGGGAATAGGATCCATTGCAAATTCTTTTGGATGGTTACCAAACAGGAGTTTGGATACCTCTCTCTCAATGAGAGAGGAGAATTACAGAAGTGATGGAGAAGGACATGTAGTAAGACTGCTACATGTTATGCTTTTTCATGCTTTACATTTAACTACAAAGCTGAGTGAGAAAGGTCGTGAGCTAGTGACCAGAGGTGGCAGTGAAGGGCATAAGAGCAGAAGGGGACTGCTACATGTTTGGCTTGTTGGTGCATTGCCCTTGGTGATAGGGAAGACCATGGCGTGTGATGTGCCTTTTATTGGGCAAGAGTGGTCTTCTCTGAGTGGTCTGATAAACTGGCAAATGATGGCTGCCACCTTTTCAATAAAGGAGAAGGCAACGTTTTTGTGTGGTAGAGGAAGTGAAGGACTCCTAATATTTTGAAGTTGGAAAATAATTTCTCTGTGTCTAGTATAGCTGATCTTATCATTGTAAAAAGTGGTTTGGGCTGCAAGGATACTGATGAGAGGGAAAATAGGACTGAACCCTTGAAATGAGTGGGGTTACTGAATTTCTGCCATTTCTTTCTCAGTAACTCTATGATTAGTACAAAATTTTCTGATAATGTCAGTCAGCCATGGATGTAGCAGGTTAGAGCAAGCAAGTTTGGTGGACAGAGAACACAGGCTATTCAGACTTGAGGTCAGTGTGGTACAGAAACAAAAACCCTGTGGCATCTTTGACCAATAGTGGGGAATATATGCTAAGAGTAGGGAGGGCAAGGGCTACCACTGAGGAAAAGTAGGTGGGAGACAGGTTGTGGAGGTTGTGGCAGAAAGAAACCAGAGGTGGTTTGAACATAGGGCAGTTCTTGGAGGCATACAGTGAATCACATAAAATTGTGGTCAGACTTTTAGACAGTCTGTGGCACAGTTTCAGAAGAGGATGAGGTCAAGTTCTTCACCGTTTTTGTTAGGTAGAGGGCTGCAATCTTGTTTTATGTCAAATGAGTAGATGCATCTCCACTGCAAGCCTACTGTTTACTGTGATCATCGTTCTCTATCACGGGGACCGAAAGACAATGACCCTGGTGACTGTATACTGTACAATGTTAACAGAGTTACTGTGGGAAATATAATCAAAGCACAATATGACATGATCATGTACTATGCTTCCCTCTAATATTGCTGTGGGGATAAGATAACAAGAAAAAGTAAGTGAGCCTTTCGAATGTATAAATTTGTCTTAAAATATAGGAATACCTTTATGTAAGTTACAATATTGAACAAACACAATATTTTTAAAACTAATACACAAAGAATTGCATTTTCTTGTCCATTTTGAATACATCATTTAAACATTCACAGTGTAGGCTGATAAAAGTACGTGAACATTGCCCCTGATAACATGACAAAAGCTTACTGGAGTCAGGGGTTATCAAATCTGGAATCTAAACAATGAAAACAGACCGGAGGGGTATCTTTGTGGTCTTACTTACAAGAAACACTCAAACACAAGAAGCATCTGCTAATGTGAACCATGTTTCCCAAAAAGAATTACTGTCTAGAACTGTTGATTTGTGTCAAGCTGGAAAGGGTTACAAAGTCATCTCAAAAAGTTAAATGTGTAACAGTCCACAGCTAGTAAACTGTCTATAAAATGCAGATTGTGTTCTACTGTGGCCACTTCTTATGAGTGGGTGTCCAGTTAAGGTCAAAAGACACAATGAAGAATGGGGTAAGAAGCCCAGGGTACCAGTCAAGGTCTTAAAGCAATCACTGGAGCTAGTTAACATCTCTTTTCATCGGTCTACCATATGCAAATCACTGAACAGTCCAAATGTCAATTTTCCAGAGGAATTTGCTGCTCTTAAAAACAAAACAAACAAAAAAAACATGCAGCACTATGCATACTATAAAAAGGGTGCTACATACCAACATGAAAATTAGCGGGGAAATAAACTGGAGAGAGCATCATGATTTGTTGCTGCTTTACTGCATCTGGGCCTAGACAGCTTGCCATCATCAGTTGGAAAATGAATCCCCAAGTTTATCAAAGCATCTTTGAAGATATTGTCAGTGGGGCTGTCTTCCAATTTAAGTTTAGCAGGACAATGAACCTGAACATGAAAGTAAATTTACGACAGAATGACTTCAAACAAATAAAGCCCGCCTTCTTTCCTAAGGAACATGGCTGAGCTAAAGCAGTTCTGCAGGAAGAATGGTCCAATATTCCTCCTGAACATTGTGCAGGTCTGATCCCTTGCTTCTCGAGGCACTTGTTTCAGGTTATTAAATGCAAGGTTCGTTTACTTTTTCCATCAGCCCTGTGAATGCTCAATGGGTATGTTCAATAAAGATACAAAATATTATAATTGTTTATGTACTATCAGTTTAAGCACAATGTTTTTGTCTATACTTGTGACTTAGATGAAGATCTGATCAAAGATTTTGACCAAATAATGCCAAATAAAGGTAATTCCAAAGGGTTGACATACTGTTTTTGCCATCATATCAACATGTGAAATCTGATACTGAATTACAATACAATTACCTTAACAGTTGGTGTCTATAGTAAAGCAGTGCTGCTATTAACCTTCTTCCTTGTCATCTGGCACCTACGCTACCCACAACTTTATGTGAACATGGACAGCTGACTCAGAGACTTGAGTTTGTTATGTTAGTAACAACTAATGTAGCCTGAAGCCTTCAGCAGATATGAGAAGTTGGCTATAGAAGTATGGTAAGCTCGCTACTTTCTAACTCCACACTCCCAGATTTTTTTCTACTTTTCAAACTTCTTCAGTAAATGACATCACTTGAGGACATTTATCAGACTTCATACAGCTCCGTGAGAGAGGGAGACACTGAAGGCTATATACTATTTTTATTTAGAAGCTGTCAGGTATCTAATCCCACTGCCTCACTGCAACAGTGTGCTAAACTAGTGTAACATTTAACCTTGCTGAGCAACCCTCTCACCGCACAAGGCCTGCA